>JAJMSO010000012.1:0-314316 GCA_030578575.1 Ogataea neopini
ACGGATTTTTTCTCGTCGCCGAAAATTCAAGTTGTAATAATTATCTCAAAAAGGGGTGGTTTCCGGAATGGATTGGACCAATAAAGAGCCCTCGCTGAACACTACATATAATCCAAGATACCATCGTTCCACACCCCCTGGTTAGCAAATGACACCACCACAAAAAAAGTTCAACACAAAAGCGAAAATCGACCCTAAAGTGAATTTTTTTATAGACGATATGGCATTGATTTCGTTTTTTGTGGTCACCTCGCTCCGGGCTTTCTTTTGAACCTAAAGACACCAAAATCGAAGATGGTGAAATTTTTGGATTGTTCGGATTTTTCGAAAAAATCGTGGTCGGTTGCCTCGTGAACTTTTTTTTTTTGGACCAATTTTCAAGAAAATCAAGGAAATTCAAGACGGGATAGTTTTTTTAAAAATGGGTGGTTTCCGGATTAGATTGGTTCACCGGAAAGCCCTCTCCGAACACTAAATGTACATGAAGATAGCATCGCCCCACCATCCCTCATTAGCCAATAACACCACCACAAAAAAAGTTCGGCATAAGAACGAAAATCAACCATAAAGTAAAATTTTTGATAGACGATATGGCAGTGATTTCGTCTTTTGTGGTCACCTCGCTCCGGGTTTTCTTTTGAACCTAAAGACACCAAAATCGAAGATGGTGAATTTTTTGGATATTTTGGATTTTTCGGAAAAATCGTGATCAGATCTCCATTGATCTCGACGAATATTTCTTCAAATCCAAAAATTCAAAGTGGAATAGTTTTTGCAATATTGCGCAGTTTCCGAAATGGATTGGACCAATGAAGAGCCCTCGCTGAACACTAGATATAAATCAAGATACCATCGTTCGACATCCCCTGGTTAGCAAATGACACCACCACGAAAAAAGTTCGACTCAAAAACGAATATCGATCGTAAAGTGAATTTTTTTATAGACGATGTGGCAGTGATTTCGTTTTTCGTGGTCAGCTCGCTCTGGGCTTTCGTTTGAGCCTAGGGACACTAAAATCGAAGATGGTGAATTTTTCGGCTTTTTCAGAATTTTTGGAAAAATCGTGGTCGGTTGCTTCGTAAACTTTACAACTTTCGGCAAAATCAAGGAAATTTCAAGAGGACATGGTTTTATAAAAACTGTGTAGTTTCCGGAACAGATTGATTCACCAGAAAGCCATTGCTGATGTGAAGATGGTATGGCTCTAGCCACCACATTAGCAAATGGCACCACCACAAAAAAAGTTCGGCATAAAAACGAACGTTGTCCGTAAAGGAAATTTTTTAATAAACGATGAGGTAGTGATTTCGTTTTTGGCGGTCATCTCGCTCCGGGCTTTCTGTTTAAATATGGGTTATACTGAGATCTGTCTCCATTTGGTTGAATGGGTTATCGAATATCAAGCATAATTTAACTAGCCAGATAATGAGAAACCTTGGAAAAAAATACTAAAAAAAAACTGAAAAAAAATACTGGTTAAAAAATGTGCCTGATAAAATTTGTTGGCTGTGTAGTAGCATCTACGGAGTTGACTTATTCAATTGATTAAATAATATACTTGTTTTGTTTACCAAACAGGGGTTTATTGCAATAACCCTTCTCTGAATTTATATGTATGTGCAGCAGGGTCAAAAAAGAAGGTGTGACCACCACTGAAATTTGTTTCTACATAACTAGTGCATAATCAGTGTTACTCCAGAATGTTCCTCACCACCGAATCAAGTGCTCTTGCAAAAATCTCAGTGTTGGTGCTGTTCAAACTTGCAATATTAACACGTCCGCTAGAGGGAAGGTAGACATGTAAAACATCTCTTAACTCAATACATTGCTTGCGTGTCAGGCCTGAGTACCAAAAAAGACCGTGCTGTTGTAGCAGGCTGTCCCAATCTCCCGGTGTATGGTACTTCTCTGTGATAAGTTTGTACAAAGCCGCCCTACGACTTCTGAGGTCTTCGGACGCATTAAACAAGTCTTGCTTCCATTGTTCTTGAAGATTCCCTCCATCACAGACTTGCATCATGATGCGTGCCCCGTAAGCTGGTGCAGACGATGCCTCGGCTCTAAACAGATATCGCAAGTTTTCGTTCACCAAATGCGCAGTCTCTGGGGTTTCCGAAACAACGTGCAATGCACCCACTCTTTCGGAATAAAGTCCAAGACATTTGGAAAAAGATTGACAAAAAACAAGTTCAAGACCTTGCTCGATCATTCGACGAACAGGTGCTCCATCTTTTTCGAGAGACCCTGAAGCAAATCCTTGATAAGCACCATCAATCATTGGAATAAGTTTACGACGCTTCATGATAGAAATTGCCTCTTCCCATTGTTCTGGTGACAGATCAGTTGCAGTTGGGTTGTGGCAAACAAGCTGAAGAACGAAAACTGATTGACTTGGAGCTGTGTTGAGCGCTTCAAGAATTGCTGGCCAGTTCACACATTTTTTTTCTTCGTCATAATACGAGTACTCATGCAAAGTTCCACCAGCTTCTTTCACTAGAGAAGTGTAATTTGGCCATGCCGGAACGGCAAGGTAGAAATTGGTGAGTCCTCCCTCGACCAGAAACCGCACAGCAAGATGACATGCTCCGGTACCTCCAATCGTCTGACACGAGGAAACGAGATTCTTCTCCCAAACTTCGTGACCTAAAGCGAGAGTTGCGCTTTTTTCAATGAACTCAGTGATTCCCAAAGAGAGGTTGTATCCATGACTTGGGTTGCTGGCCCAAAGAAGCTCTTTGGCTTTAGCAACTGCGGGAAACACAAACACTTGATTGTCTTCACCCCTGTAAACTCCGGCACTCACGTCCACAAGTTCCGGACTTTTGTCATCCCTCATGCGGAGTTTAATCTCATTCATCTCATCGCCCGGACGGGCAGCAAGATTAGCAAACATTGAAGCCATGATGGTTGTCGATGGGAGTTTGAATTTCTAGCTTGAATTTTTAGCACGGATTTTTTTATCAGATGGAAATTTCCGTATCTATATAAACCAGAGATAAGAAAGATAAGGCGGAGGTTTTTTTCCGAATTATGCGAGAGAAGATCTGCAAGCGCAACCACTAGCCTTGCAATCTAAAATGCAAGATAGAAAACCAGAGGACAGGATAGGACACGGCTAGTGAAGTGAGCTATGAGTAAAGAGCGTTGAGTAATAATAGTCTGTGCGACAAGAAAATGGATTTCTCGACTACGCGAGTGGTTTTTGTTCAAACTTTCGGAGCCGTTGCAAATTGTAGTACGGATGATAAGAAGTGTTATCAGGAGATTATTGTAGTATAGATACTCCAGCATCACTTGGCTTTCGGTATTATATTCCATTGGTGTAACAAGGTAACCCCGTGTGATAATCTATCTTGAGTTTGTTTTCTAGGTGCAGATTGTATGCAAGGTGTGCAGGATGAAAGTAGGACACAGCTGCTACCAATGCGATTGATTCGAAGATTGGAGCGGAGGTGATACCTGATGACTCATGACGGAAAGAGGAATGACTCGTTCATGAAGAGTGAAAGGTGGGCGTGTTACGAGACGTCGAGTGACATGATCTAGGGATCAATAAAGTAGGTTATTCACGACTCACATGACATTTTTTAGCTTGTGACCTGCGTGCGTGTTGTTGCCCGTTGTTTGGACTTGGCTTGCCCGTGGTTATCCCTCACGTGGTGTGAATCACGCGAAACTTTCACTCATCGACACGATTATATTTTTTTCTCCATGATTTATTTTGGTTTCTCGATCCATACAAACAGTATTATTATGGTCATACAAACACTGCCCGTGTCATGTCGTGCGAAACAGCGATACCGCCGAGACACTCAGACACCAGCCTACGGCTAATCACATTCAATGTGAATGGAATAAAGACGCTGCGGAATTACCACCCTTGGACTGGGACTCCGCATTACGGTGCGATGTTTGATCTAATGAATGCGGATGTTATTGCATTACAAGAGCTCAAGCTTCAACGTGCCGACATTGACTCCAGTACGGCAAACATACCAGGTTATCGTTCGTTTATCACAATGCCAGTGCAGAAAAAAGGTTATAGTGGAGTTGGGGTGTTTGTGCGCATCCCTACACCAGAAGATTCAGATTTAATGAAAAATACACTTCAAGTGGTAAAAGTTGAGGAAGGAATCACTGGACTTTTACCGATTCCCGGGCGTCGTCAAACGTATTTGGAAGCTTATAAGGATGATCCACTGCGGAATCAATGCATTGGAGGTTACCCGGAACTTTCTGCTGGTCGCAATGAGATGGAAAAGATTGATCAAGAAGGAAGGTGTGTGATTATAGAGCTAGCATTTAATGTGGTGATTATATCTGTCTATTGTCCAGCTAACTCTATGGCAACTGAGGAAGGGGAAGAGTTCCGATTGTTGTTCCTTGAATGTTTATTTGAACGGGCGAGAAATTTGACGGCTGCCGGGAAAAATGTGGTTATTATGGGCGATATCAATGTAGCTCTTGATCTGATTGACAGCGACGAAGCGATAAGACGTGGGCTGAACGACGGCACGATAAAGCGTGCGACGACTCCCGACGAGCTTGAGTCATTGAACGACGACGTTGCTAAGAGATTTCGTACTAGTACGGCTGCAAGAAAACTGGTGAGCAGTTGCGTTTTCGATTCTAAAGGTAGCACACCGGCTGATACACGGCCGTTTTTGCACGATACAACGCGTGAATTACAAGGGAGACGTCTCAAGATGTATACTGTTTGGAACACGTTTAAGAATACAAGACCTTTGAACATTGGATCTCGGATCGATCTTATTTTAGCAACGAAAACGTTGTTTGAAGCAACGAAAAGGGCCAACATATGGCCATTTTTGAATGGGTCTGATCATTGTCCAGTGTACTGTGATATGGAGATGCAATCAGTGGGTAAGGATGTTTTATCTCCACCAAATGGTGCACCAAGTGGAGATAAACCGCACTGGTTTGAAGCAAAGGTTCGCTACGGGTTGCATTCATCAAAGAATATAGATGTGTTCTTCCGGAAGAGAAAGCAAGGGGGTAGCCAGGAGTGCGCGGAGAGAGCCGAGAGGTCCAACGAGAGGTCGTTGGAACCATCGCAAGCGGTGTCCGAGAAGCCCGCTCTATATACGAGCCGAAAGAAAGCCAAAACAGAAGTTGAAGGCCAACGATCAATATCATCGTTTTTCTTCAAACCGCAGCCGGAGCAAGAAAAAATGGAGCCGACGGAGGCCAACACCAAAAGAATATCCGCTAAGGATTTTGTCGGGCTTCTCAAAGGTTCAAGCAGCTCAATTCCTTCGTGCAAGCACAAGGAACAATGTGCTCTCAGAATGGCTAAGAATAGTGAGGCTAACAAAGGAAGGAAGTTCTGGTGTTGTGCCAGACCAACTAAGAGCGAGTCGTGGCATGGGGAGGGGAGTACGGATGAAGGTGAGTTCAATTGTGGGTATTTCAAGTGGGCTACGAAGTAGTACGAGCGTTGAACGACGAGCGCAGCAGGTCATCCAAGCGAGTCATAGTAACGAGTGAAAGAAGTAGATAGATATACAAACTATGAATATACAAATAACGAACAAAGAGCTGGTTAAACTTTCCTCATAATCATTCTAATGATCTATTTCGGCTCGTCATTCGCTCGCCTCAATCTTCACCAGGTCAACATCACCTGCAACCTCCGAATCAACTGACTTGACCTCGGTCGCCTCAACACTCTCAATCTTCTTCTTCTTCTCCTCCTCCTTCGCTTCCTGGGTGTCTTTCTCCCGTTTATCCTGCTGGTCAATAAAGAATGCGTTGGCAATGAACTTCTTCTTCACTTGAGTGATCTTGCCGTTTGGTGGAACTTTAGGTCTGTTGTTACGCTGTTTGTGTGGTAGATCCTCGTCTTCGAGGATCACCAAATCCTCAGGATCTTTGATCTCGACAAAAGTAGGCATTGCCTCCACCGCAGGAGCCACCGCAGGAGCCACTGGTGCAACCCCCGCGGCAACGGTAGCCCCTGCAGGAGCTGGTGTGCCTTCCGGCACACCTGGAGCAGCAGCTCCTCCAGCGGGTGCTGAGACTGCCTCTCCATTACCCACCAACAGCTGATACTTCTTCAGTTGCTTTCCATACATTGCCTTTGACTTGCTCAGCAAGTCATCAAAGAATGGACGCAACAGACCAATCTGTTGCGGCAAATCCCGTTTTGTAAGCTTGGGGAACTGCACTTCTTCGAAGTCTTCGTATTTAGCCTTCTTGGACTTTTGGTCCAGTTGATTGAACTGATTCGACAACCGTGAATGCAAAAGATGAAGCGGAATAGTAGAAGTGAGCAAACCGAATTCTTTATCCAATCCCAGCTCTTTGAACCCAAAGAAATCCTCACCAATCTCATTTGAAAAGTCACCGTTGACAAACTGTTCAGAGTCATCACCAAATTGATTTTCAGAAATATCTTGGATGCCAGGACGTAAAAGATCACGCAGGAAGTTTTCCAGTTTGTATTTGAGATCTTTGAGCCTTCCGTTTTGTTTGGATAGATGTTCTTTGTAATATGAATAAAGCACATCCGGTTTCTCTATGCCGTTCTCGTTCAAAGCAATCAAAAGAGATTCTTCGAAAGTGATTTGTTTCTTCGGCTTTGTAGGAAGCTTGTTGATCGAATTGGACTCTAAATTCAACTTCAACGAGCGTGCAAGATTACCCATGTACTGCTCCGCAAGTTGAGCCATAACTGTCACACAGAACGGATTTGTTGACTCGAAGCCATTTGCCATCAAAATCGTACCAACAGAACGTTTCATCGCAGAAAAGGCAATCTGAGGCGTCTGGGAATCCCTAGTCCCCAGCTTCGAAAGCGGATCAATATCGTCAGCTCGTAATCGCTCAATATCAGGAGTGTGGAACTGAGATTGGTGAATGAATTGTGATGTTTGCATCTGTCTGATGATGTTAATCTTAAAACAAACTTTGCGAACATCCTGCATCAATGCAATATTGTCATAAAGGATAGAATTGGTTCCTTTAGGATTGATCGTAAACTCCGACGCAGGTAATGAATCCAAAGATTTACCCTGTTTCATCATGTCTTCTAAAATACGATTTTCCACCGACTCATGGTCAAATCCAGGATAACGAACAGATGGAAGACCTCCACTGATGTCGTACTCAAGCAAATATGGATCGTCATTCTCGTCAAAATACTGACGGTTCTTGTGCAACACAACATTCGATTCGTCATCCAAATAACTCATAAAATTAGACATTTGTGAAGTATCACGGAATAAAGCTTCTTCGTTCGCTTGAATCTTGTTGTCCTTAAACAGATTTGACCGTTGGGAGCATAATTTATACCTCGTATTCGAAGTCAACGTCTTCCACGTAGACATCTCCAGATCCTCGTTATCTTCGTCCTCATTGCGCTCCTCTTGTCGTTCTTGTTGCTCCTGCTGTTCCTGTTCAGTACGCTCGTCCATAGTATTGGCTAAGTCCTCTTCCTCATGGTCATCATCCTCTGGGACAGTGGTCCCGTCGGCATCAGCATTTCCGTCTTTCTCACCAGTGCGTTCACCCACCGGTGTCGAAACCACAGAAACTTCACTCGTAGCAAACGAAGGAGCCTCTTTCTCTTCTGTCTCCTCATCTTTCTTCTCTGTCTCCCCGGCATTCTTCTCCTCCTCGTTCTCGTCTTCATCTTTCTTTTCCGTTTCTTGTGTCTCACTCTCACCCTCACCTTCCGCTTCCTCCTCTTTAGGCTCACCATTACCCTCTTCAGAAACTCCCTTTCTGCTCTTTTTTGACTTCTTAGCACTGGTTGAACCACCAACACCACGAGAAGAGGTGAATCCTTGTTTGTCGTCCTTCTCTTGCTGCTGTTGGGCAGCCGCTGCCTCGCGCTCCACTTCTGCACGGTCACGAACCGTGATATCGGGAATCAATGGAATCAGGGATAATGTCTTTTTCTGCATTGCCAAAGCATCGACCCTCAAAAAGTGGTTTGGATCCGAGTTGTAAGTAAGACAGTTTTTCCAAATTAACATCAAATCATCGACAAATTCAGATTTCTTGGTGTACTGGAAATTTTTCAACTTCTTCATGACGGTATTCAAATCCATTGGCTTCTTGATAATCTGATAATAATTTGGTGCTTCACGCTTTGAAACCCTGTTCAAAAACGCAATCGAATGCTCAGTATAACCACGCAATTCTAAAACAACTTTTTCGCATGCTTCATAGAGCTCTTCCTGTCCAATTTTGTTATAACTAGCCCACTTAGAACGATTTTTGCGCACATCCATAATCAAGTTTTTCAGTTCCAAATCAGTCAGACTTAATTTATCACGGTTGTCTTCAATTCGGCTCAGTAAATTCTTAAGCGAAAGATTGGCAGCACCTCCAAGCCCCATCAATTTGTTAACACTTTGTGAATCCTCACCTTCTTTGGAGCCGCCGTCTTTATCGTCCTTGTCGTCTTGTTCTTTGGAGCTGGCCATCTCCAACTGTTTGTCACTCCGCTCTAACTTACGTCTCTTCACGATGTTAGGCAAATCATTTTCAAAGCTATGGTAAACTTTATTGAAGTTCTTTATCAGTTTTAGTTCATTTTGTTTCTCGATGTTTGACTCAATCGCAGAGCTCGTTCCAAGAAGCGGATGGACCATCTTACCGATCGCTTCTTCTGCAGAAGAAACAGGCTCTGGCGGTGTCGGATGGTTGGGTTTCGCTGTAATCGTTTGTACAGAAACCGTTAACACGAGTTCACCGCTTGCAGCGACCTCTAACGGAGTCAATTCTGTATCATCCTTGACAGCTTCTCTGTGTTCGGGTTCGTCAACGTCCATTTTTGCCTCCTCTTCTTCCTCGTCGTCATCGTAGTCATCTTCCTCATCTCTCACAGCCTCCTTTTGTTGTTCCTGTGCGTCTTTGAACGCATCAGCTTCCCCATCTTCGTCTTCACTATCTTGTTCCAACGTGTCAAACACGTCAAACCGCCTGCTTCTGTCTTGATCATCACCGTAATAGTAATCAATTGCCTTTTCGTATAGCAGGTATCGTATCGTTGCGCAAAGATTTCTCGAAGATTTGAGTCCAGGTTTGAGATACAATTCGTTATCATCGTTACTGACCGAACCGGCCGAGCTGGGAGGGTTTGTGTTGTTTGGGGTGGCAGTTGCGGTGGTCCCACTGGCTCCGTTGGTCACATTGATCCCACTGGTTCCGTTGACATTCCCATTGGCCGTTGGCGTACTCCCGTTTGGTGTTGGTGTTGATCCTTTTACCCCGTTGGACTCGGCCTCTGGTTCTTTCTCGAACTTCAAGCTTAGAGTATTATTAAGAAACGCCTTCCAGACACTCAGTCGCGTCTGTTGATCCTTGTACCTGTGTAAAATCAAATCCAACAGATTAAATTGTTGTGGTGTGAGATAACAGTTGAAGAATCCTTCGTTGAATAAACGATCTGTCAACCGATACAAGTGCTTTTCGTCACTGGATTTGAAAACCTCGAGTTTTTGGTCAAAATGGGTCATTTTGGACTGTATTAGAGAATATTGGTAGTTTCGTTGGTGTTTCTATGTACAATTGAGCCACTATTTCGGTAATTCTAGACCTCTTGTTGCCTTTGTTCTTGTTTTATAATGGATGAACAAACGCGATAGTATACCGGTGTTTTGACGGGCTTGAGTCGCTGTTTTGTGTGGTTCGCGTTCTTCACACAGAACTGCTTTCAGTGGCTGTTTGGCACCGTTCACACAGTGATTGATTATTATCACAGGGGTTTAGCAGAGAAGAAGTGGATACTGGGGTTGGTTTTTGTATATTTATTTCGAGACAAAAAAATCGGGGTAGTGCGAGGCTCAAGTTGTGACCGACGACCGACGAACGACGAGAAATGCAGTCGATCGCCGCGAGGAAGCGTGCAGTCTCACCTCGACTACTCACTACCAGTGGATCACTACTTACTACCCACTCGATGGCTTACTGGATGACTTGTACGACTCGCTTCGCTTGCCGCTCAATCTGATAAATCTCTTTTTCCTCAAAAACTCGAAAATAGCTGAAAATAGCTGAAAAGTATTTTGGTAGCCAGCAAGTGCAGTATACAACTGAAACGAGTCATTAGTACACACGCTTGTCACTCGCTAGCAATTCGTAACACACTCACTTGTCTCCATTACGAGCAAAAGAACGAGTCTCGCCAAGTCTGTTAGGCTTGATCGCTCCATTGGTCGCTCTCTTGCTCGTCGGTCCAATACCCCAGTATTGGCATATACTAACAACGCTCAAAATCAAACTCATACAAACAATATTCAATTCGCATTTGCGACTCATACTAACAATATCCACATTCGCTCGTTAATGACTGCCTGGAACATACGGGTTTCCCGACCCGTTCTGCTGCTGCTGCAGCTGCTGCAAACGAAGCTGTTGCAGTTGGAGTTGCTGTTGTTGAAGCATCAACTGCTGCTGTTGCTGCTGCTGTTGTTGTTGTTGCTGCTGCCATTGCCGTTGCTGCTGCTGTTGCTGCTGCATCTGCATCAAAATATGCGGTGGAATCTCGTTGGGGAACACACCTGCTGCCGACCGTGGAGTGGCAGTAGCCCCAGGAGGAACAGACATTGGCATTTGACCCTGAACAGGCATAAATCCCAGTCCAGGAGGAGGGTGCACTCCCTGCGGACCCACATTCGCCGGGACTTGCGGTGGAATTAATCCAGGAAGAGGGGGGAGCTTTCCTTCTTTGATAAGTTGCAAAAGTTCAGGTGGTGGAGGTGGAAGGTTTTTCGCATCGAACCCTGGTGGTGGAGCCGGGAAGCCAGGAGGAAATTGGGGAGGGACGGGGCCAGGCACGGTGCCGGCGCCGGCAACCGTGCCCTGTAGACCCTGTAGGCCTTGGGGGCCACCTTGCCACGATTGTGGTGCAAAACCAGGTGGTGGCATCAATTGATTTGAAGTTTGGGTGTGACGGTGTGGCTGGTTTGGAGGCTGCGATTGTGGCTGATGAGTACCCAATGGCTGAGACAGCATTGATGGCTGTCGGTCTGCAGAGAACAACTGCTCAAATTTGGACGTCTCAGGAGTCTTTGCCGGTTCCGCTGTGGTGGCATTGTCCAAAAGACTATTGAAGAACTGACTGTTTAGCTGATCTTTTGACTCGTGTTGGAACTGTAAGTCCACGGCAGCCACCTCTCTAGGGAGATTTTGGTGTTTAGCCTGTGTTTCTCTTGGGGCTGTTGGCTCATTTTCATTGACTTTCAATCCGCCGTGGCGATTGTGGAACTCCCATTTTTCCCTTTCGAAATCCTCGTAAGTGTGCTGACCGATGGAGCTGTACCCAGCAAAATTAGCGTCGACTTTGAAATCTGTTTCATCCAGCCATTCTGGCGTTTCTTCCTCGCCGTCTTGGGCACGCTGATGGTCTCTATCGCGGTCTCTATCACGTTGACGATGTCCCTGTGTTTTTTTACCTCGGTGGGTTGGCGGTTGGTACCTCGAAGTTGCGGTATGTAGTCCCGATTGAGGACTGCTACCGCTGAATCTAGCACCAAATCTCCAGAACTCTGTGTCTGGCAAAGGCTGATTTTTGAACACCACTCCACGGGACGCATACAAAGACAGCTCTTCGACTGTATACACGACACGTGGTTTGCTGTCACCAGATTCAGAGGAATCTGTCTCTTCTTCTTCTAGCTGTTCGAATAAATTTCGTTTCACAGCCACAGGCGATTTCTTATTTCTGTTGTCATTTTTGCCTGACTGACTATTCGGATGCGTCAATTGTGGTGAATGTGTCTGTTTACTCATTGGTGGGCGTGGTGGGAGAGTCGTACGAATGGAGTTAACGAGGGAGGAGGTAGAGGTGGTCGGATCTTAAGGAGGTTGGGTTTGAGAAAAATTGTGGGGAGGGTAACCCAGAGCGAGCGACGAACGACGAACGACGAGCGACGCAAGTCGAATATTAGGAAGGAGGGCGACAGACGACGGACAACGAACAGCGAACAACAACGGTGTCCACTCGCCAGGAGTAAGCTCCTATGGAAGCTCCTATGGAAGCCCCCATGTAAGCTCCTATGGAAGCCCCAATGTAAGCTCCCATGTATGGTCGGTTGTAGTAGCTGATGTCTGCCCTGTTGCAAGCTAAATGCCCATCACGTAGTCTATCTACACATAGAGAGTCAGCCTGGACACAATGGCACATCAATGATGTCAACGGAGTCAGGGTATGGAGACACCAGGTTTGCAAATCGATCTCACCTCACACCTGACACCATCGCTTCCTTGCACCAGTGAAATTGGTAGCAGCGAACTGCTCTTTTTATACTACTCATTAGTTTATCTGTGCGAGACTCACAAGTCGGTCCGTTAGGTTGCGAGGCTGATCTTGTCGCTAGTCAAGGTTGCCCGTCGTAGCACGGTAAATAAACAACTCGTTCACTCTTCATTATACAGGAACTATCTACTGGTGGGTGTGCCTATCATATCGATTATGACAGAGATCGAGCAGCAAGCGAGCGAGCGATTGCCGTGAATAACCCATCATCATCCACTCACTTCGCTCGTCCATCGGCCATTGGCGTCGACTCGCATCGACTCGCATCGACTCGCTCCGCTCATCACTCAAGCTCCAGTCCTATAAACCACTCCTTTGTAAACCAACCTCTATCAAACTTCCTCAAACTCGACTTACAACTGAAAACCCTCCTTGGAGTACCGCAATCAACCAGGAAGTGTTTCAGCTCGTGCTTGTTGAAGTAGCCAAACTTGTATAAACTCAACAAAGAGTTCAATGGAACACCAACAGAAACAACGAAATTACTCAACAAGTAAGACTCGAAGTCTGCAGAGCCACTCGAAGCATCCAATCCAGAAGGAACGTCCAACGACATGATAGGAACGTTCCTGTTGTTGCACCATTCAACGACCTCCTTGGCCTTGCTCAATTCCGGCTCAATCAGATCAGTCAAGCTTGCATCATGACCCTGCAACCCGTCCAAAATGAACTCCAAAGGTGAGTCAACTTTATCCAAAATGACTTCAAGTTCGTCCATTGTGCCAACAATTTTACCACCAGTCTTACCAAACATGTCTAAGTACTCCTGGACAACAGACAAGATCTCATCCTCACTTTGTTCGTCATGTAAAAGATGTGCAACAACACGAATTCCATGGTTAAATAAATGTCTACCTGCTGCCAACGCCCTTGCACCAGATAAATTATTTCCAACAAGCAACAAAACCAAAGGTGGTGCATTATGGTTGACGTTCAGAACACGGAACTCACCGAAAACTTCCTTCACAATCAGTTCGGCGACTCCACGACCAGCATTTTCAACCATACATTGGGTGCTCAACCCAAATTTATCGCTGGAAAGCTTCAAAATTTCAGCCATTTGTAACGGCGAACATGTCGGAACTGCCAATTTATCCTCTTTCGAAATAAGTTTGACTCCTCCCACAATTGGTGTTGTATTACGACGTTGTTGAACGAGATTAGAGTTGCTCAACGAACGTTCTTCCTCTTGACCTCCGGCGACTATCTCATCCCAGTCGTCATTTTTCCTCTCTAGAACCATCTCAGTGTTATCATAGTTGACTTTACCAACTTTGTTATGTCCAACAAGTCTGTTGTGAGGGTCAATCTTGTCTTGTTTACTCAGTTCACGGAAAACAGAGGCCTTGTCGAACTTCTGTAAATTACTCGCAAAATCGAAAACTTCCATTTGTTTGACTTTTTGTGCCGGCTCGTCCTCCCAATCAATCTCTTTTGAGTGATAGTTGTATGGCTGATTAGGATCCTGGGCAGGGGTTTGTTTCTGCTTATCTTTACGTGGTTTCTGTTTTGGTGTGCCTGCTCTCGATTCCGGCGGTGGGGTGCTCAGGGCATTTTCGTTCTCCTTCTTCCGCGGTTTCTTTTCCTTCTTCTTCTTTGGCGGAAGCTCCACGACTTTGAGGTCTAGAATTTCGTCTCCATTGATTAGAATTTCTTTCTCTCTGTTCTCAGATCCATCAAGATATTCGGCATTGGAAACAACCAGCTTTTTATCAACAATTTTGCTGATAATGCCGCGCAGTTTCGTCTCCTTGCCGTCCTTCAGAATAAGTTCTAACGTGTATCCACAGAATTGTGACATGGTGGCTGTGACGGTGCAGAGGGATGAGCTAGTGCAGTGGAAAGTGATTGTAGAATTGAATTATGTCGAGCTAATTTTTTGTTGGTGTGAGGTGTGACGAGCGAGACGACGAGCGGACGAACGACGTCGGAAGAAGCTAGTCGCTCAAGCGACTGTAGGGTGGGTATGGTGGGTAAGCCATTCGCTTTGAGTACACCGGAGTGGCCGTTTCGTCGGGGGCAGCATAGTGGGCCGACTCATCCCGTTGGAAAACATCCAACCAGTGTCGCAGAAGTGCACTGCACATGATTACATAATCGGCGAACACAAGTGGTTCCGATTGATGCGACAGCGACAACTTAGCTCGCTTCAAATGTCGCCAACAGGCAGATGAGTCTGCATGCAAAGCACGCAAAGCACGCAATGCACCACATAGCCCACCGCTAACGATCTCGAATCACGGGTTTGTCTTGAGCATGATCACGTGCAGGTCAGGTGACTTGACTGGGGTTTGCTTGAGGAGAGTGATTCAACTCGAGGAATTGACTTCAAAACTGCTATTCAAGCACTTTTCCTGCGACTCTGACAAGCTTCCCACTTATTCTCAACATGAAATCTGCCTCACGTGGGAATCGGATCGTAATTTGCAGACCACAGTCATGTGACACACACGTGACACACACGTGACCCCGACGAACTTTTTTTTTTATCTTCCCACCTCGCATGTGAGATAACAAAAGAAGGCTCGCTCGAGCTGCCTTTTTATTTGTTTTGTTAATCAATTGTCACTGCTACTGGCCACCTTTCGCTCTTTACAGTGTCGCAAACAACTCGCTTTGCTTGTTGGTTGTTGGTTGTTTGCCATGACAAAGGCCATCATCGAAAATATCGAGAAAGCCCTTCAAATCCCTACAACCCTCGACTACTCCCAGACTCCCCCTACACTCGTTCTTACGGCATGCGACGATGCCTCAACTCTGTCTTGTGGGTGTCTTCTTTCAGAGAACCTTGCACAACAGCTCTCTTTACGGAGCGCAGTCTTCCAGTGTCCCGTCTGCCAAAGCTCATCGACCCTTCTCAAACCATGTGAAAATCTGCGTTTCCTGTCACGCTATCTAACGTCCCTCAAGTTGGAGTTGAAGGAAGAAGACCGCTCGTCGTCCGTTACCCGGCGCAGACGAAACTCATCGAAAAACCAGGCGGGAGTGTCGTTGTTGAGTGCGTTCCACGAGGTATTCAACGAGGTGTCAAAGGATCCTACTGCAGAACCTCTGAAGCCCGCCACGCCGGGTAACATGGAGGAATGGATGTCAATGATGAAGATGTCTGAAGATGCAGGCGTGAGTCCCGAGTTGCTTGGCTCGTCACTTCCAACTAGCTATTCACAGGATTCTTCCAAATCAAACCTCACCAAACTGCTTTCGACGTCTCCCGCAACAGAAAAGACCAGCAGATTTCGTTCGAACAAGTCGGTGGAGCCGAACAAAGAGAAGCTGTTTGGCAAAAACTTCCCGTTCTACAGGAAGCTGTATCAATATCACACGCATCACACTGGATTCTTATTCAAGTCCAAATTATTTATAAACACTGGTATCTCACCGAATTTGAGTAATCTGGTACTTCTAAGTGAGAAAAAATGGGAAGTCTACAAGATCAATACAGATACACCAGAAAAACCACCCAAGTTGTTTTGCTGTGGTAAAAACAGCGGTGAATTTGGCGAATCGTTTGACAAATTGACAAAACCATCAATTGATGAGATCACATTGAACTCAAATTTTGTCGACAATCCACAAGATTCATTGGCTGCGCTCGATAATTGGGAGCATTTGTTCTGCAAAATCACCGATAACTTGTTAGTTATCTCCGGAACTCGAGGATTTGTGCGTGTTTTGGATCTTAATGCCCACGGGAAAGTCTTGTACACATATCAATCTAAGTTCCCAATACGCTGCATCGATGTTTCTCCCGACGAACAGTTTGTCAGTCTTGGTGTTACCGGAAAGGACAAATACGTCGGAGTAGAGCAGGCTTTCATCATCCTCCTTCGATTACGGTTTACCGACGAAGAATTTCTCCCGGAAGAAGACCAACTAGGTGAAATAAAACCTCGGGAATTCGAAGATCTGATCAAACCAATCACATCCTCAGCAATGCACACGACATCTTCAAATGCCACGCTCAGCAGATCACAAAGATTCCTGAAAATTACAACATTCCCGTTCACTTTACCTTACAGAGATCCAATCAGCATTGTTCAGTTCTCTCCGAACTCGAAATTCCTTTCTGTCGCAACGGCACTCGAATCCCGGTTCATGGTGATCAGCATTGTAAATCCTACAAAACCCGTGTTGGTGATGAAGTCACAGCGCAAATTAGACACTTCTTTGGAGAGCGAAGGCATTACAGACGTTCAGTTCTTCCCAGATAACAAATTGATGACGTTGACTTCAGTTTCGTACAATTCTGTTCCGATCATAATTGACACGAAAATCACCTCGATCTCAGGCCCAGAAGGTATTGCACGGCCTCGACTGTTGTTGAAGCTGGACGAAGTCGGTCATACTATCCATAAATGTTGTGTTTCTCCACGTGGTGATTCTATTGCGTTTTTGGATAGATCGGGATCCGTTTTCCTGGTGACATCTCCACAGATGGACGATAATGATAATAAAAGAATTGTGGTGGTGACAGATGTCAGTAATGCTTATAGAGTGAGGGAGTCAGCATCGATGAGATTTGATAAGGATGGATACAAGTTGTACATTCTGGACAGGAAGGGCATACTGACGATATCGGATTTCACTGCGGGTACAGTAGAAGATTCGTCAATCACGAGATGCAAGATCGTCAGTTGATCAACGACGAACGAGTATACATTGTACTGGATACAATAAGATTATTCATTGAGGGGTTCCTCAACCCGCCTCGCTTGTTGTTACTCGTTGGTCATTCAATTCACTATATACACTTATTGGACTAATTGAATATCATTAACCACTGTCTACCTACTGTATTCCAACGTATACCGCTTCCAGTGGAGTCTCTTTTTCTAGTCACGTGACATGCACGTGTTGTCACGTGACCATGACCGTAACTGGAGAGAACAATCACGACTGGCTGAGCAGACAGCTTCCGGCGTCTCCTTTGTCGTGTTCGTGTTCAGACGGACATCTGACTACTTTTCCACAGAAACCTCGAATTCAGCAAATCAAACACCCTGTGATGGACTCTCCTTGTTGTAAACTTCTTATTATGATTTCCCCAGCTGTACTGGCCAAGCAATCTCGACTCGTCATCCTTGTAATAGTTGATGGTCAGCAACGTCATATTGACAGAATCATCAACAACCGATGTGTATGGGAGAATTCCTCTGTTTTCCCTGTAAATGTTAGTGTAGAGCAGTTTATTGACGTCCAAAGACAGATTCAACATCAATTTCCTATTCTCTCTATGAGAAACGGGGACGAAATTTAGAAATATCAGTTTGGCCTTTCCCCCGCCTAAAACCACTTGATTGTATTGCTCCACTTCAGCTTTGCGTTGATCGCTCTCTCGGATAAATGAAAGTACCCCGTCATGCAGCAACGAGTTTATCCGGAAGAAATAGTTGTTCACCATACTGGAGAATTCTCTACCGTCGAGTTCACTCATTAGCGAACATTTCGGGAAATGGAAGTAATCAGGAACGACGATACATCCACGGAAATGATAGAAATGTCCGTCCTCTTTGTCTGGAGAGTCTAGAAACGTCGCCAGACGAAGAAGACTGTTCTTTATAGAGGAGTGTGTGTCGAAGTTGAGCAGCAATGGTCTTATATCTGCGTCTTGCTTACTTTCGATGATGCGGACTTCGTTTTCGTTTGTCACCGTGACGAATACGATGTAGCCGCGACGATTGAGGTCGTCGACGAGTTTTTGAACGACAACGCTGCCTGGTGGTCCGGCAATGAGGACGACCTCGAATCTTTTTCCGCTCGTCAAGACGGCTGCCCTTCTTCTGACTGGTCTGACGGCTCTGTAGTACCGATAGCCCTGGTACAAACAGACGGAGGATACAAACAGAACGGACTGAAGACGGTGTTCGGAGAGGTATTGGGCGGCGTGTTTGGTCAGTGATGGGGCGGCTGGCGGTGGTCTTTCCTGGGGTAAACGATCGCCAACTGTGTCACTGAGAGTGTCTTTTAGTACTGTATAAGACGCGTGGAGGGCGTCTTTCGACCTGTGTAGGATGGAGCTGGACAGGTCGAAGACGGTATCGACGTAGTCTGGCATGATGGTTGGGATTGTATGGGTGTTCAGTATGAGGTTGAAGGCGATTTGATGGTAAATCTATAATTGAGCCGCACGGTGTGGAAAATTTCAGTTTGAAAAATTCGACTCGGTTTGTCTCGAATTTTTGCTCGCTCGAATGATAATTTTCCGGGGCCAGAAAATTGCGGAGTCGAAAACTTTAGGGGCTGCGAATAGGGCTGCGACAAGGAGGGGAAATTTGAATAAATTGGGGCTGTGACAAGAGAAAACAATTTCCCTCTGTGTGCTGCTGACAATTAGAATCAGACTGTTGAGTATCGAACAATGTATCTACCACCAGACCTCGGACGGTACACGAAGCCGCCGCCAAACCAGTTTCAGTCGGTTTTGAACGGGAACATTCTGCCGATCCAGGCAACTGACCCAAATTGTATGTTCAGACTGAACGAGGATGAGTTCAATTTCGATCATTTGGACGGCACGTTCCGGACAGATGTCACGATCCGGATCTCCAGAACACCGCTGTTGGCGGGCGACCCAAGCACGTACGCTTCGCTTTCCAAGTTTGTTGAGCAAAATCTCAGGAAATACCATACAACTTTGGGAAACATCAATCAGAACCAACTGGTCAATCCGTTGTCGCTGCCACCAGAAACTGTTGGGGTTCAGCCGGACGGCAAAACAGAAGTTTTACCTGTTGGGTGCGCCATCAATCCATTGACGGCCGATCCTTTCAAGAATGTTCATTTGACCCCTGGCTGCACAGCCACCATAGTGACGTTCAAGAACAAATCGACATTGGGCGGAACTTCCGCCCCGGATTCAACCGGACCTGCAGGGAAACTTTGGATGCGTTCTAGAAGGTTGGAAGCTGTTCAACTTGCAGATGGGTTGAGACTACCAAAAAGCAATCTGGCTCGTTCAGCGTCGACTTTTATCGCCAAAGTGCTGACCGCCGACAACTTCAACAGGAAACTAGCCAATTCGAACTCGCTGCTGGTTGGCTGCCACGGCCGGATCGTGAACGTTCTTGTTCTGGAAGACAATCCAAAGGACATGGAGATCGAGGTTCCGTTGCTTCGAGTTGTTTTCACCAGCAGTATTGTGACGTGTTTCTCCACTTTTGATTACACGGCGCCGAACGGCGAGAAGAACCTGGACATTGTTGTCGGATTTGCTTCTGGGGACATAGTTTGGATCAATGTGACGAAGGGAAAGTATGCCCGCTGGAACAAGAATGCCAAGCTGAAGGCCAAGCCGATCATTTCGCTTGAGTGGGCTCCCTGCGGAAGTTACGTTGTTGCAGGATTCAGCGACGGGGAGGTGATGATTTTCCACCGGGACTTTGAGGACGACGAGCTGTACAAGGGGAATGCTACGGTGGTGGATAAAAGCCGGTACATTAGAGCGTTCAGGTCTTTGAGGCAGAAGTCGGCCACTTCGAACCCTGTTGCACACTATAAGATATCGAACAAGGCTGTGACAAGCATCGAGTTTCACCCACAGCACCCGAACGTTGTTGTGCTGGCGGCCGATGACGGGTACCTGCGTGTTTTTGATTTGCTGAGCGAGACGTTTGCCGACATCATGCCGTCGTTTTACGGCGGATTTCTTTGCATGAAGATCACTGAGGACGGCAAGTATCTGATTGCAGGCGGCGAGGACGATCTGGTTTCTATCTACGAGTTCCAGTACGGCGGGGCGTCGATTGCGTCGGAGAGCGGGTTTTTGAAGCTGGTAGCACGACTCGAAGGAGCCAGTTCGTGGGTCAGATCCATTGCGGTTGACTATTTCAAAACCACGACAGGTCTTCTGTACCGGATCGGCACGGTGGGAGACGACGGCGCCATTCGGTTCTACGAGTTTCAGCCCAGAAACCTGCCGAAGGTGAAGAAACCTGTGCCTGTGAAGCCTGCGTTTGAGAAACAACGGTCGATGTTGACAATAAGCTCGCACAACAACAGCAGTTTGAGACTGTCTGGGTTGGCGTTAGACAACTGGAAAAAAAGACAGCATTTGACGAGCAAGCTCCACAAGAATTCCGAGTCTATTTCGTCGTTGACGTCGTCTACTCAGATGCATCATCATCTCTCGTTGTATGAAATAATCAATCAGGACGAAGCGGGTTCGAGCACAACCAGCAAGGATACTGTTGGGGTTGCTCCGGAGGTTCGCGAGAATTCGCTGATCAAAGCGAGCGCAGACAATCTACAGATCCACGGTGGTGCTCCTGTGTTGCATAGTGTTACCAGGTTGAAGGATTGTCCGGTTTTGTATCCGATTGGGGAGAAGAATTTGAAGTTGGGCAGGTTGAGCGGGCTGTTTTTCGAGCGAAAGTTTGTCTGGGGATTTGTTTCGACGGGGGAGTTGGTGAGGTGGAGGAGGCCGTAGTGAGTGACGAGCGACACGACGACTTGGCTGTCACCCCGGCTGCGCAAAGCCGGCGACTTGGCTATGGGCGTACGAGTAACAGGATTACGTAGAATATTGTATGAATTACGCGGCGAGGCAGCACGACAAGCAAGTCACGAGTAACTCAGTAACTCATGGCTCGTAGTACCGACTTTGTGGCTCCCTCGACGAGCCATCTGCGAGCCATCTGCGAGCCATCTGCGAGCCATCTGCGGTCTCCACATCCCTACACCAGGTAAATTTTTTCTACACCTTAAGCATCTCCATCATCACCATCTATTCCTAGTCCATCGCACGAACATCAATCCATTGGACGAACATTGACCGCATCAACGAGTCTGTGTCGCGCGATGGAGGAAAAGACGGCACACACAGATCTTTCGCCCCCGATGGTGCCTAATCTGGACACTCTGGACTCTAAAACGGCAGACCAATACGTTGACGATCTAGTTGGGTTTCTAGCACAGAACAGGAATTTCGACAACTTTCTTGACGAAGTGAGCAAATTGGAGAAGTTTGAGGAGTTTTCCGGCAGCGAGCAGCCGAAAGGGTCATGCGAGTTCACGCTCGAGTATAACGAGGACGGTGAACTGCTGAAAACGGGGCGTGACGATGCTTTGAAACAGAGGATAAACAGTCGTATAATCAAGGCTCTGGAGTCATTTCCGCTGGACGATGTTTTAGAGGAGGACATTGCCAACATAATTGCTGGGTCGTTGCAAGAGCCCCAGATATCCGAAATCAACGAGAAAGCTCCAAAGCGGAAGAAGAAGTCAAAGACGGTATCGCGCAAGAAGGAGCGACAGAGGGGGGACCCCAGCTCGACCTGGCTGTGCGAATTTTGCGAGTATGAGCAGGTTTATGGGGAGAAGCCTGTTCAGTTGATGAGGTGGTTTGACAAGAGGCTGAGCGAACGCTATGAGCAGCGAGCTGAGCGCGTTGTGAGTAACGGCGAGCCAACGAGCCAACGGGCGGAGCAACGGACAGAGCAACGGACAGAGCGTGTTGGGAGCAGCGATGAGAGAACGAAACGATCCGTGGGTGGCGATGATCGAGCGCAAGACGAGCACACGGCGAGTGTATCGCGTCGCTCGTCGTGAGTCTGCGTCGAGTCAGTATTGACTGCATCTATCGTGACTTGCATGACTTTCTCAGGGACTACTTATGACCTACTTATGACCTACTTATGACCTGCTTATGACTTACTTTAGCTTTTTACTTCCTCGTGACTCGCTCCGCAGTCCATCTATAGCCGTAATGGAGTTGTTGATTTTATATACAAGTAACTAGCGACTCGCTTCAGTCGTACTGCTGTCAGTCGTCAACAAAATGAACGTAGCTGGAAGGGACTGGCGAGCCACCGGCGAGCCACCGGCAAACATGCTCACATGCTTCAGGCATGGGTTTAATGACTTGCTCGTCACATGTTCACCGTGTGACAGGCTCGTGGCAGACCCGTGGCAGGCTTCGCTCGTCATTCGCCGTTCACTTTCTAACACCCGGTAGTGGAACCACCTCGGCATTCTCTTCCTCTGCCTGTTTCAGCATTCTCTCCTTCTTCAAATCAAACGGTCTTTTCTCCTTGAAATACTTCACCCAAGACGCAATACAATCCTTCTGGAACTTCACGTCCTCTTTCGAACAGTTCTTCTTCACTTTGTCTTGGACGTTCTTATCTAATGGATTATCCACTTGAATCTTGTCAAGACATTTGAAATACTCATCTCTTGCCTCCCAGCATCTCTCACGTTTAGATCTGTTTGGAGGCTCTTGAACAGTTGCTTCTGTCGAAAAGAATCCCATGGTTTAGACGGTTGGTTGTTGGGCTGTTGGGCTGTTGGATCGGCTGGGTGACTAGTTGGCTGCTGTTTTGCGTGTATTTGCTGTGATAATTTTTTGAGATGAAAAAAAAGACGAGCGAAGACGAGCGAAGACGAGCGAAGCGAGTCTTACGAGTCGACAACTAAAATTCCTCATAAATACTCCAAATGATCGCAAATACTTGCACTATCTCGCAGTCCTTACAAGGCCTTTACACGGCCTTAAACTACCCTTTAACTACCAAAAACTTGCTTTACTCGTCTTTACTCTATTTATTCTTCCTTCCTGCTACCATTAAATAACGGCTGAACAAACAACCTCTGACTCACTTCTGGCTGAATTCTGACCCATAACTGACCTAAAACCTATCAGAGTCACCCATGAATCACTTCGCCCGTCAGTCGCTCGTCGGCCACTCGTCAGTCCTTCTTCAACGTCCTCTGCTTCTCCGCATTCTTCACCACCTTCTCATCCACAAACAACCCCTTCTTCCTCCTAACATCATTCATATACCTCCTTGCAACATTCTCCCTCTCAGCAAACTCACCCAGCTCCTCCAACTCCTCCTCAGTGCTTGGAATCCAGAATGGATCCTCATCGATCATTTGATACCCAGTGAAAACAAGTTGCGGTGATGCAGCTCCAGACGTCTTCTTACGAATATCCTCACTGAATCCAAACGCTTCAATGACAGGAATCTTGGCAGAAATAGTGAAAAATGGCGTTCCCTCCTTCATCTCCTCGCTAACAATCGTACCTTTACGACGTTGAACAACAGCATAAACTTTACCCAAAACCTCCGCAGAAGCCTGAATATCACAGGAATACATCGCAAGCATCATCCGTGGCGACCAATCCAAAAAGCCTCTGTGAATCGCATCTTTGGTAGACGTGATCAAACGACCAGACAGATCAGAAATGCTGCTCGTCTCCTCAGATATCTCAATTGATCTGAGGAAAACACCGACTCCTTGCAAAGGCTCCGCTGCCAATGGACCTTCAAAACAGGCCAACTGGAACCCGTTGAAGATCGAATCTTGATATTCAAATCCTCCTTTCATCATACCAAAAACACGTCTAATATCGTTATTCTCAGAGTCAAAAAGAATGTTCGCTCCAACTCTCTTTGGTGCAAACGCAGAAATCCTGTCCACCATTCCAGTCCAATCAATGCTTTCTTTACTCTTCGAAGTGTCAACCAGACTCTTCTCCAGACTCTCCTTCAACTCTTCGATGGTCATACTCGATCCAGTAACAACCATGTCTTCCTCTTCCACATCACCTTGTTTCTGTAACAACTTGGTCACCGAAGCCTCGTTGTCAATCAACAGTTTTGTCGTAGCCTCGGGAAGAGGTCTGGTCTCAAAAGTAATCTTGTATTGAGCCAGATTGACAGAAACAACACCACGTCCAAGCTCGCCTTTCACCGGATTCAACTCACCATGGCTTACAATCGTCTCTCTGAATGGAATTACAGGCTGCGACGATGAAATCTCAATTCCAGCAAACCGTTCTCTCAAATCTTTCAAACAACGCTCCAAATGCAACTCTCCAGCTGTAGCCAAAATATGTTCACCAGTATCTTGAATGAATGTCTGAACACACGGATCCGCCTGGTTCAACAGCTCTAATCCTTGAGTCAGTCTGTCCATTTGCGTAGGATTCACAGGCTCTAATGCAACTTTCAAAATAGGTGGTGCATTCAAATTGATTCCGGCCAAATTGACTCCAACAACTCCAGGTGCAATCAATGTACCACTCTTGAGAACCTTACCTTCCAAACCGCCAATTCCAACAATGTTACCAGCAGGAGCTTTCTTCAATGGAACAAGTTCCCTACCCATCAACAGATACAAGCTAGAAACAGTGATGGTGCTGGTGTGTTTGTCGGGGAAAGCAGGATCAAATTTCGGACCTAAAACCGTCAGCTCTTGACCGACTTCAATGGTACCACTATAGATACGAGAAAATCCAATCAAAACCTCTTTCTTTAACTCAATAAGAGCTTCGTCTTCCTCCTCCTCTTCCTCATACATCCATTCGTCTCCAGCAGCTGCACCCGCGCTCGTGGCCACAGCAAACTCGTCAGTCTCTTCGGCAGTCTCTGTCTTTTGTTCCAGTTTCTTTGCAGCCTCTGCAGCTCTCGCAGCCGCCAATCTGGCCTGTCTTCCTCTCTCAAAAAGCTCTTCCTCCCCAAGAGCCTGACGTTGATTTTGAGGCAGTTCGTCTTCCGGAATAGACAATATTTTCGAAACATAACAACTCACAGCTCCATCCCTGTTGCACGACTCCATGTCTTGTTTGAGTGTAGAGTCTACCAGCTCTGAGCCTGGAGCAGGTTCAAGAATGTGTGGGATTCTTTCCTTTTGGGATTCTAGAGGAGATGGAAGTTTATCAACAACCGTCAATAAAATGGCATTGGAAACAGGGAGCCATTGACTGAAAATGGTGTTGATCAATTGACGAGTATCTTTTGATCTCAAATCTCTTGGTAGCACCTTGATGTTCAATGATTTGACAATCTTCTCGAGTTTCTCGGTGTCTCTGTTGAGCAAGCAGGCGTCATAGATATGCCAAATGTTGTCCAAAACAAAGCTGACAAACAATGGCTTCAAATTACGTCCTTTCAGCATCTTAGAATTAATAACTTTCTTAGTCTTAGGATCAAAATAGAAATCACCCCAAAGACACTTTTGCAAAACTTCTCTTTTAACACCGAGTTTTTTCTCAAATAAAACAGCAAATTGAGCAATATTGAACCCCCAGCCGTCAATTGCTGAGCCAAAAATAACGTTGTTCTTTTCCGGACTGAAATAAATGTCCTCATCGTCTTTTTCGACAAACTCCTCAGTTGCTCCTTTCTCCACTCTTTCTCTCCAAAGAAGGTCATCTTGCATTCTTTCACCTGCGAAAAACGAACCAATCACAGAGTTCACCTGCTCAATAATCTTGGACAAATGAACATAAGCCTCTAAAGCTGTCATTTGTAATTCCTGAATCAATCTGTCAATCTTATTGAGAACTAAGATAGGACGTAATTTGTCCACCCAAGCCTGACGTAAAACAGTAACTGTCTGTGAACAAACACCTTCAACAACATCAACAAGAACAACAGCACCGTCACAAAGTCTCGATGCTGTACTCACCTCAGACGAAAAATCAATATGACCCGGTGAATCAATCAAATTGACCAAATATTCATTGACGACGCTTTTCTCAGGTTCCTCGGCAGAACGTTTCAGTGTTTTAAAGTAAAGGGAAATAGCCGAAGACTCCATGGTAATTCCACGAAGTTGCTCGTCTTCTCGTGAGTCCAAATATCTCACTTTACCTGCCATCCTTTGAGAAATGATACCATTAGATGCAAGAAGTGAGTCAGAAAGTGTCGTTTTTCCGTGATCAACATGAGCAAGAATGCAGATGTTCCGGATGTTTGGTCCGTTCCATTGCAGTCGTTGGATTTCCTCTTCCGTTAGTCTCATGGGTGTGGTGTAAGGTGGTTTGATTTGCCTACGGGATGGTACAAACTGATTAGTTATAAATGAAAAAAAAATATTTTTGCATGGTTCTAAAACCTTTTCGTCGCGTCGACAAGCAAAACGACCCGCAAAAAAACGAGCTACGTCCAGTGAGTGATGGTGACTGGGGTCTCTTTGCTCGTCAACTACAAACCTAATTACTGTCCCAACTTGTCACTACTTACTTCGCTCGCAGTTGACTATTAAATTTTATTATCGCTCAATAGAAAATCGGTATACGAGGAACTTATCTCCCCCTTCGCTCGTACTGGGTTCACTCGAGACTCGCTCCGCTCGACTTCTACCTCCTCTTTCTCGGAGTACTTGTGCCCTCGCTCTCTTCATCGCCATCGTCGTCCATCACTCCAGAACTCACCTGGCCGCTGTTAATCTTTTCGAGATGCCGCACGTATGTAGCCGAACTGAGAGAGAATATCCGATCTTCGTCAGTAAACGTGATCTTCCGTCCACGAGAAGCAGAGTTGCTAGAAGCATGCTTAGTGAAGTTTTCAAAACCCTTGATTATGTTTCCGTGGTTGGCTCCGTCCGACAGGTATTTTGTCTCTTTGTTGAAGATATCTTCCTCGAGCTTAGTGAGTTGTTTATCGAGGTCTCTTTTCTTGGCAAGCGCGTCCTTGAGTCGCTTCTTTAGTTTGTCATATTCGTTCTTCTGTGTTGGTTCTGGCATGATCACTGATGTGTTGATTGAGTCTGCCTTGTTGCCTCTTTCCCAGTGTTTTGACTCGTACTTTGGCTCGATAGAAAAATAAAAAAAAAAACTGACATGAAATAATTTTATATAATTATTATTTCTCAATTCAAGTGCGAACAGAGCATCAAATACGATCCGCCAATCTCCGGCGCATCGGTAAAACTCTTGTGAGCTCGCATGTTGATTGAAATTCTTACAACAGTTGTACTGCTGGCAGTCGCCTGTTTGTCACAGGATACGGAGCTCAGCCCAACCGATCTAGAAATAATCGGTAGTCACAATTGGGAGTGGCAAGAGATCGCTGACGGTGTCAGTATCAGACTCAGTGCCTTGTCGTGGGATGCTGTAACACCTGGTGACACTGATATGTTTGGCGACTACAAAAGTTTCATTGTAGTTAACAGCCAAAAGTTCGAGGAGCCTTATCTGCAGCCACAGTGTGATGGAATAAACGATAGCCCTTACAAGCTATTTTATCACTCTCAAGCCCAAAATTTGTTCTCTAGTAACGGTACCTATGTGCAGAGTCGTCTATCTAGTGTTACGGAACCAGAAGCTATTTTTGTCAAAAAGCTGATATCTTACGCATGTGAGTCGCTGGAGAAGTTGAATGGAAAAGTCACTGAAGCCAGGACACAGCTCACTGGCTCACTTGGACCGGAATTTAGTGAATGGACTCAGTGGATGTCTGCTCAAGTGCGCGGCTATCTACCTCCTGGTTTTTCCAGTGTTTTCGACGATATACGTAAAGAATGTGCCCCTCGTATGACCAGAGTTTACGATGTTTCATCCACTGTATTTTTCGAAGGTTGGCCATCATCATGGTCGTTTGATGGAACTACTTTTGGCAGTCAATGTGAAACGCAGGCATTGACCAACACCATTAAAGAAGCCATTTTAGAGGGATTA
Source organism: Ogataea neopini (assembly GCA_030578575.1). Lineage (NCBI taxonomy): Eukaryota > Fungi > Ascomycota > Pichiomycetes > Pichiales > Pichiaceae > Ogataea > Ogataea neopini. The sequence goes on from JAJMSO010000012.1 coordinate 27,697, forward strand.
ACAAAGAATGAAGAAACAATGCAAGTTGGTGGATGTTACAATCTCCCAAACAGCAGAACCTGGAGTGGTTGTATCAAGTTTGCTGTAGGCATGGTTCGTAGTTCAACAAGCATATACGACATTAGATGTCCACATTACTGGGTGCAGCTTGACATCTCGGAAGGTCGTGACGAGTTAAAGTAGATTTGTCAGTGTCGTCTTGTCGTCCGAGGTTTATAAGAATGTATACACTGATTAAGACAAGAAAACCCCCAGCATGGCTGCCATAATATATACTGAGATTATATACATCCCTACACCAGATATATTTTCTCAAGAGCCCGTCCTGTACACCAAAGCGTTCGAAAAAAAAAACACTCTTCAGGAGTCAATACGCTTCTTGACCCCCAATTGGCAACAACAACCAGCCAAACGCCTTTAAAACCGCCAAATTAAACGCATTCATTGGTCAAAATGGAAGTTGATTTTCCGTCGGTGATCATCGACTCCAACTCGTCCGCAAGCAGAGCAGGTGTTTCCACGTTCGATACTCCTTCGCTCACATTGCCAGCCGTGTATTCAAGGGAGACGGTCGACAAAGGTAACTACGTGTTTGGTGACGACATCAATGAATTCCCGCAAAATGAGCTGTTTACTATGTACAGCGAAGGTCTTGTTTACAACTGGGACGCGATGGCCGAACACTGGAAATATATCTACACGAAACTTGGGGTTGATGCGACAGAAGTCCCTCTCGTTTTGACTGAAAACTCATGGAATACCAGCAAAAATAAAGTGAAGGCTTGTCAAGTGGTGTTTGAGGAACTTCAAGTTCCAATTTTCTCTCTTCTGAAAAGACAACTTTGCACATCCTATGCTGTCTCGAAACCATCGTCATCGATTATCGTCGACATTGACGACGACTTAGTTAGTGTCACACCGATCAGCAATGGAACAGTTCTTACTAAGGGAATCACTAGAACCAAGTTTGGAGGAAATTTTTTGAACATGTTCTCATTGGATTACATTCAATCGAAATTCCCCCAAGAAAATGTTTCTGATATCTTGCTTCCTAGACAATTCCAGAAGACAACCATGTCTGAGTCGTTCAGGACATACCAAGTGAGTGAATCACTTAAGGACTTCAAGAACTGTTTGTTACACGCCTCATTTTATCCAATTCAACCTGATCAAACTGATCTTCCACAACACTCAAATTATCTCCCATACGAAACTCACACTCAAATCGAGGTCCGTAACTATGAGCTTCCTGACAGAAGACATCTTAGAGACATTGGTATTGACCAGTACAAACTGGCAGAGCCACTTTTCAATCCATACACTTTCTCCAAAAAGTTACGTGATGTGAATATTGGCCCAGACGCTGAAGGTCTCAGTAGTTTGATTCTATCTTCCATGAAGAATCTCGAGGCTCCTGGGGCTCTTTATGTTGAGCTATTGAAAAACATCGTTTTCACTGGTTCTCTTACGTCGATTCCAAACCTTGAGCACAGAATTATCCAAGACCTCGCAAGACTTATCTCAGATTACACCATCAGCACGTATTTGTCTCCGGATCCGATCGAGAGACAATTTGATTCGTGGGTCGGTGCGAACATTCTCACTTCGTCATCCGTTGGTGACTTTGATAATTTGTTTATTAGTAAGGATGAGTATGAGGAGAATGGAGAGGATTACGTTGTTGAGAAGTTCAGATAGAGGGTGTGCGAAGAACGATGTGAGAAGGACTAGCAAAGAGCCATACGTCCGGGCCAGACATTTGAGAGCGCGAGTTAAGAAACTGCATCAACGAATGAATGGCTCGCTCGTGTTTCACTCATTACTCGCTTGATTCTTCGTGATTTACTAGTGAATGACCTGCTCTGCTTGTCATTCGTCATATGTACTATATTGTTCAGGTATCATTATGCAAAGGCACTATGTGTCTATCTAAGTTTGGTTCACCATGCCTGTAACTCTTCGTAATAGTCCAGTCGACCTTTGTACGATGAAATCGCCTTGGAACATGTGTGACGTAGTCTATCCATCATTATTGGAGGACCGCAAGAAACAACTGCTATTGAGCCACCAACTGAAATTTCCTCATCGACTAATTTTTGCAAGTCCGGTTTCTCGTGATGGATGCTGACAAAATCAAGGTCTTTCAGTTCAGGTACCCAACGATCTGCTGAGCTTTTCTCGTAAATCAACGTACTAGAAGTTCCGTCTGAAGAGGAAGTTTCTTCATCTTTACACTGTCTGGTGAAGTAAATTTCAATCTGGACTCGGGTGTTTCGCAATTTTCTAAGAGTTGGGATCAGATACGAAACGTCTTGAAAGTTTCTATTCACCCATACAAAACGAACTCTTTTGGAAGATTGCATCTCTGCTAAACGGAGTGAATGTCCAATAATACCTGTTATTCCTCCCCCTCCTGCAACTGCCAAAACAGAGTCATATTTGGTCACAGGAGCAGAGTCACCGTAAGGACCTTCGAAAGCAATTTTTTTAGTAATGTTGCCACCATTTTTTAGTAGTTGGGCATGAATTTTTTTAGTTATTCCCTTCTTCACCAAAATATGAAAAATCAGCTCCCCGTCCAAAACCATAACGGTGAAAGGGTGACTTTGAAAAAACAGCAGTGGATCTGAGAAATAAAGGTATCCATATTGGCCCGGTGAAGCCTTGAATCCTTTTGGTTTCTTTATGCGAACCCTGAAAGAATCATCTTTCAAAAGTTCTATTTGAGCAGTCTGAATACCGAAGAAACCAATTCTCACTATTCTCATAAGCCAGTCAAATGTGTAGATAGCACATGCGGCAATTAGCCACTCACAGTATCCAAGAACCCGACTGTGGTACCAACTGCACGCAATAAATGCCACCACCATCAAAATATGAGTGTAGAGAAATATTTCATAAGAAAAATGACGAAGTGGATATGCTGAAGCCAGGACAAGAAGCCCAAAAACGGCCAATGCTGCAATTCCACAAACAAAGTTGATCTTTTTCAAATGTTCAACGTACGATCCCTTGAAAAACGCTGTGAAAGCAAAGCCATGGATGATAGTATGAGCAAACATTATCCTTGCTACCATTTTGTGGAATTGAATAAAAGAAGCTCTGGGGAATCCTGTTAACCACATCAAAAAATTGTTTCGACCAGCAAACAATATAACGAGTGGTAGTTGTGCAAAAGCTGCTATTCCAGTTCTGTCACCCAAAAATCTTTGGATGTGAGCCTCCTTGCTACCAAAAACCACATCATTATTCAACACATGGTAGTCGCGCAAAATGGAAGCAAGTTGTATTCCGAGGTATCCAATACAAATCAGAGTCTCCAATCGATTAGGGATCAATGCTTGAAATATTCTGAACTTCCCAACCGGTTGGGTATACTTGCCATTTGGTAGCAAAGCGGGGGTAGCGATGTAACTTCTGAAGTTGTTGCACCAGCGATTAGTCACCTTCATTGCAATGCCAGTCTTCCTAAGGAACTGAGAAATGGCAGCAAACAACATAACAAGCCCAAAATATCCCAGCATTCCAGCTCCAAAATAATTTGAAATGTCTAGATTTTCGTAGTAAACCCGATACCCTTCAAAATAATCATCACTGATCGTTTTGTTGATCAAAATGGGATAGTAGGAGGGATATTCGCCAATGCTTCGATAATAGGTGGTTGCATTTTCATACTCATCTTCAAAATATTCCCAGTCATTGTCGAACCCATATTCGCTGCAGATATGGGATAATCTTCTGTAGCTTTTCTCCATTAATGAAGCATTGTCGTCAAATAAATCGGCAACGCAGAGTAACACTGAACCAGTGACCGGAGGGTAATAGCATTGCGTATAGGAGATGTCATCGTCCTCGTATCCAACTCCGTACTCGCTGACTGCGTCCGAACAGGCATCAACGGCAATTGTTACGCGTTTGTCCCAGTAAGTTGTTCTCCAATCCAGATAAGATGTATTTACCAGTGAGGCGCTCGCACTGGCGCAGATTAGTGGGAGTGCCAAGAACCGCATTGCTCGTATGAAATTGAGTCATATGACCAGGTTTACATCAAAATTGTTAGATTTTACTTTGTATATAAATGGGATAGTCAAAGTTTACGTCTCGCATTCTCGTTCTCCGTGGTGTGTTTTTCAAGCTTTGTTAGCTTAGTTGGGTCTAACTCATAGCGCCAAAAGACGATTGTTTCACTCCACCAGAGGTGCAGATCTCTAAGAAGCTTCAACTCTGAGTTGAAGTCAAACAGGCTTCAAATACCAGTCGTTATACACAATAAATAAGGTACAGATTTCAGGTACTCAAGGGTTTGTAAGATCTCGCATGACAATAAGCCTCATGCGCGTTAAAAAATATATGCAGATGTAGATCGTGGAATCTGAGGAAAAAAACTGCCTTATTTGAGGCTTTCAACTTATTCTGCGCCCCGTTAAATTCTGGATTGCCGGGGCGGATCCCGCCTTAGAGGTTGCATCATGCATGTACAGAAGTGGAGAAGCGAAATCTCATTTGCCGAGCGGAAGCGAATAACAACGGGAGCTACGAGCGGAGTACAAGCCGAATGGGAACCAAGTATTTTGGTTTACGCAAGGGGCAACCACATTAAACTAAAAAAAACCAATCGGTGGCTTTCCAAGGCTGGGGGCTTCCTAAGGCTGGGGGCTTCCAGTGGCTTCCGAGGAACACATTGAAGCCCAACAGGGGTATGCTATTATGTAAACAGACATATCGAAAAGTAAACAGGTTTTAGGTCTCGATTTTTATTTGGAGTGGTGCAAGCTGGAAGAAGTGTGCTACCCAATGAAACGATGATCAAAACGAATAGTTTTTGTCATTATAAAAAACTCTCTTGGCATTTGCAGATCTCCCTTTAGATCAACTAGTTTCTATACTGAGATAAACGTAATAACTCATCGAGGCAGCATGGTAGTAATGAAAACTAAAGGGATTTGGAAATCATCAGATTTATAAAATGCGTAAATTAAAAAATAATTTCATCTAGATTTATTCCAAAAGGGAAACCTGTGGTGTGACACCAAGGCACTCCTTCGGCAAACAACTAGAAATAACCATTTTGACACCAATTGTTTGTTTCGTCATTGGGTTTCACAATTTCGCTTACGAGAATATAGTATCTGCCACCATTCATAACATTAGGTGTGAGGTGTGATGATTAGCGAGACAAGGAGTTGTTGCCATGAGGGGAGCAGGTAAATGTCGCAATTATTAGATCACCGAGGGACGTTAGTTGATTAGTAGTATACATAATCTTTGATCGTCGACTCTGGATCGGTTGCTCATTGTGCTACCTTAGTCATGATCCGACTCGGCCAATGGAGGGTATCAGCTTATGTTTGTGTGTGCGTTCGAGAGAAGAAAACCTGGCTCCAGTCTTTCAAAGTTACTTGGGTTGTGGTTTGTCAACTCAATTGTTACCCATGAAGCGCATACGACTTGTTTTCTTGCTCGTTTTCTTGGTCGCTTGCTTGTCATTTGCGACAGAATATTTGTCAGGTCGTGCACCGCCAGATTTAAAAAAAAACCGTCAAGACGAAAAAATGACTCTTGAAAAAAACCCTCTTCTCCATCTTGTTGCCCACTTCTCCTTTTTTTACAACAGCAGGTTCAACAGTTGTAGACAACCAGTGGAGGCAGAATTGATCAAAACTCAAGGAGCTTGAAGGTCTCTTAGTCTGCCAATTTTGCGTCGATAATTTGCATGCTACACTTGAAAAAGTCGCAATCAATCGCACGAAGCCTATACAGTTTGTCCAGAATAAGAAATATGTCTAGTGAAACCGCCCCAGCCGCTCCAGTCACTCCAGCAGCTCCAGCAGGAGCAGCTTCATCAGAGGCTCCAAAGTCATCCAAAGCCAAGAAGGCCGCAAAAGAATCCTTCAACCTGAAGGTTCCAAAGGGTACTAAAGATTGGGCCGACAAGGATATGATCATCAGAGAAGCAATCTTCTCTAGATTAACTTCTCTTTTCAAGTCCCACGGAGGTGTGACAATCGATACCCCAGTTTTCGAAATGAGAGAGATTTTGGCTGGAAAATACGGAGAAGATTCTAAGTTGATCTATAATTTAGAAGACCAAGGTGGTGAGCTTACATCTTTGAGATACGATCTTACAGTTCCATTTGCCAGATATGTTGCAATGAATGGTATTTCCAACATTAAAAGATACCACATTGCCAAGGTTTACAGAAGAGATCAACCTGCTATGACTAAAGGTAGAATGAGAGAGTTTTATCAATGTGATTTTGATGTGGCAGGTGTTTATGATCCAATGGTTGCTGATTCCGAGATTTTGCACATTTTGGCTTCTGGTCTTACCAACTTGGGATTCACTGACTTCAAAATCAAGTTGAACCACAGAAAAATTTTGGATGGTATTTTCCAAGTCTGTGGTGTTAAGGATGAAGATGTGAGACGTGTTTCTTCTGCTGTTGATAAGTTGGACAAACTTCCATGGCAGGCTGTGAAACGTGAGATGTGTGAGGAAAAGAACCAACCAGAGGAAGTTGCTGACAAGATTGGTGAGTACGTTAAGTTGAATGGTCCAATTAGAGAGATTCTTGCTGCTCTTAAGTCTGATGAAGTTTTGATGGCGAATGAATCTGCCAAGATCGGTGTCGATGAAATCACTATTTTGGCCGACTACGTTGAAGCTTTCAAAGTTGATCAATTTATTTCCTTTGACATGTCTTTGGCCAGAGGTTTGGACTACTACACTGGTTTAATTTACGAGGCTGTTACTTCACAATCTGCTCCACCTGCCGACGCTGATGCCAAGAAGGCCAAGGCTAGCAAGAAGAAGGACGAGGAGGACGCTTCTGAGTACGTCGGTGTTGGTTCCATTGCTGCTGGTGGTCGTTACGATGGTCTTGTTGGTATGTTCTTGGGTACCAACTCCAAGGGTAAGAAAGCTCAATCTATCCCATGTGTTGGTGTTTCATTTGGTGTCGAGAGATTGTTCTCTCTTATCAAACAGCGTACACAGCTTGTTGATCAAGTGAGATCTACTTCAACCCAAGTTTACATCATGGCTTTTGGTGGTGGTGAAGGCTGGACCGGTTTCATGAAGGAACGTATGGCTGTTGCGTCACAATTATGGTCGGCTGGTATCGAGTGCGAGTACTTGTACAAGGCCAAGGCCAACCCACGTAAGCAATTTGAGGCTGCTGAGAAGAGCGGCTGTCCTCTTGCTGTTATTTTGGGTAAAGAAGAGTATCCACAAGGTAAAGTTCGTGTCAAGGTTCTTGGTGCTGGTGATGAAAAGGACGATGGTGAGCTTGTTGATATTGCTGATATGGTGAAGGTTGTTAATGAACGTTTGGAGGAGCTCAAGATAGGTGGCCTTGATGAGGTGGAGAGGCTGTTCAAGTCTTTGTGAGCGAGAAGCGAAGCGAGTCGTTCAGTGAATTGTAAATTGCAGTGAATATCCCCCCCGCAATTCACCTAAAACTCGTTTGTCCGTAAATTTCTCGAGTTTCCAATCTGTATTTAGAGATAATAATTTTTTGATGAAGAAGTTGTAGGCGTGAGGGCATTGATCGGAGCGGTTTATGATATCCAACGGGACTCTCCAGGCTGATTGGCCCGTTGTAAGTGGCATTACGAGCACGATTCGTCTGAACGACTTGAGCGGCTCGAACGACCCGAACGATTCGAACGGCCCGTTTCGCTCGTTTCTCGCTCGTCGCGCCTTTCTGCCAAAACAAATCACGGGCTCCAACAAAAACGGGAAAAATACATTGTAAATAAAACCATGCTTGTTTTAGCAGACGATGTTTAAACAGGCGATACCAACGACAACTAATTGAACGGCCAATCACCACCAATCTTGACAGAAGAGGTGACACTTCATATTACACAACCTCACACCACCGATCAACACACACAGGTGAGTCCGCTCCCTCCCCCATTTGCCACAACATACACAGTAGTTATCAGTAGATGGACTAAGAATGGCAAGAAAAAGGTCGGCCATCGACTTTCAATTCGGAGAATGCATTGGTGAAGGTTCATATTCGAAAGTTTATAAAGGTGTTTCAATCCACAACCACAAGACATATGCAATCAAAATATTATCGAAATCTCATATTCATAGAGAAAACAAACGCAAATACGTCAACATAGAAAAGGATACTCTGAATTTACTTGGTAAACATCCTGGAATTGTTACACTATACTACACTTTCCAAGATGATAAGTCATTGTATTTTGTTATTGATTTTGCCAAAAATGGAGAATTGTTGTCACTTATACGAAAACTGGGATCTCTCAGCGAGAATCTCAGTAAGTATTACATAGTTCAGTTGATCGATGCAGTGGCGTTTATTCACTCGAAGGGAATCATTCATCGGGACTTGAAACCAGAAAACGTTCTGCTCAATCATGAATGGAAACTAATGATAACTGATTTCGGAGCAGCAAAAATTCTTACTCAGGAGGAACAACAACAGGGACAAATCATTCAATCAAACCCAGAAGATGACTCCTCAAACTCAAATTCTTCGACAAGGACAGGTTCTTTTGTCGGAACTGCGGAATACGTGTCTCCAGAACTATTGAAATACAACATTTGCGGATTTGAGTGCGATCTTTGGGCTATTGGTTGTATCTTGTATCAACTCATTGTGGGTAGACCACCATTTAAAGGACAAACAGAATACTTGACTTTTGAGAAAATCATATCTTTAGATTATGATTTCCCAGCAAACTATCCTGTCCCACCTCCTATAGTGCAAATTGTGCGACAGCTGTTGATATTAGAACCTGAAAAAAGACTCACGATGGAAAGACTAAAAAATCAAGAATGGTTCCACGATATTGATTGGAACAACAAAGACTCGATATGGAAGAAAAAAGGACCAAAGTTAGAAGCCTACAATCCAAGAGTTTATTCTTTGCTACAATCTAGGCAGAATGGTCCAGGTGCAGTTTCTTCAAGATCAGTTTCAGCATCTCCATCCCCAACTTCGCCCTCTTCTCCTTACTATGTTGAGCCTGGCGGAAAAATGACGAGCAAAACATCTTCAATTCCTCATTCAGTTTTGAAAAAACAGATTATGAATGCCCAAAATAATCCTCAATTAATGAACAAAGTTCTTTCCAACAAGCTTGCAGAGAAAAATAAAGAAGTTAAAGCTCAAATGGAGAAGACTCAAACAACTTTGAACACTGCAATGCTTGCAGCTTCTAAATCGTCATCCGCCATTCCGCCAAAAAAGAATCTCGTCAAACCCCAATCTAAGCTACCATCTCCACTAGTGACAACTCCAAAGCAACAACCACAACCGGTCCTCAAAAACAAAGAAGAGTTAGTCAAAAAACGTAATAGTTTACAGCTCGCGAATGGAGACGATACTTCGATCACTCCTCCAATATCCAGAGGTTCTTCTCCGTCTTTGAGCTCTTTGGGCACCTCGCGATCGGTTATTATCACAGAAGGAACTGCACAGCTGAAGACCCCACCTCTTTCAACCACCACAGAGTTTTCTCCATCATCTAACACTCCTCCTCCTCAACCAAAGCCCACTCAAAAATCCCCACCTCAAAGGCCACCACTGTCTATATCCAAGCGTTCTGACTCATCAAAAGACAAGAAGGGATCACAAAGAGCACCATCAATCAGTGAGTTACTTGGTCTTCCACAACCAAGTTCGCAAGCCGTTAGTGCAGCTGGAGCAATTGGTAATTTGATGTCTCACAAAAGAACGCTATTGTCCTCTGTTAACCTGACCAACAGTCAATATCAGTTACAACAGCAGCAGCAGGTGATCAATCCTATATTATTGGACAAACAAATTCCGAAGGGTATCACAAACAAACTGATGGCTAATGAGTATATTTTGAAGATGGACAACATTTTTAAATCTGAATTGACTCATAAACCAAATCAGTTTGTTCAACAAGGAGAAACATTGGATGATACCATTTTGAACAAGGTTATTTCTGAAAATTACCAGAGTTTAAACAGAGATTTGAAATCATGTATTTTGATAATTACTTCAATGGCACGATTGCTGATTTACGAGATAAACGCGGATTTCAAGTTACAAAATCCACAATCATCTACTCAATTGCAGGCACAGGATTTCTATTCAAAGATTGTTGAAGTCAAACTCACCAACAGGAACGTCTCAATGTACGACTATGAGTTTGACGAGGAACTAAAAGAAGGATACTTGATTTTGGAGTTGATGAACATGAATAAACTTATATTTCTGAGTGCTTATAATCCAAAGACGTTGGTGAAAGGAGGAATCAATTCGAACGTAAGAATTGGATTCAAAGTGAACGAGTCTGTCTCGTGGATAGACTCATTGCTCAAAGCAAAAGAGTTATTGAGACAAAACAGAGATAATTCTAACGTTTCTCGTGATTCAAAGAGCCCAACTCCTCCTCCGATGACAATGTCTCCTACTTCGCCACCACCTGCGAGACCGGGTGTCTCATCCAACGGGAGACGGACGGTTAAAAATCCGACTGGAACAAAAGTAGTGAGACGGCCTGTTTCTAGGAACGGCAGTTCCTCGTCGGTAAAAGCGGTCGAGAATTCAATGAGGGGAATGGAAATCGCAGATGGAAATGATAGGAATAGGGCAGCTGCAGCGGCTGCAGCGGCCGTGGGGAGACCTGCACGAAGGTGAATGGCGAGCGAAGCGAGTCATTCGCTAGCATTCACTGAGGAAGTGGCAAAATATCTTTTGAACCCACGCCTGTCTCTTGCGTGGTAACCGAGGACTTCCGATGGCTGGAGATGAAGTAAATAATTCTATTGATTTGTATTAATGTTGAATATACGAGCAAATAACTAGCCAACGACGAATCAGATGAGTTGAGCAGGTCATTTGCGTTCAATAATTGAGACTTATGGCGGACTGGTCCATTTGGAAATGAGTCGCTAGAACGACTCCCTTTGCTCGTCATTCCTCAAAACTTGAGGGCATTAACAAAAGCCTCAACAAGCAACTTCACATCCTCTGATGCCGAATTTGCACTCTCTAAAACCTCCTCGTGGTTGGCCATACCATCTTCTTGATCCACAAACTGTTTTTTTTCGCTAGCGTAGTACTCAGTAGCACTGACTGGGGGCTCACCAAGACCAGCATTAGTGATAAGACTGAGTCCTAAAACTTTGATTCCACAATGTCTAGCCACAATCACTTCTGGAACAGTACTCATTCCGACAGCATCACCGCCAAGAGCTCTAATCATTCTAACCTCAGCTCTTGATTCGTAAGTTGGTCCAGCAGCAAAGAAGTAGACTCCTTCATGGATGGTTCTAGTAAGTTTCAAAGTGTCTTTGGCCTGTTTGACTAGCAACAGACGCAAATCAAAGTCGTAAGCATCCGATTGTGGCAAGAATCGAGGTCCAAAACGTGACAAATTAGGCCCCCTGAGTGGATGGAAACCTGCCAGTCCTGGGAAATTCAGATGGTCATTGATGATCATGAGATCACCTGGTTTGTAGTCCGCATTAGTACCGCCTGCGGCATTCGTGACAACCATAGTTTTAACGCCCAATTCTGCGGCGACCCGGATAGGAAATGTTGTATTTTCAAACTCGTATCCCTCGTAAAAATGTAATCTCCCAACCATGCAAACGACGGGAACTTTATTGGATCCGATACAACCAAACAGAAGACATCCTTCATGACCTGCAACGGTGGAGCTTTTGAAACCGGGGATCTTTTCGTATGGGATTTTCACTGTTGTTCCTTTGAGAAGTTCAGCAATACCTCCCAGTCCTGATCCACAGACGATCAAAACTTGGGGTTGAAGAAGGGCAGACGATGGGCCAACAGCAGCCTTCAATTGACTGATTATTGCATCTTTCGCGGTGAGGAATGCGTCATATGCGGTTTCACAGCTAGTCATGGTGAGCAAATGTGATGAATTGTAGAAAAAGATTGTAGGACAAAAGGGGCAACACATCAAACGAGACGAATCTGAGTATTTATACTATTTTTCTTTTGGTCTCCTTTCTTTATCAAAGGTCGTGTATCGAGTCCGAAAAATATCAAATTCATCACGAACCAAATTTGACAAGTTGAAGTTGGAGTAGTACAACAATAAGTGTAGTGAGGGCAAATCATACTCGAATCGAGATTTATTTAGGGCAACAAGGGCCAGCCAGAAAAAAGAACAACAACATCAGTTTCTGGGTGGGAACTCGAAGTACTTGGCTTAGATAGAAACGCGTGAATGGGAAACAACCCCTCACATTTAGCAGGAAACAAGGAGGGCCAACGGGATTTGCATTGGTCAGTCAGAACAATCAACGAAAGTACTACCAATATGGATAGCCAACCTCCAACGGGGTCTCAAGTTTCGAACATGTCATCGGTGAACTCGTACGACGACTCAAGTAACAATATGAAGGATGTTTCAATGGTGGATTTACAAAGACAGCCAGGACCAAGTCGGGGTCAAGGTGAGTCTGAAATTGGTCATGGGAGACGGAAGTCTACACTCATCTTGACAGATGACATGGACTTTGAAAAACTCAAGGATGGTGCCGGCCAAACCCGAGACGATGAAATGGTTGTTGACAGTGAAAATGATATTGGACAAGACGCACAGCCACAGCAGCAGCAACAATACCAGCCACAGCAATCCCCTCCAGCACAGCCACAAACACAGCCACAACAACCGCCACAACCGATCTTAGTTCCGACTGTATTCAAGTGGACTGAAGGTGGATCAAAAGTATTCGTTATGGGTACATTCACTGGATGGAGAAAGATGATTGCGTTGAACGGTCCATCCAAAAAAGACGGTTCTTTCAGTGTTCAAATTGCTCTTCCACCAGGAACTCACAGATTCAAGTTTGTGGTGGATAATGAAGTGCGATTCTCCAACTTTATTCCCACCGCGACTGATACTTCTGGTCATTTTGTCAACTATTTAGAGATTATTCCATCAGAACACGAAGATTATACCAGTTTGAATGCTGTTTCGGGCTCAAACAAGTCGCGTGCGTCACTGAGAACTTTGGATTCAAAGCTTGGACTCACGCGTGATGATGACGATATGGGAAATGGTTATTCACGGTATCATGACGAAGATGAGGCCCTCCAGGACCAGCCAAATGAATACATTTCCTCGATCCCACCGATTTTTACTGATCCTAAAGTGATGGAAGAGTACTACGTTACGCTAGACAATAACCAGAGACAAGGAAACCACAACCAACAATGGCTTGTCCCTCCCCAATTACCTCCACACCTCGAGAGTGTCATTCTCAACAGCTATAATCACACTGATAGAGACAATACTTCTGGTGCGTTGAGCATTCCTAACCATGTTGTTCTCAACCATCTCGCCACTACATCGATCAAACACAACACCTTGGCTGTTGCTAGTGTTGTCAGATACAAGAGGAAGTATGCCACACAAATTTTGTATGCTCCTTTGCAGTGAATGAATAAAAAATGTTTGTTGAAAAAGTTCGACGCGTCGATAGACCAAGTAAACTGGGGGATTTTAAATTTCCCCTCGTGTAATTTTTTTTCTCTTTGTTTACATTTGAATCATTTTACGATTTGTATCAAAGACCATTGAGATAAGCCTACCCCAAGAGCATTATTTTGCAACCAAAATTACAATCTGAACAGCAAAACGCTTACAAACGGACACAAATTAACCTGAAGTGCTTTTTTAAGACTGACAACGGCAACTGATACCGCTTTTTTGCCTCTTCATTTATGAACATATTGATATGTCCAAAGAGTCTTCAATCACGGTAGCTGTTCGAATCCGGCCGTTCACTACGATTGAGAGCTCGAAACTGGCACGGAGCAGTCTAGAGGAAGGCGGGGAAAGCGCGTTTTCTCATTCGGGGAATCGACTTTTACAACAAAATGGCATTCGCAAGATTCTGAATGCGGTGGATGATCGAATGTTGATTTTCGATCCGAGCGACACGAATCCATTGGTGGCAATGGAACAGAACGTGTTCAGTAGCAACAGTAACGATAAGAAACGCGTCAGCAGCGTTGGTCGTCACAGTTCCAGAATACGTGAACATAGGTTTGTGTTTGATAAATTGTTTGACGAAGACGCTACACAAAATGATGTTTACGAGTTTTCAACTAAGCCATTGTTGGATTCAGTGCTGGATGGATTCAATGCTACGATTTTTGCGTATGGAGCCACTGGTTGCGGCAAAACGTTCACCATTTCGGGCACACCCGAGAATCCGGGTATTATTTTCTTAGCTATGCAAGAACTTTTCAATAGGATAGACGAGCTTCAGGACACACACAAGGTGGAGCTCAGCTTGAGTTATCTAGAAATCTACAATGAGACCATTAGAGATTTATTGAGTCCCGAAACAGACCCCAGAACTCTAATATTGAGGGAAGATGAGAATAAAAGAATATCGGTGACAAATTTATCAACAAGAGCTCCTGTATCAGTGGAGGAAGTGATGGATATGATAATAATTGGCAATAGAAATAGAACTGTTTCCCCTACCGAGGCTAACTCTACCTCGTCACGTTCTCACGCGATTTTACAGATAAATGTGATACAGAAACCTCGAACAGCAGATTTGAATGAGGAACATACTTTTGCTACACTATCGATTATAGATTTAGCAGGAAGTGAGCGTGCATCCGCCACTAGGAACAAAGGCGCAAGGCTCCATGAAGGAGCCAATATTAACAAATCATTGTTGGCTTTGGGAAATTGTATCAATGCTTTATGTGATCCAAGGAAAACCAACCATGTTCCATACAGGGATTCGAAATTGACGAGACTACTTAAATTCTCATTAGGAGGGAATTGTAAGACCTTTATGATTGTATGTGTTTCTCCATCTTCGAGACATTATGACGAAACTCTCAACACACTGAAATATGCCGATAGAGCTAAAGAAATTCGGACCAAATTGATAAGAAATCAACATAATTTAAGTCGACACGTGAGTTCTTATTTGAAGATGATCACAGAGCAGAAAAGAGAAATTGAAGAGCTGAGAGGCAGAGAAGATAGGATGATTCAAACTGAGATCCAAAGGTTCATCAAAAGTCGAGAGAGATGTTGTGAGAAATTATGGAATGCAACAGAAGAACTTCAAAAATCAATAAATAAAAACCAGCATGCCAAATTGCAAAAAGCTCAAATTCTGGCTAAACGAAAGCTACTATTATTACAAGAGTTTCAAATCGAACAATTCACTAAATCGTTCTTGACCAGATTTGGATCCGATTCACAATTATATGAGATTGATTCATTTATACCTGGATTTAGTGAAATTTTGAAATTACTTGAAATGTTACAAAACAAGTTGGCAGTTCAAATCAGAAACTTGGAGACTCAATACAACAAGCCGAACGAGCTTGATTTCATCATAAAAGATTCTTCTGCCTCTTTATTAAGGTCTTTGCGTGAGTTAGACACGTGGGACCAGAATGATACCGCGATGTACGAGAAATGCGTAATGCACTTGAAAGATTCTGTTGAGAAATCGATTCTTTTCGAGTCTTCCATCATGTTTGACCGATCTATTCCACAATTGACCTCATTTGAATTTGTTTATGAAAACTTACAACGATCCCTTGCAATTTTATTGGATATTTCTACAGAGAACCAGGAAGCTTTGGATGCGGTCGCAAGTTCTTTACGGGAGATTGTTCTTGTTTGCACCGAATCTATTCGTAAATTGCTTGAAGAGGGAGACAGTGTTGTATCTAGTATACCACGGATGGAGAATACTCAACTACAATCACCATTTCAAACAAAGATCTCAAAGACTTTTTTAACTCCAAGCAAGATTCAATTCAAACCTAATGGGAAACGACTCTCTTCATCTCCATTGAGCAAGACTTTTAGCAAGTTGAACAGAATTGAAGGACCTAGAAGTAAGCTACAAACGAAGAAAGTCAGATGGGAAGTTCCAAGTCATGGCGATTCTGATGTGAGTATGACTGAGAGTAACACGAGCAGCACAAACCATTCTCGTAGACCATGGTCGTCACCGTCGAAATATATCTTACCAGAGTCTGATGAAGAGGTTGAATTGGATGAGAATGGAGAGGAGGTTTTGGAGAAGTCTGTTTTGGAGGCTGAGAAGTTTGGCTTGAAAGAGTTGAAATTAGATGTTAAAAGACAAGGGTCTAGCTTGACTGCCAAAGTGTTACAACCTACGGATGGATTCATATCGCCCAGCAAGGAAAGTTATACCCCGGGATTGTGTCTTTCACCGCAATCAAATTTTCAATTCCCGCTGAGCGGTGTGCAATTCGGAACTCGTCAGACAATGGATGAGAGTATGGCTGAGGGCGAGCGCGACGAGCGAAGCGAGTCGTCTAGCGAGTCGACAAGCGCGTCCACTAGTGTGAGTTAGGTGCAAGCAAACGAGCGAGACGATTCGTTAGAGTCTAGTACGTAAGTTAGGTGTAGAGAATGGAAATACGGGAATGGGTTAAGGAGATTGACGAGAAGCGCAACGCACCAGGCGAGTCACTCGACTCGAAAATTCACGAACCTCGTAGTGATTGGCTTACATGGTAGCCACTCAGTAGCTCGCACTCAGTAGCCCGCTCATAGTAACTCTGCCAGCATGAACAGACGAGGGGAGTCAGGATATCGTGAAGCGAAGTCAGTCAGGCGGTTAACAAGCAAAGAACGACTTACCCATCACACTCAACTGATTATCTTAAAATGAGTCGCTTCGCTCGTGGTACGACGCGATAAAAAATTTCACTAAATAAATCAATTCACCAAATCAGTAACGGAAACTGGATATCGACAATGCTGAGAGTCGCCAGGAGAACGTTTGTAAGCGGACGTTGTTTGCTGAATGGGAAGGGGAAGATTGACAACAGACCTGAACCAAATGAGTTGAAGCGGTTCAGTGATAATTATCAGCGGAGTGAAGAGAAGAGCGAACAGCCACAGGAACAGGAGCAGGGTCACAATCCACATGCTCAGTTTTACAGAGTTTTGGCCGTTCCGTTCTTGAAAGTGAGTGGTGTTAGTCTAGGGACGTATTTTGGAATGCAATGGTTGTGGGAGGTTTTGGAGAACGAGCAATGAACGACGAGCCAACGACGAACGACCCGCTTCGGTCGTCGTTCGTGGAACCGGCGGAATCAATGACCCGCCTTGCTCAGCACTGGTGACCTGCCTTGGTCGGCACCGGTTACTTGCGCCTTTTATAATGAGCTTTGATGAGTTGGGCCTTTAAATACATTACAAAGTTTACGAATAACTTGCAAATGCGGGTGACCAGCCAAGCGGGAATTGGGGTCAAGTAAAAACATTGACTAGCCACATCCACCTCATTCCCGCCTGGATGACACACCCCGCTCGCCATTATACGCTCGCATGTATCTCGAAATGACTCCCACGACTCGCTCTGCTAATCATGGTGGTCGTACTGCAATTCAACTGCTACATAACAACGTACATAAAAACTAGTCACCGTACTCTAGACAATTCGAATGTCATGGGTAGACGATAGACTGGGGAGAGAGATGTGGCTGGTGGATAACTAGCCACAATTCCAGCCACTTTGAAGTGAGGAGCGACCTAACTTGACTCATCATTCTCCGTCACTTACACCTTGACAGACTTGGCCAACTTGTCACTGACAGCATCCAAGAAACCAGTAGTGCTGACGTAATCGCTTCTGTTAACCAACAAAGCAAGATCCTTAGTCATGATACCGTCCTTGGAAACGGTGTCAAGAACACTTCTCTCAAGAGTGTTGGCAAACTCAACAACCTCTGGAGTCTCATCGAGTCTACCTCTTTGAGCAATACCTCTGGACCAAGCGAAGATAGAAGCAATAGAGTTGGTGGAAGTCTCCTTACCTTGTTGGTGTTGTCTGTAGTGTCTGGTGACGGTACCGTGGGCAGCTTCAGATTCGAAGGCCTTTCCGTCTGGAGTCATAAGGACAGAGGTCATGAGACCAAGGGAACCGAAACCTTGGGCGACAATATCGGATTGAACATCACCGTCGTAATTCTTGAGTGCGAGAACGAAACCACCCTTAGACTTAATCATCTGAGCAACCATATCGTCGATGAGTCTGTGTTCGTACCAAAGGTTGGCAGCTTCGAATTGAGACTTGTAAGTGGACTCGTAAATCTCTTGGAAGATGTCCTTGAAACGACCATCGTACTTCTTGAGAATGGTGTTCTTGGTGGAAAGGTACAATGGAAGACCTCTGTTCAAAGCCATCTTGAACGAGGAGTGAGCAAATCCACGGATAGACTCTTCAGTGTTGTACATGGCGAGACCGACACCAGCACCCTTGTAATCAAAGACGTTGTAAGTTTGAGGAGCTCCACCGTCGGCTGGGGTGTAGACGAGTTCGAGTTTACCGGCACCTGGGATCACAAGATCAGTGGCCTTGTATTGGTCACCGTGGGCGTGTCTACCGATGACAATTGGCTTCTCCCAGCCTGGAACAAGACGTGGGATTTCGAGAGAGCCTGGGACTTTGTCGGCACCACCGCCAATGACAATTGGTTCTCTAAAGACAGTACCTCCGAGAATGTTTCTGATGGTTCCGTTTGGAGAAACCCACATTTTCTTGAGGCCGAACTCTTCAACACGGGCTTCATCTGGAGTGATGGTAGCACACTTGACACCGACACCGTACTTCTTGATAGCGTTAGCGGCATCGATGGTGATTTGATCGTTGGTGGCGTCTCTTGATTGGATACTGAGATCGTAGTACTTGAGGTCAACGTCCAAGTAAGGCTTGATGAGCTTTTTCTTGATGATGTCCCAAATGATACGAGTCATTTCATCACCGTCAAGTTCGACGATTGGATTTTTCACCTTGATTTTGTCAAGTGCGGAGGCAGACACAGAGAATTGTCTGATGGAGCTGGCGGTCAAGCCGCTACGGAGAGTGCTTCTGCTGTTGCGTAAAAGAATGTTTCCCAAGGTCATGTTGAGGTGTTTGTCGATGGAGGAGGAGAAACGAACGGGGGACGGTTAAGAGAAAAGTGGAAATTTTTCAGTCATATATGTCGAAAAAATTTAGAGCGAAGAGCCGATATGATGAGCGACGCGAGTCATGAGCGGCTCGCGCCAGCCCACAGTCGCGGGAGAGCATGGGAGCATGGGAGAACGAGAGGGCGGGGAGTGCAGGGTACGAGAGAAAAAGAGAGAGCAATTAGAGAGCAGCGCTCAATGTGTAACTGGAGATAGTCATCATTTAAAGTACTACAGTGAATCTGGTGGGAGGTGTTCGGGAAGTGTAATCCGGGGTGGTGATTGCGGAGTTAGTCGGATGGCCGAACGCATCACGACGAGTGAGAAGAGCGAAAGTCTACTTTTCAGGCCGTTGATGGCACAGTGTGGAGCCCTATCTCCACCCTCCACTACTGTGGATCCTGGCGCACCGAGCAGGTGTCCCAGCAGCCCCGATAATTAAACACTAGATTAATTATTACAAAAATATTTGAAAAATAATTTCGAATTTAGTGGAGCTGAACAAATCAGCAATAGTGAGTTGAGTACGAGTCGACCAAACGTGACCATTCGGGATCGGGACTAATGTGGTCGACCCACGACGCTCCTCGTCGCTCAAAGTCACTGGTATCCATATAGTACTATTGAAACTAAACGTTTCTGATAAATAAGGTCATCTCAGCTGACCTGGTAGCAAAGCGAGAAATCACTTTGCTAAGAGTCGAATGAAGCAAAAAAAAGGGTAAAGACGAGAGAAAAAGGTGAGTGAACGTGAACTACGACTTGCGACGCTGTCGCTGATCGCTTGCTTAGAACAAATAGCCCAATGTGTGGTCGTACCACCAACCAGCAGTCTTCTTACCACCTCTTGCTGCCACCTTCTCCTCCATCTCACGCAAACATTCCTCCTCCTCTGCATCAATAACATCCTTGTACGTGACAAGATCAGCCTCCTCAGGCCGGACTGCACGTGTACGCTTGATAATCTTGTAACCAAACAATGCAATAAGATACACTGGAATACCGATGTAGGATGTGATGAAAGTCTTGTAATCAAAGTCATCACCGAGGAAGACGGTGAACGATTTGATCAAAGAAATCAAAATACAGAAGAACAAAGCAAAGTACGTTCCGTATGGTTGCAATGGAGCGTAATAAACAAACTTCTTTCTGTCGTAACCTTGAGCTTTGACAGCACGACAGAAGTAGATGTATGTCACCAAAATTGAGATCCATGTCAATAAACCAAACATAGAAACAACACTGACAAAGTAGTTAAAGATAGTTGACGAACCAGAGGAACAAGCCATGTAGGCAAGACAACAGAAAAGCGATGCAAATCCAAGTGCATAGACTGGGACACCTCTTTTGTTGGTTTTTGAGAAAATCTTTGGGAACATTCCGTTGGCGGAGAGACCATAGACGTTTCTGGTTGCAATGTAAAGATCAGAATTGACTGCAGAGAAGATGAAGATCAAAACACAAGCGTTAATGAGATGTGGAAGACCAGAAATGTCAGCGTTTTTGATGGCAACAACGAAAGGTGAGGCGGTGGCAGAAGTAGAAGCCTTCTTAGCCTTGAGCAAAGCTGGATCGTTGTAAGCAACACAACATCCGAGCAAAAACACAGAGCAGATGTAAAAGATCAAAATACGGTAGAAAGTGAGTCTGATAGCCTTCTTGATGGTGTAACGAGGGTTACGGGCTTCACCGAAAGTGATACCAACGAGTTCTGTACCCAAGTAAGCGAAAACTGCAGTGACCATGACAGACCAGAATGAAACAAACTTGGCCTTTGATGGTGGCGAGATTCCTGAGTATGGGGCAAAAGCACCTGGGTTGTGCCAGTAACGGAATCCAATTCTATCGTGTGTTGGCGAACCACCCAACATGATACACAACAACAAGATAATCAAACCCAGCACTGTAAGAACTTTGAGAGAGGATAACCAGAATTCAAATTCACCAAAGAATTTGACACCAAAGAAGTTGATACAAATAACAACAACAAGCAGAATAGTGATCCAAACACCAGGATTGACGGTGTCCGAATCGACCCAAAATTGCATAACTAACGATCCAGCAACAAGTTGGTTTGGCGTAACAACCAGATACTTGCAGGTGTATGCAACACCGACTGCAAATCCAAGTGCTTCGTCACAGTATCTCTTAGCATAACCAGCAAAACCTTCTGGCAATGGAATGAAACTGGCCATTTCACCGAGTGCACACATAACAAAATAAACAACCATTCCGATAAGACTGTAGGCAATCAACACACCGCCGGGACCTGCCGCGGCGAGAGCCGACGACGTTCCAATCAAAAGACCAGTACCAAGTGCTCCACCAATAGCAATCATAGTAATGTGTCTAGTCTGCAAATCTTTTCTGAGTTGGTGGCCATCTGTGTTTGCAAGTGGCCCATCACCATTGTCCACAGTGTATTGAGGAGCTGACCTTTGGATGTCTAAAGCATACTCTTGAGTATGTTCAGAGAGAATGGAGGCAGCTGATTTTTTTTCAAACATTCTTTATTTGTCCAAGATTACACATGTAAAAAGTTGTAAATTACCGTTAGCAAAGATAAGTAGATATATATTTACTGAAAATGCAGCCAGCCACTGTGGTAAAAGTGCCGTACAAAAAAAGTCTTGGCTAGAGATTTTTTTTTCTTGTTTAGGGGTGCAAAATTTTCTGTTCTGCACAATTGAAGATAAGCGGGGTCCATAATGCAGATTGCCGTAGTTTCGCATTGACACTAAACGGCTTTGCCGACCAGCGCCGTGCAAAACATCAAGTTTGGTAGCCAACAATAATTTAGGTATTATATAACAATGCAGCAAATCTGCATTAGCGCGCAGATTTTATGCAAGGAATAATATGCAACAAATGGATTTCCGGATATGAGAGAGGCTGGACCCTTGTTTGAATGGTTCAAATATTTGCCCGATTCAGTTCCGACTCCGCCCAGCCTAGCACATTTCGAATCACCGGAAGCCGCAAACCATGCTCAACACGGAGACTTTGAACGAGCAAATCGATCGCCGTTTTCGAATCCCCGGATTCCGTACAGGGAGTCCGAGTGGCTAACAACTGTGCATCAGTCTCTCCGAGAAGTTCATCTTCGTCGGAGTAAAGATGCGTATAGTCCATAACAAGAGACTCAACAATAGGAGACGCTGTCTCAACAGGTATTGCTCCCGAATCATCCTCAAAGATACCTAGTAATCTCTCAACCATCGCACGTTGAGTATGGTCGTGACCACCGGTTCTCTCCACACTTGGCAACACCCCCTTTTCAAAATGCCGTAGAAAATCCTCGGTCTCACGCTCGCCCCAGGCTACCACATCCAAAAACGATGACTCCCCCACCACGCGTGAGGTCATCGTCCCCAGATCGTCATCACCACAATGTTTTTGACTTTGCTGATGAACCATCTTCCAAAGCTTGTATTTGGTAGCTGGGTGTGTATCAAAATAAAGCTTAGAACATCCTAACACCAGCCCGAGGATTTTTAATTCAGGATGACCAGATCCAGATTTTGGAAATGAACTTTTTTTGACTTTGCCAGTCCATAGTCTCAAATCTATTTGATTGTTATCCACTAGATTTTTCACCATTACGATGATTTCGAGTGGTAATCGTGTTCGTAGAACGGTTCTCACAACCAGCGGATAATAATTTAGCCGACGGTCGGCCAACTCTTCAGCCAACTTCAATCGCATGCACAAGTGATCAAATCGAAGGTAATGATCCTCTTTGGCTCCAGATGATCCATGGAAGAACCTGAGGGCATGTGCTGGAATCCGCTTACGCAGTTCCTGCGGCAGGACATTTTCTGTCCTGTGATATGGAACACGACCTGAATTGACTAGTCGCCACATATCTGTGAGATAAATGGGTGTCTTCGTCTCTGAAATACCGAGATAACAAAGTAAAATAAGATCTGTAGTGGTTGGCATACTTGTGTAAAATTCGGCAGCACCGGCTGTCGTGTGACATCGGAGTAGATAGAGAGCCCAATATCTTTTAACTATTCTCTTATAGCTATCATCAAGACCTAATTGCCGGGTAAACGCGTCTGCTTGAGCCATAAGAACGTGTTGAAGTCCATAAAAAATCGTTTTTCTTAGCTCTAAACCGTGGGCAGTTCCTGTATCTTGAGTTGCCGACGCCCGTGGCCTTGTATCAGTCAAGCCTGCCACATTACGAAGTCTCCTCGAGTATGTGCCTGCTGCTTGAGTTTCTCTGACTTCTTCCTCATCGTCGATCTCCACATCGTCTTCATTAACATGACCATACGAACACACGTTTCTACCACTAATTCGTTTCCAAAGTGTAGATGGACAATTGTCCACACCACAAACCGGCCCACGCGTGTATCCGGAGCTCATTAATCCAACCAATTTCTTCTTTTGAGACCAACCTTCACTAATTACAACACCTCCTTTGCTTCATTTGATTATCTTGAAATTTTTCACTTACACCCCATGTTTTTACTCAAAAAAATTTCTATGGGGTGAAAAAAAAATAATAAAAAAATTTGTTTAGTTATCTTCAAAAGAGTCTAGTTGAGTCTCATTAGGCCACCAAAATGACCCAAACAACAGTGATAAATCCGCTGGATGTCATACTGGAACATGAACAGGCAATGCCTAAAGAGCTCCGAAAATATTGGAGGAACAGGTACAACCTTTTCCATCGATTTGATGAAGGGATCAAACTTACTCATGAGCTTTGGTACAGTGTCACATCAGAAGAACTAGCCATATACACCGCCAAATTCATCCAACATTGCTATCCAAACACGAAGATTATTGTGGACCTTTTCTGTGGTGGTGGGGGAAATACAATTCAGTTTGTCAGACGTTTCGATAAGACGATATGTATAGACTGCAATCCCACAAATTTGGCTTGCACACAGAATAACGTTCATGTTTACTATGATGCTGAGACCCTTGAAAACCACGGGAAAAGTTTCGAACTTGTCGAGTGCGATTGGAGCTTTTCGTTGACTCCGGTGTCTGGTTCTGCGGACTCCGATAACACATCGAATGTGATCCGCCGTCTTCAGCAGCAAAATGTTGATGTGGTTTTTGCATCCCCTCCCTGGGGCGGGCCCCAGTACAATAAGAGTAAATTCGACTTGAACAAGTTATTGCCTCTTCCGTTGGGCGAGTTGCTCCAAAGCATTCGAAAGATAAGTGACAAGATTGTGCTTTTCTTGCCGAGAAATATTGATTTAGATCAGTTGAGTAGTATAAGCGATGAGGTTTTCGGGAAGCAGACGAAGGTTCGTGTCACTAATGGCTATGTCCATGGTGGATTGAAAGGAGCGCTATGTTTTTGGGGAGAGGAGTTTTACAATTATGAGAGGGGAGAATGAAACAAATGACCGTCATTTGACCAGTCTGTTTTGGTCATCTTATCACCCGTCTTCAGGTTCATCTGATCCTCTAACTCAAAACGAAATTGGTCATGATAGATTGCGTAATGCAACGAGATTTTACGACGAAGGACGAAAAATCACAAGATCAAGGTCGACATAGACAAGCATAGTTAAAGGCGCAACAGTAGGTCACCAGAGATGAGAGTCTAGCGTGTTCACGAAAGCTAGCTATGAAATCTCTGAGCCGATGCTCGAGAGGCGTGGACAAAAAGGGTAAAATTAGTGATTTTGCATATTACATAACACATTACGTAATCGAACGAGCAACGAAAAACGCTAGAGACGGGTTCAACCAAGACTAGTTTGGTGACGATTGCTTTTCTCACGTAGCCAAACAACTACATTACGACTCAACCACCCTCGAAGGTTACCTCCAAGCGAGATGATTACCAAAGTCTCGCTGTGTTAGTCATTTTATCGTTCGCTAATCACTTGCTTTTTTTTTTTTTTTTCTCCTCTTACATCTTCCCAATTTGATTCATATTTCTACCCACAATCCCCTCTCTCCCCCCTTTCCCCCTACACAACCCACAAACACCGCCTTTTACCGCCTTACGCCACCATATTATACTTGATCCACCCAAATCAGACTAAAAGTACCCGCAAAACCCTCTCATATTTGTCATTTTCCCACAGAATATCCCACGGATCCAAAAGCAACCATATACAACTTTCCCCTGATAAACCCTTATAAACATTGCATTCATTCCTAATATGCTCATATAATGAACACAGAGATACCCACGACAACCACGCCGCCAGAGACGCCGGAGTTTTGCGCAAAACTAGACCTTTTAGTGCGACTTATATACATTCTTACCGGTGAGTGCAAATTAGATATGACCCGGAAACAACTAGTTAAATTGTTGAAACCGGTGTCGGAATTTTCTGGATATCTCTCAATAACGGCATGGTTATTTGCACAGGTCCCACAGGTGGTGAAGAACTATTCAGACAAGTCTGTCGACGGCCTCTCGCTAGGATTTCTGTGCTGTTGGTTTGCTGGAGATATGCTCAACTTTGTTAGTTGTCTTTTGACAGACGCTATGGCATTCCAAATATTGCTTTCTGGATATTACATAATCATAGACGTGGTGTTGGCATGCCAATTTTATTATTACAGCAAAATGTACCACAATCCAGAGTCCCGTTTTTACCATAGGAAACATTCCCAAAGGCTGAAACAAATAAAGAGTCCTCGTACAGCACTCAGAGATACCCTTAGAAATCATGAAATCATAGAGACATCGCTTTCTCCTCCACCGGCTACACCAATGCCAATGTCATCTTCGTCTAGAAACACTGGAATAGGTAAAATGTTGAGCACCAGTTTTGTCATGGGGTTCAGTAAGGTCAACGGTTTACCACTTACGGATATCACAGAGAAAACACCACGAAACAATTCAGCAATCCATCAAATTATCCATTTTTTACTACACCTCAACAGTCATCAAATCGGTAAATTTCTCGCATGGAGTTGCACTTTGCTATACATCTGTTCTAGAGTGCCTCAGATACTTACAAATTATCGATTAGGAACTACTCGTGGTGTGAGTGTCAAATTAATCATGTGCGCTCTACTTGGAAATCTGTGCTATTCCCTTTCGCTGGTCACGTGTAAGTCTTCCTTGATTGGTGGTGAGGAATCAAGGGAGTTTTGGGCAGCAGAGCTAAGCTATCTTTTAGGCGCAATGGGAACTGTTGGATTAGATGCATCATTGCTTTGTCAATGGTACATGTGGGACTTCAACAAACCGAACACCCGTACACCGCGTGGAGGAATTCATCATAATGTTACACAGGCATTATCACCTACAAAACCTGCCATAGTTGGTCCTACGGCTGCAGCTTCAGGACCAAAACGCTCGAATCGACCATCATCACATCAAATATCTTCTCCAATCAATTTCAAACGTCCTCTTTCTCCGGCACAAAGCCGAAAACTCAGTGAATGCACGCCATTATCGCCGATAGATTTCTTGTTGGACGACTACATGGGCGGCACAGCTACTCCAAAGAGTCTGACCGCAAGACAGGCTACTACAGCGAAGACGAAGAATCAGTTGCTGATGACGAGGTTGGGTTCTTCCGCTACAAGCGAGCCAACTCCAACTGCCAATACAGATGATGATGCTGTTTTCGAGACAGATGTGGAGGAGGGTAATGAAACCTTGAAGAATAATTATGGGTCTATACAGGAGTAATGCATTATGTCGAGCCCGACGAGCCGACAAGCCGATGAGCCGATGAGTGAGCGGGAAGCTTTTCGTTTGGTATCTGGTAGTTTCCCTCTTCGCGAACGACGCAAACGACGCAAACGACTCGCTTCGCTTTTCGTTCTCGTTAAAATTTTCACATCACGTGACCGTAATTGCGGACGCGAAAATTGTCGAAACGCGTCTCAAGCTGAACTGAAAAATTACACGAAACTCTCTCATTTAATCATCCTTTCTTTCTGTAAAACCTACGAAACACTAATAAATACACAAACCAAACGCAAAAGCCATGTTAGAAGGAAAATTTGAAGAAGCCTCTCTTTTAAAGAAGGTAAGTCGAATCCTGCCATGATCAATTTGCCCATACTAACTCTTCTAGGTGATTGAATCTATTAAAGACTCTGTTAAGCTGTGTAACTTCAACTGTTCACAGGAAAACGGTATCACAGTGCAGGCCATTGATGACTCGAGAGTTTTGTTGATTGCATTGAAGATTGACAGTGGATCTTTCCAAGACTTCAGATGTGATAAAGATTTGGTTCTCGGTCTTGACCTTGAGTCATTGAGCAAGATTCTCAAGCAAGGTAACAATGAAGATTACCTCACTCTTATCGCTGAAGACTCACCAGATTCTCTTTTGATTGTGTTTGAAGACAAGAAGAAGGATAGAATTTCCGAGTTCTCGCTCAAGTTGATGGATATCGATTCTGACGTGTTGACCATTGAAGACTTGGATAAAGACTGTTCCATCACGATGCCATCAGCAGAGTTTGCCAAGATTGCCAGAGACCTCAAGACTATCAGTGAGTCATTGCAAATAGTGGTCACCAAGGATTCTGTCAAGTTCATTGCTGATGGTCAAATTGGTACCGGTTCTACGATTTTGAAGCCACATACCGATATGGACAAGCCTGATGAGTCTATTAGAATTGATCTTAACCAGCCTGTTAACCTCACTTTTGGTGCTAAATATCTCACTGATATTGTCAAGGCCACCGCTCTCTCCTCTACTGTGACCATCTTGCTTACCGATAAGGCTCCAGCTATGTTTGAGTATAAGCTTCCTAGTGGATATCTTAGATACTACTTGGCACCAAAGTTTGATGATGAGGACTGAGCGACGACGAACACGAACGCGACGAGCAAGGCGAGTCGAGTCGTGCAAATCATTAGGGTCTTTACATAGGTGACATTTTTATATTAATTGCTGCAAACGAGATGAACAAAGTAAGAGCAACGAGCATACGACAAAGTATGCGAGTCGTGCGAGTCTTTTGCGGGTAAATCAGTAGATCACAACGCGAATGAACAAAAGATGGCTAAAACGAATCATAGTCATTGCCACTGCGCTCGTCATTGTCTCGTACGCAAGTCCGATGTGGCGAGTCCAGAGATTGAAGGAGCGATGCAAATGACTAAGCAATGAGAAGTAGATGTGTGGTGAGTAGATAGGGGGAAGGAGCGATGCCACCAATGACTTGGCTCGCCCGTCACTCATTCATCATTCGCTCGTTAGTACTTCGACTCGATCTGCTCCTCCTCATCCAACAACACCGAGAAAGTCGACCTCACTGTCGACTTCTCAGTAACCGGTAGTATCAATCGAAAAGCATCGTGCTTGTTAAGATAGTATCTGAA
The DNA here is from genome assembly GCA_030578575.1 of Ogataea neopini. Lineage (NCBI taxonomy): Eukaryota > Fungi > Ascomycota > Pichiomycetes > Pichiales > Pichiaceae > Ogataea > Ogataea neopini. The sequence goes on from JAJMSO010000012.1 coordinate 55,943, forward strand.
CAACCTTTTGACTCTCAAGAAACCGAAATTTTCGTACAGTCGCAAGGCAGCCTTATTGACTACCTCAGTCTCCAGAATGATCTCATCACATTTGTACTCGTTAATCATGGAATCAACGTTCATATCGATCAACTTTTTAGCTATTCCAAGTCCTCTATACTGCTGATCAACAGCCAGCATTCCGATATAACCACGAAGTCGCACTCCTTTGTGGGTTTCCACTTTTGAGATAATACATCCGATAATTTTTCCGTTGTGTTTCGCGAGCAAGGTGAGGTTCGGCCAGTTGTTGAGAAAGAAACGGTAAACGTATATGGAGTATGGTTCACTCAGATGTTGGTCTATGAGCAGTTTTAGTTCCTCAATTTGGGAGTTGATAAACTGTGGTGATTGTGTGGTGGTGTCTAATGACAGGGGAATGTATTCTATTTCGAGCATGATGATCCACTTCGAACAGGGAAGGCAGGGTCAGAAGAGAAACATGAATCTGGAGGTTGATAAAGTTGAAGATTGTCGAGATATATTTTTTGGGGGTTTTCAGGCAGTGCAACGGGAGCGACGCGACTACGACCTAGAAGTGACGAGCGACGACGGACAGGACAGGCAGCTGGGAGGGGGGGCGAAAGAAACGTGCTGGGTTGATTATAAAGGTAGACATAGTACAAAGTGAATGACGTTTAAAGTACCCATGACGGACTTACATTCGTCCCGGGTGTATTGACTTTTGTACCTCTCATAGCTCGCACGACTCGTTTGATCGTCGCGCACTAAGAACACCCTTACACCACTAATTTGAGGGGAACATTTGTATTCAAATATGGGGCAATCGATTCACTCCACAAGTTGCTACATGCAATAACTAGCGCGTGCAAATATACCAGCGATTTAACTAACAACAATTGTGAAAACTGTTCGTTACATAGTTCAATTTGCCGATTCTGTTCCACTGATCGATCAGATTCATTGATTGACGGCTGGTTTCCTGGTAATTGCCTGTGTTACGTATCACATAACCGACCCCCCGGCTCACAGACCTTTACCTTCAGGGAACTTAAAGAACCACCATGAATCTCTCTATAGTCCATGGAAACAATCCACTTTCGATGATGTCATCAGTGTACAGACATCAAAATCAAACCCAAAATGCGGTTGATACGAATTTGCCCTCGTCTTTATCGATATACAATTCACTTACTGGAGCCAAAATAATTGCAAATTCATTCAATTTCCATAATCTGGACGCCCTTAAACAGTTTATAAGCGAATCATTCAAAATAACGGTGGAAAATCTGTTTTTGTTGACCCCTTTTGGTATCAAACTCAAGTTTTCCATGGTGGTACATGAGGAAATTAATGAGATCTATGTCTTTGATAGAAGGTTCTTTAACGTTAGCAACTTGGAATCTGAGGACAAAAAGCTACTGACAAATGAACTGTTGGATGAACTCAATCAAACAGAATTGATCAATATGATAAAACCGATGTCTTCTCCGATAATTTCCGATGAATTATCAGTTTTCGTGGAAAGATTGTCTATTATCCTAGAGAATACTAAGAACCTAAAGGCTTTTGATCTAAATTTGAATTCATTAAGACTATTACTCAATTCGCTCCGAAGAAATTCAGGCTGGGCCTCCGCATTGCTTTCTGATTTTAGAAAAACAGTCGCTTTTGATGAAACAAGTCCATCGGAAGATAATGACATTGAGATAATACTCACGTCATTGAACGTGCTCATACAGTATGTCGGTTTGGTGTTCAAAAATCTTGAAAAAAAGTTTAATGAATCCATTGACTCTCTCATATTGTTACAAGCAAACAGCATGGTCGAAAGTTGGAAACAGCAATATTCGAAATTGAAGCAAATAAGTTTTGACTTTGTAGACCCGAGCACACAAAATGAAGGTAAATTGAGAATGAGTGATATGGTCTCTGAAGGTGATCTCGAATCATGTTCAAATGAATCGAAGAAACTCAACAAGCTTTTAAATGAAAAATTGGTGATCCTCAGAAGCAAAATCGAAAATGATATTATGAAGCCAAAACAGGATTTGGTCAAGGAATACGACCTTTATACTGCAGAGTTTATGAAATCTGCCGCTGACCGGTCTAAAAAGGAACAAATAATCGAGGATTGCAAGTCAATTTTAGCTGAACTCGAAGTTCACGTGTCGAAATTGATTGCTTCCACAAAATCTCTTCCTTCTTTCGAAGAACTCATCACCACCTCCAGCCAGACTTCCACAAATCTTTCATCGAGTTCGGTTCAAAACATCAAAACATTGATTGAATTATATCAAACACACGAAAAAGACTTGGTTCCAGTTATCACCAAACTGGCAGATCAACTCTACCAGGTCCAAGTGAGAAAATTGAACATGAGAAAAGATCTCCAGACTCGGTTGATTTCGTCAACGCTGGTCTCAATTACTAAAATCCAGCTCAATATTATGAAATCCAGTGCTATTTTGAGCAACGAGATCTCTAAAAATCTCAATCTTTTGAAGGATAATGAGCTACAATTATCTGTGGTTTCAGACTTGCCTCTCATATTTGGTATCTGGGCCATTGCAAACTTGAACAACTTGAAATATGGTTTGTCTCTTGAGAAGCTTGTGAAGAAGTCCAATGAAATCTTCGAAATGCTGAAGTTCATGGAATCGAAAAGTCGTTCCAAATGGTTGAAAGAGTTCATTCTCAGCAGTGGAGGCGACAAACTCGATTTCCTCAAGCTGGACGAAGAAGCCAAAAAAAGATTTGTTTCGGACAATTTACTTTCATTCAAAATAACCCCAGTGAAAGCCAGCGACGAGCCGGTAGTGGAACGATCACCTTCTCCGCCATTCAATCATCAACAGCTAATGAGTCCAACTAGTCCAAACGAAAATCATTATTTGAGTCCAATAAACAAACTTCTTCAAAATATTAATGGGTTCCCCATTCATGGAAGGGCCACACCAGATCTCCAACAGCGAACTCAAAGTACCCAACAATCCAGCTCCCAAAAAACAACAGAACCTAATTTGTTCAACAATTTATCCAAATATGTTACCGTCGCTAATGTTCTGGCGTACATCGACTCTCTACAGTCTGTGGGAGTTGATCCAAACATTGTTGAGAAATTACGCGAGTGCTTGAAGGATTTTGGAATAGTGGAAGATAACGGTAAAAATGTTGGTTCAGGCGATGATGATGGCGAGGAAGTTGTTGTCAGAGGTGGCAACACTAACGGACTTGGCTCTTTCGACTCTGCCGATTCCAGTTTCATGAAAATATTACGGAAATTCTTGAAAAGCTTTGAATCCGATGGTATTACCATAAGCATCAGTTTGAGTGAAAACCAATCTGTGACAAATGAAGAGTTGGTGAAAGGATATGAGAGACGGATTAAAAAATTGGAAAATTTGTTACATACGCAGAACTTTCAACAATTTAACGATCATTGGTCTCATGCGAATCGGGGTCCTCAACAGCTTCCGGCTATGAGAAGCAGACAACCATCCGAGTCTGCTAATAACGATCACGAAAACGGAGACCACACGGTCTTGTTTGACGAGAATCTTGGCCTTGGACGTAAAGTTGTTGGACTTCCACCGAGTCATTATGGGGAGAGAATTGAAAAGTTGCAAAGGGAGAACGCCAACCTTAGTAAGGAATTGAATGAGTACAAGTCGAGTCCTGCTGCGATGGAGTTGGAGAAACTGAAGAAACAACTTGAGGAAGCTCGTCTCGAAAACGAGATTCTGAAGAGAGATTCTGAGGAAAAGGATAAGCAAATTACAGAGTTAATTGGTTACAAAGAGAAGGTTCAGGAGTTGACTGAATCGAACAAACAACTTGAAACTGTCTGCAACGAGTTGAAGAGCATGAAATCCGACCTTCTTGAAAACATGTCACAGAAAGAGATCGAGTTTACCAAAGAATCCAAGGTGAATCAACAGGAGATAAACGAACTCAAGTTGAGAATTGAGGAGCTTGAAGAAGATGAAAACAACTTGATTACTGTGAACAAGTCTCTCAACGAAAGAATAGTTGTGAAAGATCAACTACTTTGTCAGATGTATGAATTGACTCAAAAGTTGTATCAGAAACTTAATCAATTGAGTGCTGAGATATTCAGTAATTTGACTAGAGTTTGTTTATTATTAGAATCAATTGGACTTCTATTGATTCGTGAAACCCCGTCATTTGATAATCAGCCTGGGGTTCTTACCATCAAAAGGGTGAAAGGGTTGAGAAGCAGAAAGAAACAAATCAAGCAGACCACTGAGTCGATGAATAATAACGACTCTGTCAACGATACAACGGTGGAGGACTTCGATCAGATTGATAATGCATTAATGGAGGTCGTGTCGAGCGAGGTTGTTCCAGAAGCTGAGCAATACTTACATTGGGTAGACATGAATGTTTTGAATTATACTCTTTCGTCTGACTTGGGAATTGAAGATGAGAACGTTTCAACCAAAAAGCCAGAAGATGTCTCTGTTTGTGACTTGAGATGTTGTGAGGAGAGTTCTATTGAGAAGAAGATCAAAAAATTGTTACAAAGTTATGAAAATTTGAACATTGAGCTCGGATTCCAGAATTTCCTCAAGTTCAATCACGTTGATAATGAACTAATTGTTGAGCGGGTGTTCAGGAGATTCAACGATGTGGAAACGTTGGCCAGGAAGCTTCAAAAGGATAAAAATCAACAAAAGTTGGAGATCAAAGGTTTACATAGTGAAGTTCGTGGTAAACTTTCGTTCAGAAATTTCAAGACAGGTGATTTGGTTTTATTTTTGAAAACATTGATTCCTTCCAATGGCGAATTTGAGTCGAAAGACACCGAAGATCAACCATGGGCAGCATTCAATATCGGTTCACCAAATTACTATCTGAAGAATGTCAAGTTTTTGGGTACTAAAAATGGTGCGAAAGGCACAGATGGTAGCAACTATATTGATTTGTCCAACAGAGATTGGTTTGTCGGGAGGATTACGAAGATTGAGTCTAAGTTGGTGACTGACGAAAATTATAATGATCCGGGAGAAAATCCTTTCAAGCTGACAAAGGCATTGACCTGGTATTTCGTGGAGGCGAAGGAGGAAAAGTTTGGCAGCACGAGCGAATGACGGTTCAAGTGATCAGCAAGAGTCGAAATTCCCATCGTGTGAGGTGTGAGTGGGTTTGGCACGAGTGAAGTGAGTGTTCCTACGCACATAAGCTCCATTGGTTATGGCGTTTTTATAGGTATTTTATTTTAGGGTACATTAATGCTAATTGTACAATGATTGGGATGGACGAGTGAGCGACAATCTAAACAAGTCGGTAGTGAGTAGGAGAATAAGCCGGTTAAAGATGGCCGATGCAATAGACCCGCTTTGCTTGCCGTGTCGGTTACGAACGGCGTTCGGATGAAGTGTAAATAAACTTTTTCTTTTCCCTTTTTTTTTGATCCTGAAGAAGCGGAACGTTTAAGACAATATTAATTTACAAAACTATTTGAACGTTTTGGTTACCTACTCAAGTGCAGTCACCACCTTCTCATAAGACTCTCTTTAGTGTTTAAAGTTCGATGTCGATCTCAATGCCCACTTGTCGGTTACCAGCGGCACTGAGGGCATTGAATCAAAATTTTTCACATGCCCTCATATCGGTTATGATCGGTAACTAGCGGGAATCAAAGGCATTGAAAGGAAAAAAAAATACAACTTTAACAAAATTAAAGCTTGGGCACCGGCCCACTTTGTTATAACGAAATCTAACCCTCCAAACATGATGCAGGCGGCACTCTGAATTTCTATATAAATCGATGAGTTTCTCCCCTTTTGCATAAAATCTCTAATTCTTTCCCCCAAAGCCCCCCAAAGTAATTACGTGATGGCTCCCGTTGCAGAACAAGGATCAGAACAAAGAGAGATTACCAAGCTGGTGAACCAGATCCCAGATGATACAATCACCATTTCCGAGTACATTTACTACCGAATTGTTCAGCTTGGTATAAAATCTATTTTCGGAGTTCCTGGTGACTTCAATTTGAAGTTTTTAGAGCATTTATATGATATTGAAGGATTAAACTGGCGTGGATGTTGCAATGAGCTCAACTCGGTGTATGCTTGTGATGGATATAGCAAAGTTTCAGGCAAGATGTCAGTTTTGGTGACTACTTTTGGAGTTGGTGAACTATCTGCCATTTCAGGTGTTGCTGGAATGTACAGCGATTACTCTCCACTTCTTCATATTGTTGGTACTTCGGCCTATGCTACCAAACAAAGCAATCGTAATATTCACCATTTGATGACCAATTCGAGCACTTTGTTAAAGCCTAATCATTATTTGTATGAGGAGATTGCTGCCAAAGTCAGTTGCAGTGTTGAATCTATCACTGATGACAGTAAGTTGGCCTGTGAACAGATCGATAGGTTGATTGAGACGATCCATCATAATTCAAGGCCAGGATATTTATTCCTTCCGTGCGACTTGACGGAGATGAGGGTTCCTGTTGAACGGCTGTACAACCAGTTGACAGTTGAACACGAACAACAAGGAGGTCCAGAGATCGAGAGACTAGTTGATGAGATACTGGAGAAGCTGTACAGTGCCAAGAACCCTGCGCTTGTGCCGGACGTTTTCATAAGGAGATTTGGACTGGAAGGAGTTCTCGACAAGTTGATGAGCAAAATTGGCAACAAAGTCAACGTTTATGACTTGTATATGGGAAAAGGATTGGTGAACGAAGATCTGCCGCGGTTTGTTGGGACGTACGAGGGAATCATAGGGGATGATGTTGAGGTCACACAGGCTTTGGAAAGAAGTGATTTTATCCTTCAAGTTGGTCACTTTGACAATGAGGTCAATGAAGGGTTCGTTCCGTCTAGGTTGGACCCAGGGAAGGTGATCAAGATGAATCAAGATTACCTGTCTATTTGTGGGGAAATTCATGAGGTTGATTTCAGAGATGTTTTCCCTGTGTTGGTGGAGAGGATCGATGGTGACAGGGTAAAGGAAAGCGAGATAATTCAAAAGAGGAGCCCAAGGGACAATAAACAGGAGCAAAGTGAGCCTTTGGTGCAATCGGATCTTCTCGACTACTTGCAATCCACCATCAAGAAAGATGACGTGCTCATTTTGGACACCGGCTCCTTTATTTTCGGGGCTGCTCAGTTCAAGCTGAGGGGTGCCAAGCTGGTTCAACAAATGTTATGGGGAGCAATTGGATACGCTTTGCCGGCAACTTTAGGTGCCTGCCTGGCTTTGAAAGATCATGGGTTGCCGGGTAGAGTGTACACTGTTGAAGGAGACGGTTCAGCCGAAATGACTCTCCAGGAGCTCGGATCGTATCTTCGGTACGAGATTGATCCTGTTCTCTTCATTGTGAATAACGACGGGTATACGATTGAGAGGGTCATTATGGGGCCTAATAGGTCTTACAATGACATTGCAACGAATTGGCAATGGTGTGAGTTGCTGAAGAGTTTTGGCGATGTGAGGGAGGAAAAGAGTGTTTCGAGAAGGGTGAGCAGTAGAAAGGGTTTGAATGATTTGGATTTGGGCAGGGGAGTCCAGTTGGTGGAGTTGATTGTTCCGAAGTTTGATGTGCCTGAAAAGTTACTCAAGATGACGGGCAAGTGACGAGAAACCTGACTAACCACCCAAGGGAACAGAGACTCTGGACTGATTACAAGTCTGCGCAGTACTAGTTGGTGACAGATTCTTTAACACTATATACCGAGACTAAATATACGAGCGTTTAGATTAAGTTTAAACCTTATGGACATTATCACCTCATTCCAAGCTTGTGATCCCTGGAAAAGCAAGTTCGTTGGAGCGGTTTCAGAGCCAAAGCCAAAATATCCCAAACGGGTATATTCACCGAACGACCAGCGGAAGACGAGCAAAACCGGTCTTGAACAGACTCCCTCCCGTGTCTTGGTAGAACAGGGTCAGTAAGACGGTAATTGGGCCAAAGGCCACTGACCACCAACGGGCTGATTGGGCCAAGCCTCGATTGACTGTTCTGACACACCGATTACCTCTCAAGATGTTTTTCAGGCTTGAGTAAACCTATGTTCGGGAGCCGGGTGTTCACCCACTAGTTGGTGCAATGAAGGTCTTTCCGCTTCATGCTGACAACTCACACGACTGACATGACGGGCACGACTGGCACGACCTGCTTCGCCCGTCGTTCGCCAGTAATTAGCCAGTCTTGCTCGGCTATTCTTAACTCCGCGCCCCGCGCCCGAGCCGCGCGCCCCTTAAAAACCCAACATCTCGCTACCCCAGATTATCACTTTCATTGTCCTCACCACTATGGACTCCTTCGAAGCTATTGAAAAATCAGACGGCTTCCACCACAGCCAGCCAAACACCATCCCCGATGGAACTTTGCGAGGATGGCTCGTTTGCGGAGCCGGCGCCACCATCATGGCAATGACCTTTGGTATGGTCAATTCATATGGAATCTATCAGACATACTATGAGAAAAAATATCCACAAATAAATTCAGAGACGCTGTCGGTGATAGGGGCACTTCAAGCTTCGTTGACATACTTCACAGCAATACCATCGACAGTGGGGATGTACTATTTCGGACCACAGGTAATGGTTTTCATTGGTGGTTTGACTGCCTGTCTATCGTTCATGTTCCTTTCCATAACCAATTCACCATGGCAATTGTTCATCGTTCAAGGACTAATGTTTGGTTTGGGATCAGGCCTTATGTATACACATGCTCAATCTGTGTTGTTCCAATATTTCGATAAGAAGAAAGCAGTTGTTTCTGGCCTGATTACCGGCGGGTCCAGTGCTGCGGGGGTCTATTGGCCAATTGCCGTGAGAAAACTATTCTCGTTAGTTGGCTTTGGATGGACCAATAGAATCATCGGATTTCTGTATCTACCCATGTTTATTGGTGCTTCAATGCTCCTGAGACCAAGAATCCCACCGCCGAAACGCAAGCCCGGTCAAAATATACTGAGATTGAACTTCAAAGTGCTACTGGATTGGAAGTTTCAATTGGTTAACACTGCAAACTTGATTGGTGTCACCGGATTATTTCCTGGATTATTCTACTTGGATCTGTTTTGTCAACGATTACCAATAAGTTCTCAACTACAGGAATATAATGTGGCAATTACCAATGCATGCGCTATGTTTGGTCGTATTTTACCTGGTTGGCTGGGCGACAAGGCTGGCCGGGTAAACATAGTTATTCCAATGCAATTGGTATCGGCAATCTTGCCTTTTGCTCTGTGGATGCATGCAAGAACTACAGGCTCCGTGGCGGCTTTCTGCGTTGTTTGGGGATTCACAACAGGTGTGGCAGTGTCTGTGATACCTGCGATTGTGGGTCAGTTGTTCCCAGCAGAAGACATGCCATCGTATCTGGCAGTCTTTTTTGCAACCAGTGGGATAGGTTCGCTGGTGGGTCCGATTGTGGGAGGGTTATTTATTCCTAGGGGGGACGTCACGGGGGTGCAGGGGTTTGACAGGTTGGCCATTTTCATAGGCGTTTTGTTTTTTGCGTCCACAGGGGTTCTGATGGTGGTGAGGGGGGTCTACACAAGAGAGCTTCGAGTGATTATATGACGAGCGAACGAGCTACCAAAAACTAATATCTGCTTACTCATTCCTTACATAAGCACATCAATTTTTTTTCCGAGGTGAAATGAGATCGCTCGCTCCGCCAGTGTTACAGCCCAGGGCTAGATACGCTAGCTGGTGTCCACGCACCAACTTCTTTGGCAGGTTTATCTAGAGTAGAACTCTCCATATCCATCCGACCCGCTTGATTTGCTCGTGGATTGCTTCTTGTCTGCCTCTTGCTTGCTTCTCACTCCTTCCTCGTCGTCGCTCGCCGTTTTTCTTCGCTTACGTAATTTTTTTTCACGAAAACTTTTTTCTCGCGTCCATAAAACATCCATCGTGTTTATTGCCACTCACAACCACTCTTCTTCTCCCTCTCCCTTTCCCTCCTATACCAACATCAACATGCAGGCTCCAGTTGTATTCATGAACACCTCTACCCAAAGACAGACGGGTAGGGAGGCACAGATCCAGAACATCACGGCTGCCAAAGCTGTGGCCGATATAATTAGAACATGTTTAGGTCCAAAAGCTATGCTCAAGATGTTACTTGACCCAATGGGAGGTATTGTGCTGACCAATGACGGTCATGCTATTTTGAGAGAGATCGATGTGGCTCATCCTGCTGCCAAATCGATGATCGAACTCAGTAGAACACAAGACGAAGAAGTCGGAGACGGAACTACATCTGTTATCATTCTTGCTGGTGAAATATTAGCTCAAACATTCCCATATATTGAGAAAAATATTCACCCGGTGGTGATTATTCAGGCATTGAAGCAGGCCTTGAAAGATGCATTGGAGATTATCCACAAAGTGTCAGTTCCAGTTGATTTGAACAATGAGGCAGCCATGATCAAATTGATCTCTGCCTCGATAGGTACCAAGTATATCGCCAAATGGTCTGACAAGATGTGTGCACTTGCTCTGAAAACGATCCGCACTGTTTTAGTGGAAGACGGCGATCATAAGGAGATTGACATCAAACGTTACGCACGCGTGGAGAAAATTCCCGGTGGTGATATTGAAGACAGTGAAGTCCTCGATGGTATTTTACTCAACAAAGACATCACGCATCCAAAAATGAGAAGATACATTGAAAATCCAAAAGTGATACTTCTCGACTGTCCTTTGGAATACAAAAAGGGAGAATCTCAAACGAACATTGAGATCACCAAAGAAGAAGACTGGGCACGTTTGTTAGAGATCGAGGAGGAACAAGTTAAACTCATGTGTGAACAAATCTTGGCTCTCAAACCTGATCTTGTGATCACCGAAAAGGGTGTCTCTGATCTTGCACAACACTATTTGCTCAAAGGCAACTGTACAGTGCTCAGAAGAGTTAAAAAATCTGATAACAATAGAATTGCTAGAGCCACCGGTGCAACCATTGTCAACCGTGTTGAAGACCTCAAGGAGACAGATGTCGGCACCAAGTGTGGCTTGTTTGAGGTGAAACTCATCGGTGACGAATACTACACCTATCTCGTCAAATGTAAAGATCCAGGTGCTTGTACTGTCCTTTTGAGAGGCCCATCAAAGGATATTCTCAACGAGATTGAACGTAACTTGCAAGATGCCCTTGCAGTGACGAAGAACGTGTTTTTCGAGCCAAGTCTTGCTCCAGGTGGCGGTGCCACGGAGATGGCTGTCGCAGTTGGATTGTCTGAAAAAGCAAAGAAAATTGAAGGTGTTCAACAATGGCCATACCAAGCTGTGGCTGATGCATTTGAAGTGATTCCAAGAACTTTGATCCAGAACTGTGGTGGTAACCCAATCCGTGTTTTGTCGCAATTGCGTGCTAAACATGCTAACGGTGAGCACACCTGGGGTATTGACGGTGATAACGGTAAGATTGTTGATATGAATGACTATGGTATCTGGGAACCAGAGGTTATTAAACAACAGAGTGCTAAGACGAGTGTGGAGAGTGCCAGTATGTTGTTGAGAGTTGATGATATTGTGAGTGGTGTTAGAAAGCAGGGAGAGTAAGTGACCGACAAGCACACGGTGAGCAAAGTGAGTCGTGCGAGTCATGAACGGACTCATTGCGAGCAAGTGGGAAAACGCTTTGCTCGTTATGTATGACCTCCATGAGTTAGTAGTAATTGATAAGATAAAAATAATTTTCGCACTGCCACAGTGGCTGTGCAATTTTTGACCTCCAATTTTTTTTTCTATGAACCGACAAAAGGGGCAAAAAAAAAAATTGAATCCGTTATTTTGTCCCAAAACAAAGGTCATATAAAGAGTCACCTTTACGCTTTCCAATTCGTGCCTTCTTCTTTGAAAAACCACTCAACCTGCTAGTATCTTCTAGAACAATACGTGTGCGTGAAAAACAGGTCATTTCTGCACACATTTCACCATTTCATTGAGCGTTTTAACACGCCCGCCTCGTGACCTCAGATCAGGACAACAGACGTATGTCGAACGGTTTGATCCGAATTATCTTTTAGCAACTCACAGCAGCAGCAAGCTTCCTATTAGAACCTTTGATAACAGCGATATGGCAGTGGCTCCCACGACTCCCATGGCTCCCGAGGAGGTTTCTACCCCTTCTCCTGTGACCAGATCGAGGAGCAACAGCGAGTCACAATTCAAATCGACAAGGGCCGAGAAACGAATGGGAAGACTATTCAAACAACCGAGTCAATCATCAAAAGCTTCAACTCCGACGGGCGTCGTTTCAGCATCGACACCGACCACCGGGCCGTCAACGGCGAGTCAAACAACGACTTCTAGTTCGCAGAAATCGGACAACAAACAGTTGGATTTGGACGAGCTGAAGTTTTACGTGGGCCGTTCAACGCGAAGCGTTAGTCAGAGTGGGACCACGAATGGGGCTACACCGAGCACGGGCACCACAAATACCGCAAGTGGTTCAGGTACCTCAGGCACTGCAGGCATCACAACACCAGCCACATCTTCTGGTGCCGCACACTCTTCATCTTCTTCAGTGACATCAACAACTTCATCGATGACCTCAGCGACATCAACAGTTCCAGGTCATTCACCTAGCGTTCAGTATCCATCCTTACACCGCAAGAGTTCAGTTTCACAAGCTTCAGCAGGTGTAAATCATTCTTTCCAATTCAAGGGTGTTTCCGGCCATGAAGAGAACGGAAAACTTTCAACTTTGAAAGAATCACCAACACCAACACCAACGATAGCAACAACCAATATAGAGAACAATACAACGAATGTGGCTAATCTATCGTCACTTGTCCGAATTTCTCAAAAACTACTATTCATACAATCTGAGTTTTTCGGTACTCTCAGAAGATTGGGACTTAGTCCTGCAACACCAGCATGCTTTTCTAACCTACAGAGCGCGTACGAGACTGCAAGTCGAAAGGCAGAGACTGGAGAACTTGACAATTCGAATAAATCGTTGAGAACTCAATTGATCGCGTTACTCACAGAATCCATGACAAGCTTCAAGAAGATCATTGACAATTTGAGTTTTCCTAGTCATGTGATAGCGTCTATTGATGTTTCTAACACAAGACTATCGTACTTCTCGTTCTACTCGCTTCTAATTGAACTTGTCAGCGTGTGCAAAACTCTAGACCCTTCATTTACGCCCAAGATGTCACAAGTTTCTCCTAGACATGCAACGCCAATGTCGGCTTTCCCACCTCCAAGAACACACAGCCAGTTACAGTTGAGCGCAGCAGGATCTAGTGTTGCTCCAATCAAGAGGACACAACCCCCAAAGATCAGTAGAACATCCGCCCCGAATCCACAACATCCACCACAATCAATTACACTTCCTGTGAGACAATCTTCATTGTCGTCATCATCTGCTGCATCTTTACAACGTCAACCATTGAAAATCGACACAGCTTTTGCACCATTGGCACGTCAGGATTCTGAGATGAGTACTTCCAGTGTGAGCACCGACTTCAATATGTCTATTCCTCTGAGTGCTACATCTGGAGATGACGAAAGATTGTTTGAGTTGATCCATTATACGACACAGGCTGCGCAGGTCGTTTTTGCCCAATTGAACGATGCGATATCCAAAAGTGCGATTACTACGGCTCAGAATTCTTCTGCTGGTGCGACATCTACCGAAACTGAAACTAATCAACCTGACCTTACCAACATAGCTCAAAAGGTGAAAGAGCTCACAATGCATTGTATGAGTTCTATGGAACAAACAAAACGGATCAAAATTCTTCTCAATTCGATCCGTTCGATTTCGAATGTTGATGAAGAACAACAGAGAAAGTTATACGAACAAACAAGTTTATTCCTTAAGTCGATCATTACAATCTTGGCTGCAACAAAGGGTGCAATTCAAGACATGCCTGCACTGAATGAGGTGAGAGGAGCACTTTCCAATCTCACCAGAGCCACCAAAGAATTGACAATTCGTCTCGAAACCAGCTCCTTGAAACATTCAGTTACTAATAACAATGCGGCAAGTTCGTTGATTGAGCAACCTCCCCTCAGTTCGATTCCATCTGTGGCTAATTTTCAGAGTAATCCTGGGAATTTGACAGGAACCCAATCACATTTCTCTCCTGAAGTTGCAGGTACTGTATCAACACCAACTGGTATGTCGTTCAGTGCCCCCGCCAGTGCTGTTCTACCTGGATCTACTTCAACGGCCTCACCTTCTTTGGGAGGTTCTGATCAGCAGCAAATAGCAGAACATATCAAAGGACTTCAAGGTGGAATTGATCATTCGCATATTGCTCTTCCAGTGACTACACCACTTGCAGCCTCGATCGGCCCGACTGCAGCTTCATTGGTTTTGCCAATTACCTCACCGTTGAGTAACACGGGTGTTGCAACCCCAGTATCGTCTAATTTGAGCGGTCACTTCCATGGGAATGGTAGTGGCACCAGCACTGCCACGTCTCAATCTACGGTAACGGCTACTGGAGCGGCAGGTACCGAAAACAATCCGTTTGATCGGCTGATCTATGAGCGAAGTGAATAACGACCTAAGCTGATCGTTCCGTGTGTTGCGACGAGCGCAATTCATTTAGAATAGATCAACTAATATAAACTTATAAAGCTATACCACGTTGTAGATGGCGCATATGCGTCGATCGACCCAGTCGCAGTAATAAAGAGGAAGCTCAGATGTAATCAGTTTGGTCACAGTATGCATTTGCAAAACTTTCCCCTAAAGTGGCCGATCAAAAGGATTGGATAGTTGTCGCCAATCGCCGTGTTCGAGAACACTCTTATCTCCACAGCCTGCACCAAAATTGCTGCATCGGATATTACAGATTTAAACCCCACAAAAAAGTAGTGTGTTTATTAAATCGCGGAGTTTGGAAACTCAAGTCTCCGAAATCAGGAAGTATAAAGTGAGCGGAGGTGCCCAGATTTGATTGCCGACTTTTCTTCAATTTATCAACTATCATTATCAATTAACTCAATCATGTCACACTCTGCTGTTAAAATCCCTGGAAAAACTGGCTACGGCCTCATGTCGCTTACCTGGACTCCGAATCCTGTTCCGCACAAACGGGCATTTGATACCATAAATAACGCAATCAAAGACGGTTCGGTGTTTCTGAACTCTGGTGAGTTCTATGGTATGGCACCAGATCATATTTTTGATGGTTTGGAGCTGTTGAAATCCTATTTTGAAGAGTACCCTGAAAACAGGTCGAAAGTTGTCGTTTCAATCAAGGGAGCCATGTCTGCCAATATGGTTGGTGACTGCACGCCCGAGGGAATTGCCCGCTCAATCAACAACATTGCTAAATATTTCCCAGACGGCTGGTTTGATCTTTTTGAACCTGCAAGACTAGATCCTAACGTGTCAATTGAGGATACAATCAAGAATATTGTTCCGTTCATTGAGTCTGGTAAAATCCGCGGAGTTTGTTTGTCAGAGATCAACGATCCTGAGTTAATCCGGAGGGCGGCTAAGGTTTATCCGATCTCATACATTGAATTAGAATTTTCAATGTGGACAAGAGATATTTTATCGAACGGAATTATGGACACTTGTAAGGAACTTGGAATCCCAATTGTCGCTTATTCACCACTTGGAAGAGGTTATTTAACTGGTAAAATCAAATCTGTTGATGATCTTCCAAAGGGTGATATCCGTCTTACTATGGACAGGTTCAAGTCACAAGAGGTGATGGAAGCTAACATGAAGTTGGTTGAGTATATCAAATCTGTTGCTGAAAAGAAAAATGCAACTCCAGCTCAAATCGCTCTCTCTTGGATCAGAAAGCATAACGATTTCCCTGACAAGTATTCGAGAGTTATTCCAATTCCTTCCTCTTCCAATCCTGATAGAAATCACGAGAACAATACGAACATTGATCTGAGTGATGAAGAATTTGATGAGATTAACCAGGAGATTGCTAAGATCGAGATCAAGGGATTGCGGTATAACAAGCAAGCTAATGAGCTCTGGGGTATCAAGGAATAAGGTGAGAGTGGCTACCAGAAGCAAGTTGATAATCTGGATATATCAGCTCTGAGCTCTGAACTTAGCTCGTCAGCCAATCAATTTGGCTAATCCATATCAACCCAAGGCTATCTTTATATTTCAAAAACGAGCTTACTTGCGGCGCGCTCGTTGTCTGTCGACTGAATACATTATTATATTGATCGTTTAAATGTACAAAAGATTAGTAACCATAATTAAGGACGAAGTTGTCATTTCTTCCCACAAGCGGAGGGGTTATGCTCTTCAAGCCCGTAACATCTCATACTCCTCCCCGTCCCTTCTTAACCATCCCCTTACTCTCGTCATTATTCCTTCCCTTGGGACCCTTCTCGTTTGAAAATTCATCACATTAAAGGCGGTAACATCCACATTCGGATCATTTTCCAACCAATCCTCTTCCCATCCCATACTCCGATGCAACACCGGAACTTTCCACGTCTTCAATCTTAACGAATTTAAAACAACACTGACTGAAGAACATGCCATGGCTGCAGATGCAAACATTGGATTCATTGTCAATCCAAATGGAATAATTAAAAGACCCATAGCAATTGGTAGCATAATCAAATTGTAAACTATCGCCAACAAAAAGTTGAGTTTGATGCTGAAAAATGTTTTCCTCGAGATGTCAAATGCAGAGTAAACGCCTGAAGTGCCACCATTGGATTGCGTTTGTTTATGTATCAAAGTTTCAGAAACACTTTCAGTTTCAATCGGTTCATTTTGAGATGATAAAAGAACAATATCGGCGGCTTCAATGGCAATATCAGTACCAGTAGCAATAGCAATTCCTAAATCTGCCTGCACTAACGCTGGTGCATCATTAACTCCGTCACCAACGAATGCAATTTTCAATCCTTGTTCTTGAAGTTTTCTGACTGCTGTCAGTTTATCACTAGGAGTAGCTTCAGCAAAAACGTTAGTCAATGGAATTCCCACGGCTCTGGCGGTGTTTTTGGCAGCCTCTGAATTATCACCAGTCACCATCGCGATACTGTATCCAATTGCTTGTAGAGACTGAATAGTGGCTTTGGAATCACTTTTCAAAGTATCGGCAAGTTGAACAAAACCAACAAACTCATTATCCACAATAATGTGTGAAACGGTATGAGCTTTATCCTTGTCGAGTTTTTCCAAACAATTAATAACATCATTTGGATTATTAACTTTCAAGTCGTTTAGCATCTTGGAGTTACCAACTTTAACATGTTTGTTATTTCCCCTTTGATCCGTTAAAATAGCAGTTATACCCAGCCCGACATTGGTGGTAACTTCTTGAATTTCAAACTTGTATGTATCTTCATGACCAAGTTTTTCTAATGCAGTAACAGTAATGGCTTTTCCAACTGGATGTTCGCTATTAGCTTCCACAGTCGACAAAATGGACCAAACTTCAAGCTCATTAACTCCAGCAACAAAATAATGTCCTGTAAGCCTCATTTTACCCGATGTAATAGTACCTGTCTTATCAAACATGACACAATCAATATTGTTTGCTCTCTCCAACACTTCTGCTCCTTTGATCAAAATACCATTGGTGGCACCAACACCAGTACCAACCATCACTGCAGTAGGTGCTGCCAGACCAAGTGCACACGGACAAGCAACAACGACAACAGATATGGAGATCTGCAGGATTTTTGAAAACAATATCGAACCAGTGTCTTTGTCGATGAAGAATTTTGGAATGTCGTCAACCACATGAAGATATATATATATCGACCAAAACAAGAATGTTGCGATGGATAAAATCAAAATTGAAATGACAAATTTGCTTGCAATAACATCAGCAAATTTCTGAATTGGTGCTTTAGTAATCTGTGCATCTTTAACCAATTTGACAATCTGTCTTAGCTGGGTGTTTTCTCCAAGAGCTTCCACTCTCATATACAACGCCGATTCCACGTTCAATGATCCTCCAATCAACTTCGATCCTTTGCATTTGAAAACCGGAATAGATTCACCTGTCAGTAAAGATTCGTCCACTTCTGAAGCTCCAAAGACACAAATACCGTCGGTCGGGATTTTTGAGCCAGGTAACACCACGACTAAATCATTTTTTTGTAACAGATCAACGCTGATCTCCTTTTGGTGTAAATCTGCCACGTTGAGTCCATTTTCTCCATTGTTAAACACCTCAGGGTTCTCAATGATATAACAAGTTGATGGTGCCAACGACAAGAGTTTCGACAGAGCAGTGGATGTGTTTCCTTTAGCTTTGCTTTCCGCCCATTTACCAAGACTAACAAAGCCGAAAAGCATTGCTGACGTGTCAAACAGAACATGTGGAGCATAATCCTTGGTGCTGAGAATTGAGCCTAAGATCGAGAAACAGGAGTAGATGTAAACTGTGGTAGTAGAAACACAGATCAAAAGATCCATGGTACCGCTTCCATGTTTCATGGCTTTGTATGAATTGATGTAGAAACGTCTTCCTAGTTTGAATTGGATGATGGTTCCAAGAACGAATTCAATCATGGTTTCTAAATAAATTCCATGGAACAATCGTAGATTTCCCTTTTTTATATGAAATGCCGACTTGATCAATGGCCATAAATGTCCGAGAAAAATGATAGGGAGACCGAAGATCAATAATCTGAAAAACACTGAACGCCAATATCTCACATCTTTGACTTTCGAAAGCAAGTCTAACTGTGAAGCAGATTCGACGTTTGAGCTCAAAATTGCGTCAAATCCGCAGTCTTCAATGGTTTCCATGAGTGTGCGGACACCGACAATGCTTGAATTGTATGTGACTCTGGCTTCTTCGGTGGTGAGAGCCACTTGACATGACTGGACACCGTCTAGTTGAGACAGTGCGCACTCTATGGAATTGGAACAATTGGTGCAGGTCATTCCGAAAACTTTTAAAGTGATCTGTTCAAAGTCCGATGCTTGCTTCTCGTCTAAAGGATCGACGCGGCCGATGATCGCATCGAATCCACAATTTTCAATTGCCTCTTTGAGCGAATCTGGGGTCACATTGTTAGAATGAACAACAACGGCGTCTTCGGTCAGCAAGGACACTTTTGCGCTCTCAACACCTTCAACAGCCTGTAAAGCTTCAGTGACTGACCCAACACAAGCGCTGCAAGTCATTCCTCCAACTGTCAATGTTGTCTTGCTCAAGTCTCCCTTAGTACCGAAATATCCGGATTCCGCCGGAACCTCGTCTATGGCTGTGGCATCAAATCCAAGATCCTCTATAGTGTCTACAAGTTCCTGGATGTTCACCCGGTGGTCGTGTTCGACGACTGCCTCTTCGGTCATCAACGAGACGTCAGCGTTGATGACGCCGTCGAGGGACTGCAATCCTTTGGTAACGGCACCAGTGCAGGCCGAACACGTCATTCCACCCACGTGCACACGACTAACACTACTCACGCTGGCCATTTTGAGTGATACTGGTTATGATAGTGATAGTGATAGTGGCAGTGGCGTCGATAACTTGAGCTGTTGGAGAGAAAAAAGGGGCACTTATGAGCATAATTTTCTATATTTTTATTTTTTTATTTTTTTTCACATTTTTTTACCTCAAATTTTTTTCATATCAAATAAATCTTATCTACACTGCCCAGACGTGGGATTTACTTTTTTTCTCTATAGATCAACGTTCGCTAGCACTACTTGTTGCTCTCTATCTTCTCTTCAAAGAGGTGGTCAGCTCATGCTCCTTCACAATGACCATTGCTAACAGGCAGAAAACACACGTGACGAAGGAAAACAGGAATGTGAACCAACAACTCACACTATAGGATTGGATCAACACCGAAACAGCCCACTTTGGAGCACTTCTGATATAATCTGCATTGTGTAAGGCCTTCTCGAGCACCTTTGCCAATTGCGAGTCTGTGACACCTTCAGGTTTACTACCAGGCAAGTCCAAAGCAAGTCTATAGCCCAGGGTCTTTTGAAACAATAAGGACGCCGCCGAAATACCAAGAGTGGATCCCGCTCCACGGAAAGCATATTGAATAGATGTCACCGACGACTGGAAGCTAAATGGAACAGACGCAATGAGACAAGTCAGAGTGACGGTCAACATGACTCCGTAAGCGAAATATGGGAGAATCGGCAATAGAACAGTAACGAACCTAGATGGGGTTTTTGGCTCTGATCCAAATGGAAGAGTGTTCCACAGAAGCATAACTGTTCCAAACAATCCAAGAGAGCAGGCAATGACAGCGAACTTGTAGTAACGTCCTGTCCATTTCATGTAGTAACCAGATCCCACGGACGAAAAGGAAGTTATGACGATGGTTGGCAAAAGAATCGTACCGATCTGCTGGGAGTTGAGCCCCTGTGATGTAGAAAGGTACACCGGGTAGTAGTAAATGACGGCAAAGATGTACATGGTACCAAAAAGATTGGCCAAAGACGAACCGAGAACGGTACGGTCTTTAAGCAAGGTGATTGGGACAATTGGCTCGATACATGTGAGTTCTGTGCGGATAAATAACGCTCCAGAAAGGAAAAATAGGGTCAATAATGCCAACAAACTCTTTGTGGATTCGAATGAGAATGATGTGAGAATAATGAACAGTAAGAGAGTCGTTGATAGAGACAAAATACCAGTGAAATCAATTCTCTTCAACTTCTCGCGAACAGGAGTGTTGGAATCATGGACTGGTGGAAGATCCAATCCGAACAGTGTGAAGATGAAACAAAACACACCAATTGGAACTTGCATTCCAAAAGCAACTCTCCAGCCCCATTGCTTAGCCACAAATCCACCAAGCGCGCCACATGCGGAACCCAATGAGTAGAACAAGTTACCTAAACCTTGGAAAACACCTCTATTACGAACCGGAATCAAATCACTCATGATGATTGTGCTCAATGTGTTGGATCCGCCTGCAAATCCTGACAAAAATCTTCCAATCACAAAACTCCAGGTGCTTGTAGCCACGGAACATTGGAAACAACCAAAGGTAAACACGAAAACGCAGATAAGAAGGAGCGGCTTACGACCAAAAATATCAGACAACTTTCCGAGAGGCTGGACTATGGATGAAGACAACAAATAAGATGTGGCAATGTATGACAGGTACGGAATGGCATTGAGCTCGGAAGCGATCTCAGTCATCAGAGTAGACAGAATTGTCGCATCCAGAGCACCCAAGAAAATAATCGAAAACAGCGAAGGGAACACAAGCCACAGTTGCCGAGTAGAAGCACCTTCCTCTTCTTCTTCCGACTCAGGCTCCGCACTTATCGAGCCATATCCCTGATTTTGTTGTTCGGCATCGAGTAGTTCGGCAGTCACTTCGTCAGCCACGAGCCCAGGAAGGGCCGTAGAAGCGTCGGTTATCACGTGTTCAGGATGTTTATCAGGCATTTCCTGTATCAGAACCTTAGGATTTGATGCTATGGAACAGTCTTCGAAGAACTTCGAAGAAGTGACTGCATTGTAGATAAGAAAAACAGCCTTGATGAAAAATATCTCAACTATCGCGAGCAACACCAATGACGTAATCAAGGATCGACAATATGGTGTGCTTATGTAATCAGAAAATCTATTGCTGTATTGTTACAAATCACGTTTCACTAGACAGTGGCAGAAGCTTCTTCTGTCTTCACAGGTTCTGTTTGCTCAGACAATTCCTCCTTCACCTCCCCCTTGGCTTCACCCCCAGTTTTGCCCTTCTCACCATTCTCTTGGGAGCCTTCCTGCTGTTGATCTCCCTCCTCCTCCTCCTCTTCTTCTTCCACTTCCTCAACGAAGTCGTCGCCCCATCTCTCGTCTACTTCAACCTTCAAACCCAGCCAGCGCTCCACAAAGTTCATCAGTTTCTTGTGGAAGCGGGATCTAGAAAACTCAGGTTTCTTAAGTAATAAAATCAACAACTTACTCAGATTTGTAGACCGAAGAATTGCCAACGACACGTTCTGAACACCAACAAGCTTCGTCACCAATGGTTCAATCTCACGGGCAGCTTCCGTGTAATCAACGGTCGCATCCTCTGCTTCAGGGAATACAATTTTCTGTATCTTCACGCGGATATCAGTGAACAATTTTGTCGTTTGTTTCACCTGTTGCGCTAGTTCGCTTGACTTTGGAGCATCTTCGAGAGAAACAACCTGATAGTCTTCCACATCTGAGTCCATTCCCCAATCGCTATCGAATTCGTCTTCTGGCTCTTCAGGCTCCACCGGTTCAGGCTTTGGTTTCACGGTATTTTTGCGTCCTCCTCTCTTTTTCGGTTCAGTCTTCGCTTTCTTAGCTGGTGATGCTCTGGAGTTCGGACTCTTTCTTTTAGTGGTTTTTTTAGGCTTTTCGTCCTCTAAAAACTCCGAATCTGAGCTTGATTCGTCAAATTCATCGCCATTTAATTCTTCAGAATCAGAAATCTCATCCTCTGCCATTGGCTCGGGCTCTTGTTCCGGTTCAGGCTCTTCATCAGGCTTACCATAACTGCCATAAAGAGCAAAATCTTCAACTGAAACATCAGGATTGTGCGCACAAAGGTATGCGTTGGTCAGTCTGTTTGCTTTTGCAGATTTTTTCGCAATAATGTTGCCACTTTCGTCTGGAATTTCTCCTTTCTTCACCAAATACTCCTTAACGGCTTCCTCAGCCAAGGGTTTAATATCGCGGTCTGAACACCATATATACTCATCATCACCGTAAAACTTCACACACAAAATCTCACTCGGCTCTACCGGGGCTGTCTTCTTCCCACGTGCTGGTTTAGCCCGTTTCTTAGCCGAGCTCACGCTCTTTGGACGCATATTTTGAATCTTCTCTGGTAGTAGTTCGAACTTGATGACTCTCGATGGCCATTCAGGAAATCCTTTAATTTTGGTAAGAACCAGCGTTCCCGGAGGAAACCGTGACTCTGGTTCGGCAGAAGACATGGCGTTTGTATATTATGTGAGAGAATTCGACAATTGCTGGGCCCTGCCTGGTAAAGCCGAGTAGAGATCAATAATAACAAGATATTTTTCGTGTCAAGACAGGATGGGTTCGCGGTGTACAGGTGTTTAAATTGTGAGAAAGCCAGCAGTTCTATTCGTTCGCTGCTAGCAGGTGAACCTCAATTCAAAATCAAGTCGGTGAAGTATTGTTCCTGTTTTTAAGTACTCAAGATAGTCACTTGGTACCTCACACCTGTTCGAGCGACTCACAGATCTTGCTTCCCTCGTTGCTTGAGTGTCGTCGCATCGTCGCGTCGATTTTTCCTCTCCGCACTCCGCACTCCCCCAGGCTAAAAAGGGGCAACTACAATATTTGTCGTTCCCTCCCTTTCTCCTTCTTCTCTTCCTTGTCAACCGCATTATGAAAGTAACACAAGTATTTGCTCTTCTGACATCTCTTCTTTTCGTTTCCGGACTACCTTTCCAATGGCCAAACTTGGTCTCATCTCTGGGCGAATTTAGGATAATTTCCATCAATCCAGGTGAACTGATCAAGGTGAGGGAACATGACAAAACAAAGCTTGAACAAACAGGAACCAAGTTTCTCGATCTGACCCATCAACTCAGATATCTTTTGGATGATGCTTCGGTTCAGGAAAGCGTCCCAATTTACTCTGATTTGACAAAACCTGTCCCCTTCTACCGCTATCCTACAAAACACCAGTTCCATAAAAAAGAAGTCAAGAACCTTACATCAGACATTGAGGTGCCCAGGATCTATGCAAACTTGAAAACATTCAGCTCATTTCATTCACGTTACTACAAATCTGAAAGATCTTTGGATGCTTCTGTTTGGTTGTATGACACACTACTACAACTGTCTGCCAAAGCAGATAATTACAATTTGACAGTAGTGAACCATTCGGAATGGCCACAGCCATCGTATATTTTTCAAATCCTTGGAAAAAACCCTGCCATGAACAGTTCGGGAGAAGCAACGGTCGTGTTGGGTTCCCATCAGGATTCTACTAATCTTTTATTTCCTTCGATCTTGGCTGCTCCGGGTGCGGATGACGATGGTTCAGGTGTCGTTACGTTGCTGGAAACATTACAGGTGATTATTGAGTCGAGTACTGAGTTCAAAAACAATATTGAGTTCCACTTTTATGCTGCTGAAGAAGGTGGAATGCTTGGGTCTCTCGAAATATTCAATTCTTATTCAATTAATGAAAAATCAAAGAAAATTGTTGCAATGCTGCAACAAGATATGACTGGATACACGGAAAAGTCATTACAAAAAGGATTCCCTGAACATTTCGGCTTAGTAACAGACTACACCTCAGCAAATTTGAATAGTTTTCTGATTGATGTGGCAGAAACTTACTGCAATATTCCTGTTTTGACAACAGAATGTGGCTATGCATGTTCAGATCACTATAGTGCTTTGATAAATGGATATCCCGCCACTTTGGCATTTGAAGCAAAGTTTGAATTACACAATCCTTACATTCATTCAGGTTACGATACTATCGAGAAGTTGAATTTTTTGCACATCGGAGAGCATGTCAAACTGTGTCTCGGTTATGTGTATGAGTTAGGAATGGGTAGTTTTTGAGTCCCTTGGACTAATTCATATAAAATTGTTCATTACACGAAGAATAACTCATTCACTCATGACTCGCCACCTCCGCAATATCCTCCTTATACAACTCTTCGTTAGTCTTCACTTTGTGACTCAACACCAACGCACCAACTGCCACCAATCCTCCGAATCGGAATATCCATCCTAACGAATCATCAAACTCGTCTTTGTTGGAACTTTGGAACAGATTGAACAACAGTGATGATGCAAGCGACGAAACCATTTGTGGTGCTGAAACAAAAACGTTGTGAATTGCCAGCAAAATACCTGAATCATACTCCAACTCGTCATATTTGCGAATCAAACGACTCGAAAGGTAAACCTCGTTAGCGTTAGCATCGGTGAGTGTGTGTTGTGAGTCTTCGGTTGAAGAATCTTGTGGGAATCTTTTCTGTTGATCATAAATTTGAACGGCTTTAATGTCTTTAATTCTGCTGATTTCTTCTGAAATAAGGGCAAATGGGATCCAAACAGCACATCCCCAAGGAATTCCCAAAAATCCGAAAAGGACGATTGCTTCAACGGATGTTGAAACCCAAAACGTTGAAAGGGTTGCAACGATGAACACCGCGTGGGACAAGATCCAAAGCATACGCATATTGAGCCAACGATGACTACCACGTTTCGAGACTGCATCGACGGCGTGGGGAAGAACGAGATCCACGGCTAGAGTGACGATAGCATGAACAAGCAATGCAAGCGTTCCTCTGCGAGTGCTTTCATCCATAACACGCTGGCGTTCCTCTGGAGGCAGACTTTGGGGATTATTGTACCCGTTTTCGTAGAGATAAAGTTCTCCTACGTATGTCGAAGTGTAGAAGAGCATTGGGAAGTATCCAATCCAAGCAAAGAACTCTGTATAGCAAACAATCTTAACCTGTTTTGGTAGCCTCGACACCGAGCGTAACACTTGTTGGAAGAAGGATTTCGTCACAATGAATATATTTGTTTCTGATGTATCAATACCCAGTTCTGCTAGCTTTTTCTCCTGTTTTTTCCTTTCAACACGGATTGCCAAATCATAATTCGGGTTTCTTTCACTGATCAGCCAGCACGATGCGCACGTGAGAGATAGCATGATGATGGAAACCAGTGCACTCAAAACTTTGAATTGCGTATTTCCTAAGAAAGTGAAGATGGTGTCCAAATCAAGAGTTCCTAGCCAGAATCCAACGATATTGAAGATTCCAATCATTCTCGCTGCCCAAGCATTGGCAATCTGTTGTTGACTGCTAGGCACAACGTCCACAATGATGGCCCTACAAGATGCTTGAATGACGGCAATTGAGAAGTCCAGAATGTACACTCCGGCCGCTGCGAATGGAACGGTCACCTTGTTAATGTCTTCTTGATCAGTATCTGGCATGAACCAGCCAATGATGCCAGAACAACGCGATAGATAAAGAAGGGATAATACAGTTGCCGCACAGCCACCAAGAACAAACGGTCTTCTTCTTCCCCAACTTATGTTGCATTTGTCACTGAGAAGTCCGACAATTGGCTGGCCCAGAGTACCTGATAATGGCCCTGCCAGCCATATAAGGGCCAAAACTCTCTTTGAGATACCGAGAGACAAGAGAAACGGGGTTGCCTCACTGAATTCAGTTGACCATGCCAACTGTAGTGCTCCCACAATCAGGGTCAACACAATGATGTACAATGTTGAACGTGAAGGATTATACAAATCAGAGGCCATCACGTCAGTAGACCAGTGTTCTGTGCTGTCTGTCAGTATTGATGAGCTTTCTAGTGGGAGAAGTTGTTGTAATTGATCAGATTCGTTCGATTGGTACAATTTTTGCTGTTGGTTCTCGCCGTCAGCCTCGTTGTATTCTGAATCAGCCATAACTGTTAGAAGTGATGAGCTTAGACTGACAAGTGCCGCTTCTCCGCACTAATTAAAATAATTAAATTGCGGCTTGCTAAAAATTTTGAAAAATAAAACGCGATTAAAGGAAGGTGTATTTAAAGGGGAGAACTTCAACGACACACGAAAGGCCAACACCAGCAACGGCTAGGATCAAGAACTCTAAAACGTTCAGTGTGCTGCAACGGTTTTTTTGCAGAGAAGTTGACAGCACGGGAGACCTCCCCCACCATACAATTCCACAAAACTATCTCACCTCAGCTGACGCGTTACGCCATGTCAATGTCAATGTCACGGTCATATCCGCAAAATGTTGACACTCTCCGTAAGAGAGATAGAGAGGACGAAATATACTACTACACATACCAACCCAATGATAATCCTCGTGAAAACAAGAGGCTTCAACGTCGAAAAATCACCTCAGAATTACATGGTAAGTATCTTCTCTACGTTTCGAAAGCTCTCCCGCTAACAACCGCAGACAAAACCATATCAATGATGATGAATGCTTCAAGAGAGTTGTGTCTACGTGAACGACTTCAAAACCAACTCCCAAACCTCGTTGAGGACGAGATGGAAGATGACGACCAACCCGCAGAACCTTTCTCAGATGATGGGCCTGACAGTACACAGCCACAGCAACAGATACAGCGACCTTTCTGGCCCCAATTGATTAAGCGGGTGGCCAGCTAGTCAATGTCGTGCAAAACGAGTCCTTTTGTGTCTTGGTCCCAGGGCTTTCCGCGTCGATCGACGCTAGGCGCCTCGCGGATCATCGCTCATAACCTGCCTCGTTCAGATTTTTTTGAGAGGACCAATGCAGAGATTGGCGGCGTTTGTTGTGATTATATTACAAAAGATACGACAACAACCCGTTACGCTCAAAACACATCATTCACACCCCGCATTGGTAACACAGTTTCATTTGATATCTCCACAGCATCAATTGCAACAGGAGCTGAGAATTTCGCAAAAAAAATAAACCATACGCATTTCAAATCATGACAACGTATGAGAAAGTGGTGAAGGTAAGTACACTAGTTTTGACATCCAAAATGGAACACACATGCGTTTGCATCACTGGTAATTTTGTTACTAACACTCTCCTCTAGGGTGCCACAAAAATCAAATTGGCTCCGCCCAAACCCAAATACATTGAGCCTATTTTGATGGCTACAGCTGAAGGAGAGCGGGCCGAAAGCTTCCGGGTGATTATGAAGACATTGGCCCATCGTCTCGAAGATTCAGCATGGTCAATTGTGTATAAA
Source organism: Ogataea neopini (assembly GCA_030578575.1). NCBI lineage: Eukaryota > Fungi > Ascomycota > Pichiomycetes > Pichiales > Pichiaceae > Ogataea > Ogataea neopini. The sequence continues at coordinate 83,581 of JAJMSO010000012.1, forward strand.
TCGCTGATTGTTGTCCATATAATGATCCGTGAAGGTGATGAAAACGTTACTATCAATTATTTGTCAAGAAACCCACATATGTTAGACTGCCGCAACATTACAAAATCAGGATCATTTATCTCAAATGGAGGTGATCTTAGATCTCTGATAAGTTACTCGAAATACCTCACTACCCGTGCTAAAGAGTTTGGCAAAGTCAAGCATGATTACATCAAAGAAGTCAAAAGACCAATCTCTACGTGGTCTTCTGTGGATGCAGGATCGCGTATGAGAACTCTCACTATTGACAAAGGACTTCTTAGAGAAGTTGAAAGTGTTCAGAAGCAAATTGACGCTTTAGTTCGGTGCAAATTCAGTGAAAATGAAGTCAATAACGACGTTGTTGTGCTCAGTTTCAGGATGCTCGTGAATGATTTGCTTTCTTTGTACCAAACCTTGAACGAAGGTGTTGTTAACATTTTGGAACACTATTTCGAACTGAGCAAATACGATGCTGAAAGAGCCTTCGAGATTTACAAGCATTTCACCGGTGAGACTGAGCAAGTTGTCTCGTTCTTGAGGGTTGCAAAACACTTGGAGCATGTTACGAAACTGCATATCCCCACTATCAAGCATGCACAAACAGGACTCGCTGATTCACTAGAAGAGTATCTTCACGATCCAAGTTTCGAGATTAACAGAAGACAATATTTGGCTGAGAAAGAGATTCAGAAGAAAAAGGAAGGCGGTGAGTCTGGTGCTCGTGCTGTTTCACCTGTCAAAGAGCAGGTTGAACCAGAACAGCAACTGCAACTGCAACAACAACAACAATGGATTGCACAACAGCAGCCAGTTGCTGTTCAGCAGGACGGTTTAGTGTTCCAACAAACTGGTTTCAATCCTTTCTCAAATGGAATGATTCCTTTCGCTACAGGATTCAGCAACCAGCCAGCTCAGCCAGATTTAATCCAGCAGCAGCAACAGCAACAGCAACAGCAACAGCAGCTTATGGCCCAACAGCAAGAACAACAGGCTCAGGCACAAGCACAGGCACAAGCACAGGCACAAGCACAGGCACAAGCACAGTTCCAGCCAGCTTATACCGGGCAAGTGCCACCTCCAATGGCAGCAAGCTACACGGGAGCTCAGCCACCAATGACGCAACAATTGACATCAAGTTTCACTGGTGCTGGTTTCGGTGGATACGGACCTTCTCAACCACAACAGCAGCCGTTACAACATCAAACGACTGCATCGTTACGTGGAAATCTCAGGAAGTCTAGCACCAATCCGTTCGCATTGAATCAAGATGGTTCGGCATCATCTGGATCTAACACTGCCAATCCATTTTCGCAAACACGTTTTTCTGCTGGCTCGGCAACCACTGCACTTTCATTTGAACCACGCCAAGATCCCTCGGCTCATAGAGAAAAGCTTCTACCTACGTCAACTGGCACGAATCCGTTCCGGTCTGCGGAATCGCCTGTTGCGGCTAATCAGTCTAATGTTGCTAGTTATCAGACTTTGAAGCCACAGCCAACTGCTGGTGGATTGGAGAACTTGCCAACTATTCCCGTTTTCCCGGAAACACAAAGAGAGCAACATCAGCAAAACCTTCAATCAAGAGCAGCAGCAGAACTTCAACAACAAAAATTTGCTCTTTTGCAGCAGCAACAACAACAGCAGTTACAGCAACAAGCTACGGGATTCAATCCATTTGCTCAAATTCCACAGCAGCAAGCTCAAATGACTGGACAATTCACAGGTATCAATTCAAGCTATACCGGTGGCTATCCGGTTCAACAACCGCAACCGACTGGATATAATCCTTTTGCACAGCAGCAGCAACAGCAACAACAGCAACAACAACAGTTTACTGCTACTGGTGGAATTTACACCGGACCAAACCTTCTTTGAATGGGTAGAGATTAACTTCGCCTGTTTCCTGTTTCGCCGCTTGTAAGGATAGTGTATTTCATTTCGAAGAGAAGAATGACGAGCGAAGGATGAATGAAACCAATCATTCAAGTTGGTTGATCAAGCTAATGAGTGATTGCCTCGCCTGTTGTTTGTTAACTTCTCGTTGTCTTAGTCACTCGATTTATATGTATTAATTTGTGTTTTACGTTTTAGAGTCATAAATTTTGTTAATATAATAAGTTATATTGTTCGAAAATTTAAGAATAAATAAGTCGTAGAGATCGTTATTCGTTAGGCGTAATAGATACTGGAATGTTTGTAGACACTGGCATGGATGTGATGGATGGTAGCAAATGTCAGGTGCTTAGTTGAAGCAACAACAAGTCATGGATGAATCAACGCTTGCTTTGCTCGTCATTTAAAGGTTCACCTTGTACTCTCTTGGCTTACCATCGCCAAGTTCCAAATACTTCTTAATCAACTCATCCTGTCTGACATTTGGTTCATAGTAATCAGAACTGAACTCATGCTTTCTTGCTGACTCGATAACCTCCTGGTCGAGTTTACATTTGATAGCATTAGCGAAAGTTGGTCTGGCTAGCAGAGCCATAACTCCCAAAGGAGCAGCTGCGAGGGAAACTCCACCGACGAATTTCAAAGGACTGATTGCCATTATGTTGGATGTTTGGGTTGATTGAATACTGTGTACCGTGAATTATGTACTGTTTGTTGTGAATATTACAGAGTACACACGAGTTAGTCGAGTACAGGTGAGTGAAGCCCCTTTTTATACTACATTTGGTGATCGAATGACTATCAAAGATCACTTGGTGATCATCATTCGTCATCGTAATAAATCGGGTTAATCTTGGTTGTCACCGAAGTGGTGTGAAAAAATCGTGCGACTGTAAATTTTTGTCTCGTGATTTTTGACGACCGCTGGCAAATGACCAGCAAAGCGAGTCACTCAGCCAGTGATTCCCCTCTTCATCGAGTGGGTGCTGAGGTATGGATTCAGACGATCAATGAGAGTCATTCGAGACATTGACTCACTCGACTCGTCATCATCACATGATCTTTTAGCGTTCCTCTTGTACTTCGTGTGCTTTTTTGATCTAGTTTATTATTACGTAATACAAGCCAAATTTTATAGACATATGATGCGAGACGGCGAGCGATCGGAACTCACTCAAGATTCAATTTCTCGCGGCACGCTACGCTCGTCATTCACTAAGCCAACGTAGTATACACCCTCTTCCTACTCTTCTCGTTTTCTCCGCTCTCCTCCTCTCTAAACTCATGCTTATGGCTCATATCCCATTGTGTACGCAAGTACTTCAGTCCTGCAACGTTGTATCCAAGTTGTCCTGTCATCTTCTTCAACATCCCTCTCAACTGCTCTTTCAAATCGGCCATTTCTGTGCGGAATCTCTCATCTTTCTGACTGATAAGTTCCATAGAGTTCGTTCTGATCACGATGAACAAAGTCCGGCAGATCAATGAAACAGAGGTCAAATTCTTGTTGAAATTATCGGCATCAGTCCAAATCTTGATGAACGAGATAAGCTTTTGTGTGTATGAGAATGGAAGAACGATAAGAGCATCTTCGAGTTGAGCAGGCTTGATTTTAGAAAGAACATCCAAAACATAAGCATCTGCAGTGACTCCCATTGCCTGTAAAATAGGGTTTCTGGTTGGTAAAACAGGCTGAATAGTAGAACGTCTCTGTTTGAAAGCTCTCATATCTTGTTCGTATTGTCTTTGTTCTTCAAGATCTTTAGATCCCATATCAAGGGCCTCCATCAATTTCTCTCCTGACTTGAGAGTCTCCATTGTTTGTTTAGTGACTTTACCGGCATCGTCTTCTTCATCACCTTCAGTTTTCTTGGCTTCGTCACCCTCCAACGAGGAAAGAAGATCGTTCTCAAACAATTCGTCCATCTCTTTCTCTCTTTCTTCCTCAATGAACACTTGATCGTCAGTTTCTTCCCAGATTCTGATACTATGGTCATGTGAAACCGAAACAAGGAACTCACCGGTGGAGCTGATGGCCAGATTCCAAACTTCGGATTGATGTGCTGCCAATTTTTGAACGTTTTCGAATTTAACACCGTCCCAATATTTGACCAAACCATCTTTCGAACAACTGAAGAAGTTTTTAGATTCAGGAACAAATTTGACTTTCATAATCGAGTCCTGATGACCAAAGATAGACTTGTGGCAGTCACCAAAGTCCAATCCCCATATTCTGATGTTCTTATCAGCAGACGAAGTGATGATCAATTTGGAATCAAACGAAATGTCAATCGAAAGAACAGGTAATTTATGACCGTACAAACTCAGGAAGAACTTGAGTGAATCATAAAAGAAGATCTTCACAGTGTTATCCATAAGTGCAACTGCCAAAAATTTGGAATCTGGTGAAACCTTCACACTCAAAACATCATCCGTCAGTTCTAATGTCCTCACGTGATTCAACTGCAAATTGTTAACATAACTGTTTGTACCAGGAACCAGCTCTTTTTCCACAGCAATTTCCCAAAACTTAACAGTTTTATCAGCAGATCCAGTAATGATACCCTTTCCATCAGGGGTGATTTCGATAGACCAAATGGCCTTTCCGTCATGAGAATCATCGATCGAATGTAGAATAGAAGAACTGGCCAGGTCAACGAGTCTCAATGAACCTTCTTTTGTGCCCACCACCACTAGCGAACCACCAGGAAGGAAACAGGCAGCCAACACATAACCAACTTTCTCAAAAGTTCTGATGCATGATCTTCTCTTGATGTTCCACACCTTGAGCTCGTTGTTAGAACCAGTGACAAGAAGCTTATCGTCATCAGATATATCAACAGCACGAATATCTTGTCTATGTCCTGAGTCTTGTAAGTGGTATTTCTCTTCGAAAATTTTATCAATTGGTTTATGTTTTCTAACAACTTCGGGAATAGGGATGTGGTAATAAACAACCGAATTGTTAGTGAGTGTAGCGATTATATCGAGTTTTCTATTGCTGGCTGCGGCCCAAACGGCAGATCTGACTTTGGATTTGTCCGAAAATATCGTGGTAAATGGCGCTATTAACATGTTGATTTTAGACTCATCCATTGATTGTTGAATTTCTTCATCAGATAACCCTTTATCTCTCAATCTGCTCTCTCTTTTAGTCTTGGCTTTAGCAACTTCCTTTTCGGCTCTGAATCTGAAGAATTCGATCGTTCTGTCTGCATTCGAGACAAACAAGAATTCACCTTGTATAGTCATATGGAACTCAATGTCTGTTCCTCTAGCTTTACTCTGTTTCTCAAATGAACCTTGCTCGCTCAATTTGGTCGTCTCATGTTGTAAATCAATCTTCCAGACTTTCAGTTGTGAGTCCATTCCGCTCGTTATGCATAACTCGCTCGTAGTGTTGATTCCCAAAGACCAACACTCTCCAGCATGGGCAACATGAGTCTCCACACTCTGTTGAGACTTGAGATCCCATAACTTGATGAGTCCATCTTTGGATGTACTGATCAACCAATCTTCCATTTCATCAACATTGGTATTCTCTGGCTCGCTTAACAGAACAAGACCGGTGATCTGATCTTTGTGACCTTTCAGTTTGAACAATCCGGTCTCACCAACGAGATCCCACACAATAATAGTAGTATCCTTAGCTCCGGAAACAAGTCTGGTACCAGATCTGTCGAATCTCATCATGGTAATAGCGGATCTATGACCAGTGAACTTGATGATCACCGATTGAGAAGTGAGATCCCAGATCTTGATAGTTCCATCACTGTAGCCTGCGGCCAATATGTTCGAGACAGGTTCATGTTCCATACGAACAACCTGTGCTGGTGCACTTTGCGATGAAGAGTCTAAAGCTCCGGGAGCAGCTCCCTCGTTCAGACGTTTCACAAGTTCACCAGTACGAATATCCCAAACCAAGATCTCTTCTAATCCAGATGTGATAACTTGCCCTCCACTTTTTCTGTCGTCGGCGCCGCCTAGGTAGATCGTGTTAGAGTGCGAAGCAATCACACCCATGCAATGTGCTTGCTCATACCGTTGATATGACTTCACCATGGTCTGACTAGTGGATGTTGCTGCTTGTACCTACTTAATAGACCATTAAACTGATAAATAATTTTTTTTTTTTTTTATTCATGCTTTAAAAATTTTTTTTTTCTTAGCTGAGTTTGGAAATATGTTTTGAAACATCTTTGCACCGGCAGCCAGTTCTACTTCAATCTTTCTTTTGAGCTAACCATTCTTCATTCTCAGCTAACCATTCAACAAACTCATCAATCAAAACAGGCCACGACTGTGACTCGTCATAGGTCTTGAGTTCTGAATCGTTGTGAAATAGCTGGAGAAATGGTAAGAGCATGTTCCATTGATCTTTTGTAATTCCGTCTCTTTGACTAACCTCCAAAAACTTCACGAACCAATCTAGTTGAGTCTGGTAAACTTGGGGTATCATGAGTCTCCAGTACTCAATCGCCATCTGCGTCGGCACATGCTTTTGTCCTTTATCGAGAATGAATTTATAAGTAAATTGATACACTTTTTTAAAATAATCTTCGTCACTGTCCAACTTTGGAGAAAGAGTGTTGTCAATAAAATCTCTCATTTCTTGAATCGAATTACAGCCCACTTTGGTCCAGTTTTTGAGGAATAGGTCTTGTTTGAAAACTCCAACAGAAGGAGATTCTAAAAACTCTGCGAGCGCAAGAACCACTAGCTCTTCTGGCTCATGACCCAGGTCTTCAATGTATTGAACAGTTCCATCAATTCCAATGTAAGGTTTCCCGAGAGCGTCAGGTTGATCTAGATAGGTTAGAATACCGTTAAGTTGCATTTGAAAAGGATCTATGACGTACCTTCCTTGTATAAATCAAATATCTGCTCCAGCTCTGGAGAGACAGAATTGCTGTCTATGGCATTTTCTGTCGCCTCAACGACGTTTTTTGCTAGTTGGGGATTCGTGAAATAGTCATTTATTGCCATTGTGATCTTTTGTTGATTTCTGTTGAGGAAAAAAGTAGCCACTTCCGAGGAAGTGGTTCCGGTCACTTCCAAAAACTTCTTTATCGTTGCTTGTTTGGCTGCCATGATGCTGAGTGTGTCTCCGACACAGCTATATTGACTATACCTGATTGTAGTTTGTGAGGCCCATTAATTCTATCGCTCACACTCGCGATCTATTTTTCTGTCAAAATATAAAATGGTTCAGTAAGTTTATATAGGTCAAAAAAAAAAGGGAAACAAGATAATGTTTACATTGATTGATCTTCGTAATATTCAGCGAATAGAACGCCTCACACATTCCAATGAGCACAGTTCCATTGAACGTGCAATGTTTTGCGGCTGTCTTCAAACCACCGGTCGTGAAATACTTACATTCAGAACAAGATGACCCTTCTTCTAACATTTCTCTGATCCTAGATTGGATAGCAGAGATCATTGCAAACTACTCTCAAGAACTGGTAGAGCCGTCTTTGAGAGTTCGCAGCGCGTTACGTAATATTGGAGTTGGTAACGAAGAGCTCTTTGACCATTTTCTTGAAATGGTTAGGGTACAGTTCAATAGCCAAGGGCTGGCAGTGATTGATAGATTGGCGGGCCAATCTGCCAATCTCAACGACCTTTTCCAATGGATTGTCAGCTCCAAGCAAATTCTCAATTACTGTACAGCTCTTTTAAATCTAACCTCCGTTCAAATCAAACTGGTTGAGCGTTGTTCGAACTCAATCTATCAGAGAGTCGTCATCAGCGAACAATGTTGGGGTATGATTCAAAATTGGTACAACCATGGACTCTTCTCTGTGTCAAACCCACAGACACATCACCAGCTTTGTGAGACATCTGAAATTTTGAAAAATATACAAATGGAAGAAGAGTTAACTCAACTAATCATACAATTGACTAAAACCAAGATAAATTGGTACATAAGAACAAAATGCCTCAAAGTATGGAACATGCCTGTATTGAATGAACTATTACATTGGGTTGGTAATGATTTGAATCCGAAATTGTGCGATGTTCTTCCCAACTCTGATTTTGAATCTGAATATTCAAACGATTTAATTAAGAATGAATTGGTGAATCTGAGAATCTCTGAAAGTTTTGATATTGTTGTCGATTACCCTGATTCCAAGTATGCTCTACAAGAACTCAGAGAGTGTCTGTCAACAGGAGATCAAAACTCTCAATTAGTGAACACCTTTATCCATTTGTGTCAGAAAAGACTGTTGCACGCCGGCGTCAACACTATCGACATCATCAAATGTTACATTTCAGCCATCAGATCGTTCCTAATCATTGATCATAGAGGAGTTCTTCTCGATAAAGTTTGCAGACCCATTAGAGCTTATTTGAAAGAACGGGAGGATACAATTGAAAAAATTGTCTTTGCATTATTGGATACATCTGCAGACAATAAACTCATCGAATTGGCCATTGAGCTCAGAAAAAACGGTATCAAACAACCTTTCCGTCATGAGATAGAAAGAGGACTCAACTGGACTCCTGATCCCGTCGATGCGCTTCCAGATTTCCGTAAAGCTGTGGTGGAGGACGTTGTAGAGTCTTTGATATCGATATTCGACACCAAGGATGTCTTCATGAGTGAGCTGATCAAGGTTTTCTCTGAGCAGTTGTTGAAAATCACCAATTATGATGTTAGAGAAGTTTACACTAAGCTTCAGCTGCTGAAATCTCGTTTTGGAACTTCTGAGTTCAACTCTTTAGAAGTGATGTTGAAAGATATCATTCAGTCACGCAAAATAGACAGGGCGATTGGCTCCGATAAAGTTCACTCCTCAGTTATTTCACATCTTTACTGGCCTGAGCTTCCTGTGGAAAAGTTTAAGATGCCTGAAGAAATTAGTTCCAACTTGGAGATCTACGAGGCTCAATTCAAGGACAAGAAAAAGGGACGCAAATTGACGCTTTTCCCTTCATTGACTTTGGTTGATATTGAAGTTCAACTTGGAAATAAAACGGTAAATTACAAAGTTTCAGCTGACAAAGCTGCTATACTGTACTTATTCGAAAAAGAACCAGCAGATTCCGAGATCAAATTGGCAACCATTTGTATGAAGTTGCAAATGTCGTTGAAACTTGTAAACGAAGCACTCTCATTTTGGGTTAAAAATGGAGTTTTGAAAGACTGTGGTCTCAACTCATACAAAATTGTTGAATAAAACATGCTATAAATTCATGATAACTAATTAATAAGTGTCTATCTATTTGATCTCGACTGCTAAAATCTTTTCCACCGTTGTCAAAATGTCTCCATGAATGTCGTTTAATTCTGTATCCTGCGATCTTGAGAATCTTTCCTTCAGTGTTTGATCGAGCAAGTGTCTCAATTTGGTGATCAAAACGGCATTTTTACACCACGTTCTAATTGGCAACCAACCGCCCATGACAATTCCCGGTGCAGGCGATCCTGAAGTCATTGTACTCAAATCATACGAGATTGGACCACCGAAAAGCAGAACAGAAATAATGGAAACAGGAGTCAAATCCCTTAAGTACAACTTGGCTGTAGTTTGGGATGATCCATAAGTGACAAAGAAGGAGTTCAAAGAGCCTGAGTGTGGATTTTCAGGGACCTTTAACTCCAAGCTTTTTCCATTGTCGTTGGCCTCGTCCAGACTCACTGTTTTAATTTGATCTTTGGTATCAAAAAGGGTCGAAGATGGATGCAAAAACGCTCTGGTAGCAGGTAATTCGTTGCTTTCTTCTGCTTCTCCTGCCAGTTTTGCTCTGATAAACTCTTCATTTCTGATCCAATACTTGATTTTCTTAGCATCAGGATCGACAGCGACCGATCCAACAACACTTGCGATGAACTTTGGATCAGGGAATTGAACTCTTGCAATTTGAGGGTAGCAGGATGAACAGATCAAAGAGCTCAAGATTCTTGTGTTATTGGAGTTACGGTTCAATGTTTTGAAAGAGGATGAATCTCTGCCATAGTCGAGCGGGATGAATCCCAGGTCTTGGAGATGTGTGAGGTATTGGGATCTAGTGGATTGTATGTCATTCATGGTGAGCCAAGACAAACAGTTTTCATCCAACCATTTTCTTCGTTTTCTCTGATCAATTGACATATAAGTATTGTATGCGTTCAACACGGCAAAAATATCACCTTTGCCTTCACCAAATTGACTCTGGATTCGTTTGACTTCATCTCTGTTTTCGGATCTGGTAATGAATGGATTTCCCGTGACTCCTGTGGCTGCAATGGTCAAACAGCTGTCGAGACATCCGAATAAAGTACCGAAAAGAAGCAACTTTCCTGATCTCAAATCAGTAGGCAACAAAGAAAGATATGAACCAAGACTCGTCAAATTATCGTTGTGTAGTGCGCCCATTTCAGTCAAGATTTGTTTGGAACTGGTGACGTTTTCAAGTGTTGGAGGGTCGAGACCCATTTTCAAAAATTCATAAACGTTTCCAATACCCATGGATTTGACCACTAGGTAAAGGTTCTCCAATCTGGTTCTTTTGATTTCAGGAATCGGCTGTTTCAACATGACTTGTGTTTCTGTATTTTTGCTGAACAACTTGTAGCAGTAACCATTTCTGATACGACCAGCTCTACCTCTACGTTGGCCAACCTCTGCTTGAGAAGCCCATGCCTCCACGAGTTTACTTGAATTGGACTTGGAGTCGTAAAAAACGCTTTTGACTCTTCCAGAATCAATGACTGCGACAGCATCTGGAATGGTGATGGAAGTTTCTGCGACATTGGTGGAAACGACTATTTTTCTTTGGCCTTTTGGAGGGTTTTTGAAAATTTTCTTTTGGTCGGCAGAGCTCAACGCAGAATGTAATGGAAGAGTCCAGAACTTTCCATATCCTTGCTCTTGGATCAACTTGATGCATTTTTTGATTTCCATCACACCAGGCATGAATATAAGAATCGATCCAGTGTTCGACTCAGAGTCCAGTTTTCTATCGACTTCCGCCACCAACAACGCTATCAAATCGTAGTTAATGTTTCCTAGTTGGAAGAACTTTGAGTCTGCCTTTGGTTGAACAACTTCGCCGTCTCTCATTGTTACTTTGAACTGCAAATCGTTCAAGATATCTTCAAGATAGTAGTCCTCGATAGGGAAGGTTCTGCCTTCGATATGCACATGGGAAATTTTTGAACCAAAGTAGTTCTTGAAAACGTTGACGTCAATGGTAGCAGACATCAGAACCACCTTTAAAGTCGGATATTTTGCAAGCATTTTCTTCAAGATGATCAAGAGGAAATCACTGTCCACAGATCTTTCGTGAACTTCATCAACAAAAATGTATCCAAGATCACTGAAGAAGTCATCAGAATCCGAGTTTTTACCAAGAATATTTTGAATCATTCTCAACAGGACACCAGTGGTGACGAAAGAAATACGAGTATTTTTGTTGGTTTTGTTCTCACCTCTGATGACATAACCAACTTCATCACCACACGGAGCAACTCGTTCTTCAGATATTCTTTCAGCTAAACCAATGGTGGAAATACGCCTTGGTTGAGTACAAACGATATTTGTTTTGAAATCAGATTTGGAGTTGAGATCGTCGAGAATGAATTGAACAATTTGAGTTGATTTACCGGAACCGGTTTCACCGGTAATCAAACATATTTGATTCTCGTTGATCACTTGGACCAACTGTTCTTTCTTCTTCCATGCAGGAAGCGACATTCTTTTATTGACAAAAGACTTCCAGCCGTCAGAAACCAGTTTTTCTTGATATTTGGCACAGAGTGACTCCTGGTCGGTTTTGGTTCGCGTTCTTCTCTTGCGCTGAGTTTGAGGTTTTGCCGGTTCCTGACCATACTCAACTGACCTTCTCTTCAAATTGGTGACTTGCGGATCGTATAGTGCACCAGGATTCTGAAGAATCGAGTTAAAGTTGTTCTCCAGCCATTCAATACACGAAAATATAATAGGCATTCCAAGTAAATTATCGTTGACAATGTGTTTCAACAAGTTCGAAATGACAGAAACCTTGATGTAGTTTGCCAATCTATAGGAATCATTATTCACAATTAAATGCAGTCCGGGTATATCCTGTGGATAGTTTTTAGATTTGTATACCCTCAAAGCGATCAGACCTTCTGCAACACCTTCGGGACTCAAAAGTACTTCCAGAATACTGTCATTAGTCAGTTTGATCTTTTCCTCGCCGTAAATGGCCATCAAACTTTGCGCTTCCTCTTGCCAGATTGACTCTGATTCTGGCTCCTCAATGTCGCAGGTAAAGTTAGACAAAGTCGAAGTCAGATAAACACCTAGCTCAACTTCGTTGACTCCACAAACGCTGATTGCACTTTCGATTTGATTCACACTAAAACCACCTTGACTTAGTCTTTTGGTCATGTTTTCTCTCTTGAAATCTTTACTGATCTTGAGCTCGATGTTGGAGTCCTTGCTGCTCTTGGTAAACATAACGGGAAGATCGTCTTCTGGAATATGAAAAATGAGCCATTCTAAAGCATCAGTGAAGGAATCTGTGTATTTGAGAGCCTCCTCACAATGCAATTTTCTAAATCCAAGATTGTTCAAAGCTGAAACAAGCAAGTCGTCAACTTTGCCTTTATTCTCATCATCTTCAGACCAAGCAATGTGATTTCTAATGGACTCATCAATGAGTCGTCTCGTTTCAGGTTGAAGATCAATAAAAGTAGAATTCTCCCAAACCTTGCGAGGAAATCTGATCTGTTTGGCAAGAAGCTTATGGAGACTGTCATTCTCTTGTTTTGAATGCGAAACTTTAGCTTTTGGAGTCACAGTTGTTCCACCAATGGTGATGGTTGGCTTTTTGAGTTTGATCTCATTTGCTTTCTTCGCCTCTAACTCCTTCAATCTCTTCTCTTCTTGCTTTCTTTTCTCTAAAATCACTGAGAAAGGATCAGAATTATACTCGCATTTAGCTTGTGTTGGATCTTTTTTCACCAATTTTTTACGCTCATCCTCGAGTTCTGACCAAAGTTTCTTGTGATTTGTGGGAAGAACCATGTGAATATTTTTGTCGGAGGCAATTCTATGCAGAGCATATGTAGCAGCATAATGACGGGCCTCTAGAGGAGTTTCCTGAGGTTTGATTGCAGATGATGGATGCATTTTCACCTCGACAGTTTCTTGAGTCTTTGGATTTTTCCAGCTCAATCTTGCAATTCCGATGAATCCATCTTTAGTCTTTTTCATATCATATTCAACACGACCCCATTTCTGTTTCTGACAGTGTTCATGGAGTAAAGATGCAGGTAATTTACCCGTCCAGCTCTGTGATTGAGCGACAATCGATCTACCAACTCCTCGTTGGTTTGGTTGTGCAGGCTCAGAAGAGCCGGACTTCTTCTTTCCAGTTTTAGTCTCGGATGCAGGCGGCTCCGGTGTAGGTGAGTTTTTGCATTTTCCCTTCTTCGCCATGGTGCAATTAGCTGGTTGGTGTGCTGGACGTTGGTGGTGTAGATACTGTTTGACAGAGAGACCTGTGGTTTTGTTTTTTCGATGAAAAATTTTGGATCAAATATGAGGCGTTCCTGTGGCTGAGGTTGATGTAAAAAAAGTTGTGGCTAAGCAATACCCCGGATATTTGCAAAAAAAGGGCTCTGTTCAGGTACGATAAGGTGAGTGAGTGATACGAGAAATGTTTGTAGTAGGTGATTTTCACATGCTGCAGGATAATGTTACGGAGTAGCAGACACCGGAGTAGCAGACTTTCTTACATATGCTGGATGTGTGTTCATAAATGGTTTCTCAACTTACACCGACTAAGCGAGTCCAAAGAAACAATCTCCGCTGACGTCACAGGTCCACAGAGGTTCCACAGCTAGTTGGATATGATCATTCAATTCAGCCAAGAATGTTGGCAAACATCAAGAGCACCCAACCTTTTGGTCTCATCCAATCAACGCCTGAAACAGCAGAAAGAACGAATTCTTGGCACAATCAGCTCGACTACTTATAATAAAGAATTTCGTCGGGCTTCGTAACCTTTAAAAAATAAACAAGATAAGTACCGAACACAGGAAAAAAAAATTAGTGCCAAAACAGGCATTTAACGAACGTCAATACGAGTTAAACTAAATAGTTGTGTGACACTTTCATTGCTTATTCAGCAAATATACTATCATATCGGGATAAATGGTTAGAATCAAATGGTTTGGGACCAACTGAATCCAGATAAGGCGCACGTAGGGTACGCTGTGATTGCAGTATTCTCCTCACTTTTTTCATTATGTTCTTTGTTCATTAAAGAGAAACTTTACATTGGTGAAGCAACGATGGCTACAATATTCGGACTTATAGTGGGACCGCACTGTCTTAACTGGTTCAGTCCTACCTCGTGGGGTAATGAGGATTACATCACGTTGGAGATAAGTCGTGTTCTGTTATGCATTGAAATTGTGGCGGTTGCAGTCGAACTTCCAAAGAAATATATATATAAACACTGGTTGGGAGTCATTCTTTTGTTGATTCCTGTGATGACAGCAGGATGGCTGTTGATTGGTCTGTTCATTTGGCTGATCATCCCTGGTCTAACTTACGGCTATGGTCTGCTGATCTCTGCATGTATCACCGCCACAGATCCCGTTTTGGCCCAGGCAGTTGTTGGTAAAGGAAAGTTTGCAAGAAGAGTTCCAGCACATTTGAGGAATCTTTTGAGTGCCGAATCAGGATGTAATGATGGTGTTTCTGTCCCATTTGTTTATCTGTCGATCTACATTATTATTCACGGTAGTGATGCAGGTTCGATTGCCAAAAATTGGATCACCGTCACGGTCTTGTACGAATGTCTTTTTGGGTGTATCATGGGTATTGTTTTTGGCTACTGTGGAAGAAAAGCTTTGAAATTTGCTGAAGAGAAAGACTTGATCGATAGAGAGTCTTTTTTGGCGTTCTACATTATGCTTGCTCTCTTGTGTGCTGGATTCGGATCAATTCTCGGAGTTGATGATTTACTTGGATCTTTTGCTGCAGGTGCTGCATTTGCTTGGGATGGTAAATTTGCAGAAAAGACCGAAGAATCTAATGTTTCCTCTGTGATTGATCTTCTTTTGAATCTGGCATATTTCGTTTACTTCGGTGCCATCATCCCATGGGAGCAATTCAATAATGGTGATCTCGGCTTGAACTGGTGGAGACTGGTTTGCATAGCTCTTGTTGTATTGTTTCTGAGAAGAATTCCAGCTGTTTTGATGATCAAACCGTTCAATCCGGACATCAAGAACTGGAAAGAAGCTCTTTTCGTTGGTCATTTTGGACCTATTGGTGTTGGTGCAGTTTTCGCCGCGATCATTGCGATTGGAGATCTCGAAGCACATGTTTTACACATTGATCACGGGCCCACTACCGATTATCCCGACAGTCATGAGTACTATCAATTGATTAGAATTATTTGGCCTACTGTTTGTTTCCTGATTCTCACTAGTATTATTGTTCATGGTTCCTCTGTGGCCGTTTTAACGTTGGGTCGTCACTTACAATCAATGACTTTCACTATGACGTTGACTAGAGTGGAGACTGAAGGAGGAGGATGGACTTCCAGACTTCCAAAACTGGAGAAGAGCGGTACGTCTTTCTCTATCAAACGGATCGATACGATGGCTCCATCTGAAACCCAAAGTACGAATGCGTTTGGTGAACGTTTGGACCAAATCAGTGCTGATTTTGTTCCAGTTGATGGCGATCATGCTGCTCCTGTGAGACCAGCTGGAGGTGCTAGAAGACGGAAACAAAAGAGAAGAATGCAGAAGAAGATGAGAGAGCGCAGGAAAAATCCACCCGTTTCTGAGACTCTAGACTTGCGTAAACACACCGCTCCAACCATTGAGATCGACGGGGACGATGAAGAAGAAGGCCTTGGCAGCAGGGAGGAAGTTACATCTGAGAAAGTTGACATCGGTGCTGAAGACACTAGACGTACTGAGTCGTCTACTTCTAACGAGCAAGCTGTACAAGATGAGATGAGAAAAGAATGTGAGGAAGAGCTCAATGAAGTTCCAGAGATACATATGCGTTCTGAAGAGTTGGATAGAGTCCGGACTGAGTACTCATTAAGTGAGGATGATTTGCAACCTGAATTAGATGCTGAAGGGGAACTGAGAGTTCCAACCTTTGGGTATGAAGATGGATCCCAATTGGTTATCGAGGATCAATATGGAGAGATTCTTCGCTCTATTCACTCACATAGATCATCAGAGACTTCTGGTGGATCGGATGACCCTGGAGATGGCAGTATTCATAGTTTGACTTCTTTGAGAAAGAAACTCACCAATATTTCCAGAAGACGGGAACAAGGAATTGATAGTAATCTTGGAGATGACGATGAGGGGGACATCGAGTTTGAAGTGCGGGATGAAAAGTCGCCTGACGAGAAGATTTGCGATTTAGTCACCAAGACCAATCCAGGAAAGAAGATGTTATTAGGCAAGAAAATCAGGAAGGATAAAAATAAAGGACATATCTCTCAAAGATACCATGGATTCCGTATTGATGATAATATCATTGTTGAAAATGAGGATGGAGAGATTGTGGGACGGTATAGAGTGAGTCACAAGAAGGATGCTCAAAAGAAAAACGACACAATTAGCAAAGCGTTGAAGTTTGTTGGATTAAGGCGGGACCGTACTAGTCCAATCGATGAAGAGAAGGCAGAAGGTAGTGTTCCAGCGCTTGTGCCATCAGAAGATGTTACTTGCGACAAACGGTTCGAGAATAAATTGCAAAAGTTTTTAACTGCTGATCCTAGCAAAAAACATGTTAGTGCTGCTCCGACGTTTGAAGCCAGTGACGAGAGTGAGGAGAGTGACACTGGGGAGAGTGACACTGGGGAAGCTTTACACGATGAGTCGGAGTATGAAAGGGCCAGGCGGTTGGCTGCGCTTGCAACGAGTGAACGGGATTCCGAGGATGAGGAGGCGTGACGGGGAGCAAATGACAAGCAAAGTGGGTCATGTGATTTAGTCAGGTGGGTCTTTTGCGAGAAGCAACTTGCTTCCCTTGTGGGCCAGGTCCTCTCAGGTTTCCCACTAAGTAAATAATTAGGCATTATTCAAGGACGTCATTATACTGCATTTTTTTGACCATTAGCGAGTAATGACGAGTTATGGGTAGTTTTTGTTTCGTCATGTCGTAACTGATTTGTATGTATACAAGGTAGCCAGTGTCGGGGCACTGAAGAGCGAAGGAGGAAAGACACAGTCACTCGCGAGATGAAAGAAACTGGTTTCGCTCGTCGGTCGCTCGTTATCTTTTTGTGGCTCTATCGTGTGGAGGGGTAAATCACCATCAGGGTGTGGTTTCGGAGGGGTAAATACCAACACGGTGCCAATTATGTCAATTACATCACGATGCATCATCACGTGATCGAGTATACTATGAGTGCGCGAAGAAGAGCGGACTACTCCGATTAATGACAGGGGCGAGTAATAATTGGCATCTAGCGGTGCAAATCACTTTTCGAATCCTTGCGGTCAGCTTCCAAAAGACTCACGAGTCTATTGCAATTTACTCGGTTGGCTCGACTATCACCTCTCTTTTGCTCGTCTGCCGTCTCTCTTTAGCCCGACTTTGGCTCCTCGCAGTTTGTCAGGTGCACCGCCCTGCCCTGCGCGAAGCGGCACCACGTCTAATAACCACTACGGTACTTTTTTTTTTCCAGATTTTTTTCACGGAAAAGGTACCGTACCTATTTGACCAACAGTACCAAGGACTACATATAATACACCCTCAAATCACCACATTGTCGAATATTCAGGAGCGTGAGATTATCAACTCCTATCAAGTATGAGTGCCTCAACACTTGACATCGTCCGAGTGATAGCCAGAGACACTTGCAGTGGTGACAACGAGTATAATGGTGAACATTGGTCAGCTCGTATTTCCTCAATTTTTGTTGTTCTTGTTGCATCTGCATTTGGTTCGTTTTTTCCGATTCTCTCTTCAAGATACTCATTCATCAGACTTCCATCATGGTGTTTCTTCATTGCCAAATATTTTGGTTCTGGTGTGATCGTAGCTACTGCTTTTATTCATCTTTTGGACCCGGCAAGTGAAGCTTTAGGTGAGGAATGTTTAGGTGCCCCATTCACAGAGTATCCGTTTGCTTTTGCCCTCTGTTTGATTACTTTAATGCTTCTTTTCTTTGCCGAGCTTATCGCATACAAATGGATAGAAGAGAAATTGTCTCCTGGCGAGGGCCATGGACATTCGCATTTTGGTGAATCAGATTTGTTTGTTAAGAAAATTAAAGACGACGACGACGAAATCCATACACATTCACATTCGCATTCGCTCGACGATGACGATGACGATGAATCGATCGGCTCTGTCGCCTCCATTGTCGCTGCAACCCCTACCGCTACCACGGGAGAAGCATCACACGGAATGTTCGCTCCTGACCATTACTCGCACGCCAAAGAACATCAGGACCCAGAAGTTATGGGTACTCCCGCCGAAGATCCAACCAGAGAACATTACCTTGGCCAAATACTCAATATAATGGTTTTAGAGTTCGGTGTCGTTTTCCACTCGTTTTTCGTCGGACTCACACTGGCAGTGTCTGGAGACGAGTTTGTCAATCTTTACATTGTCGTTGTTTTCCATCAGCTTTTCGAAGGACTCGGGCTGGGATCGAGAATCGCAATGGTTGATTGGTCAAATGGTAAACATATCACGCCATGGATCCTCGCTCTAGCATACAGTCTCTGTACTCCAATAGCCATCGCCATTGGTCTTGGAGTTCGAACATCATATCCACCAGGTTCACGTACTGCACTCATCACCAACGGTGTTTTCGACTCCATCTCAGCAGGAATCCTGGTTTATACAGGTCTCATTGAGTTAATGGCTCACGAGTTTCTGTTTAGTGATGAGTTCAAAGGTAACGGTACAATGAAAAAAATGATATTGGCATATTTGGTGATGTGTGTAGGCGCAGGAGTCATGGCTCTGTTGGGTAAATGGGCATGAAGGGTATATATAATTACAGATAGTCCGTCAAATCAAGTTATTACAAAAATACAAACCAGTACAAGTAATGATCGAGGAGGCTGGCGAGCAAACAGACAGAAGTGGCACTTCTAGCTCGCTCGTCAGTCTTCATCTTTCATTTGCATACATACTTTTAAGCCCTACAAGCAAACAACGATAGACTCACACGACTTGTTCATGCAAGTCGCTGTTCGTCGTTCGTTTAAGTGTTCATGTAGGTGGATGGATCAACACCCTCTTCTGGGAATTCCTGGATCTTAACATCGAATCTCTCTTGAATCTTGTTAAGAATTTCTTCGTCACCTTCGGTGGAAACGAATGAAACAGAAAGACCCTTGGTACCAAATCTACCAGCTCTACCAACTCTGTGCAAGTATTGATCAGCTTCGCTTGGCAAATCGTAGTTGATTGCTAAGTTGATTCTCTCGATATCAATACCTCTACCGAAAACATCGGTGGAAACACAAATACGCTTGTTGTACTCCTTGAACAACTTGTATCTAGCGATTCTCTCCTCTTGAGGAATACCAGAGTGAACCACAATAGATGGGAAGTTAGAGTCGCACAGCAACTTGTTCAAAGCAGTAGCTCTCTTGGTAGACTTGACAAAGATGATAACTTGGTTGAACTCCAAAGAGTCCAACAATTCAGCAAGTTTGACGTTCTTCTTCTCTTCTGGAAGCTTGATGTAGTATTGTTGTAAACCGTGAAGAGTCAACTTCTTTTCGTCATCAACATAAATCTCCAATGGATTCTTCATGAACTTTTTGCAAACAGGTCTGATTTCTTGAGAAAGAGTGGCAGAAAACATCATAACTTGTTTCTGGAATGGAGTAGCTCTGAAAACTTCTTGAACGTCTCTTCTCATATCTAGAGGATGTTAGTAGTTGCAATACGACAAAGGGCAAACCCATGAGGGACAAGTGAGGCAAGTGAGGCAAGTGATGAGTCATATACTCACTTGCTTCGCTTGTCATTCGCTTCTTGAAAGTACTTACCAACTTGTTCCAAAACTTGATCACACTCGTCAATAACGAAGTTCTTAACGTTATTCAATCTAATCAACTTTTCTCTGACAAGAGCATTGAGTCTACCAGGAGTACCAACCACAATGTGTGGACAAGTTTCCTTGTTCTTGAGCTTCTCAGCATCTTGCTTGATGTTCACACCACCGTAAAACACCTCGGTCTTAACCTCAGGCATGTACTTGGAGAATCTAGCATACTCGTTCTTAATTTGGTATGCCAATTCTCTGGTGTGACAAATAACAACGGTGGAGATTTCACCTGGAGTTGGGTCCAACTGTTGCAAAGTAGACAAAACGAACACGGCCGTTTTACCTAAACCAGACTTAGCTTGACACAAAACATCGTTACCAAGAATGGATTGTGGAATACATGCTTGTTGAACTGCACGTAAATAATAATGTTAGTTGGGGGTCTAAAGGATTGGAATAAAGACCTTCTGAGAAAACTTGCACATAACAATGACAAGCAAAGCCAGTCATTGAGTCACATGGAACTGACTCCCATATGCAAGACATGTCACGTAGTCCATGACACGCCTATCACGTGTTGTCCACTCAATGACTCGCACGAATCGTTTTGCTCGTCATTTGCTCATCATTGAGTTGGTTCCAATTGTAAAAATAAATCTTGTATACAAGACATCCTTACACCGTCGTGGGTGGAACAGTCTGTTTCCAGACTTTCAAGTGTATTTCATGTGAGGGGCAAATATAACCAGCGTGTCAAAACGAGCCAGACGGATCAACACCACGACTTGCTTCGCTCATCGTGGATCGTTGATCATCGTGGTATCTCGCTCATTGCGCGTTGCAGCTCAACTGCAATGTGCTTGCTCGTTGTTATATGCCAGTTTTCTGAGAATGTCCTTTTATATTTGATACTAACCTTCAGAAGGGTGCTCGAAACCACAGTCTGCAATTGCTCTGAGCAATTCTGGCTTCAACAAAAAGTCTCTGAAACCAGTGGTGTGGATACCAACGTATGAGCCCTTCTTGTCAGTCTCTTTCTTGGTCTCCTCAGTAGCAGTAGTGGTGGTTGGAGCCACGTTGATTTCTTCGGAATCGGAGTAATCCAACAATTCTTCTTCTCCTTCTGCGGACATTTTTGCGTAAATTTCTACCTATATATTGATATTGGGTTGGAATTGAAGGACCTTCAGTATGCCAATTTTACTCCTTGTTGCTAAAACCAGCTTTTTTTCGTTCAACTGGGTTCGACGAACGCGCCTCTCCAATGCCGGGTAACAGTCTGGCTGCCGGCTTTTGCTAAAAATCAGCTTATGTCAGCATACCTCATTTGTGAAAAAGTTTGAGCGACACGAAAGAAACGAAAGAAACGTCAAGAACGTGTATTAGTTGTATATAGTCGTACTTGGATAGAATTTATTAGCGTACGTTGGACTAGTCTTGCTCGCCAGATGTCCACCGAATATGAGAAAATCTACTTGAACCAGTCCAAATTATCGGGTCGGATGAGAATTGCCGACTCTGGTTTGGGTTGGAAAGCTCAATCAGTTCCTGGATCAACAACCAAATCCAATCCATTCTTACTTCCAAGTGATGAAATCTCTAGTGCTCATTGGTCTCGTGGTTCACGTGGCTGGGAGCTTAGAATAGATACGAAGAACAGAGGTGTAGTGATGTTGGATGGTTTTGATCAACAAGATCTTACAGGGTTGAAAAATGAATTACAAAGAAATTTCCATATACAATTGGAAGTTAGAGAACATTCTTTGAGAGGATGGAACTGGGGAAAGACCCAATTAACCAGAAATGAACTTGTTTTCAACGTGAGTAACAGACCTGCTTTTGAGGTTCCATATTCTGAGCTTACCAACACAAATTTGACTGGTAAAAATGAGGTTTCTATAGAGCTTGATATGGCCAATGACAGTAGAGATCCTGAAAGAGCTGGTGACGAACTTGTGGAAATGAAACTTTATGTTCCAGGAAATGCCGAAATGGACGATGAGGAAGTTGCAGATGAAAATAAAGAGACAAAGTCACTTGCACAGGTTTTGTCTGATCAACTCAAAGAAAAAGCCGATATTGGACAAGTTACTGGCGAAGCGATTGCCTCATTTGCCGAAATTTTGTTCCTTACACCAAGAGGTCGTTACGACGTGGACATGTACGATACATTCATGAGGCTCAGAGGAAAAACCTACGATTACAAGATTCAATATCAGCAAGTTCAACGTATTTTCTCATTGCCAAAACTTGATCAATTACATCATTTGTTGGTCTTGCAAGTGGATCCTCCATTGAGACAAGGACAGACAAGATACTCATTTTTAACCGTCCAAGTTGCTTCTGAGGAGGAAATTGAGGTGGAGTTGAATATCGATGATGACGAGTACGAAAAGACTTACAAGGGAAGACTCAATAAAACTTACAGCTCCAACACTTTCCTGGTGATGTCCAACATTTTCAAAGGATTCACAGAGCGTCGTGTTGTTGTTCCAGGAACATTCCTATCTAAAGACTCTCAGGTTGCGATTTCATGTTCTCTTAAGGCTAACGAAGGTCATTTATATCCGTTGGAGAAATGTCTTATGTTTGTTACCAAACCTACCGTTTTGATTCCATATTCTGAGATTTCCAATATTGTCTTCTCCAGAATTGGTTCGGGCACTGGTGCCTCAAGAACTTTCGACATGGAAGTGAATCTCAAGACTGGTGGAGGATCTCACAGTTTTGGTAACATGGACCGTGGTGAGCAGGCTATTTTGGAGTCGTTCTTCAAGAGTAAGAACCTTAAGGTTAGAAACGATGAAAAGGTTGCACAAGAAATGCTTGCTTCTGCCATGGCTGATTCTGATGCTGACTCCGATATGGATATGGGTTCTGCAGATGAGGATGAGTCTCCAGATGAGGACTTCAACGGGGGCAGTGACAGTGAGGATTCAGATGTCGCAGAGGAGTTTGACTCCGATGCGGGTAGTGATAGTGGGAGTGAGGACGATGAGCCGAAGAAAAAGAAGGCGAAAAAGGAGTAAACTAGTAAAACAACGAGCGAAGCCAGCTGTTTTACTCACGCAACAAGTTGTTTCAAATGACGGGCGTAGCACCCTTTACAAATATTTCGCTACCTCTGTCATTTGCTGTGAAATTAGGTAATTTAAGTAACTAAAATGAGTTGTCTTTAACAGGAAAGTTGGCCGGATGTTTTGATAGAGTAGAGTGGGCTGATTCGGTCGCTCCCTCTTTGCTATCCAACATTTAAAAAATCTGGGTATTTAAATCATCAATTTAGTTCATAAAAAATTATATATTCCGCTAAGTGAGTTAGTTGGTCACGACCCGCACGACTAGCCATTCGTCGTTTGTCTTTACAGGACACCCCTACTAACTTCTCCCCTTACTGCCAGCTCAAACTCAATCTCCTGTAATAATGTCCTGTTATTAGTCTTTCTAATAATGACAGGACTACTCTTCTGTCCCTGTCTATGATCTGCACTCTGTTCGAATTTCAACACCAGACCTGTAATTCTTCCAACATCCGGGAAAGTCCGGTTTTGAATGCGGTTTTTGATCGAAATCAGCTCAATGGTAGATAAAATATTCAAAGTACGATGATCTTGGCCTCGAACATAGGAGGGACTGAGAGACGGGATAGGGATGGGAACGGCTTTGGAGGTGGAGGTTATTGTGTTTTTATTTTGCTGGGTGATCTCTTTCAAAGGACCAGCACCGGTGCCAGTGCTGGGACCCTTACCTGGACCCTTACCTGGACCTGACACAAGTCCATCCTTTGCCTCCTCTTTAATTGTATCCAATCTGATCCTGTTTCTTCGATGGTGTTGAGAATGGCGATACTTAGTAGTTTTCGACCCCTTAGAAGCGGACTTCGGCGTGGACTGTGCCTTAATGCTTATTTTTTGAAAGTCGAGATCACCAGACTCCTCAGAATATCTAACGTTGAGTTCTGAAACACTTGGTAGCTTGTAGATTTTTTTCAGAAGCTCATATTTCTCAGTTGTTTGTTGCAGTGTTTTGATTCTAGGAATAATTTCTCTCTCCATTTCCTTGAGCACTGCTTTGACCAATAGTTGATCTCTCAGTTCGAGAGCTTTGGACATATTCTCATAAATGGGTCCTAGTGGGTCGTTTTTGTCGAACTCAGGTTCATCTTCGAAATTACCTGAAAATCCTTCAAAGTGGAGCCAACCGTCATCGTCTTCTATTTCCAGATCTAGTCCTTCGGATTCACGATTGAACAATAATTCGACTTTACCACCTTCAAAATCAACCGCTGTGTCGCTTCCTTCTTCTTCAACAGTCCCCAATCTATTTTCAAACAGCGCCTGACTAGCCATTTTCGCATCCATATCAGGTAGATCAAACTCGCCAATCATGGAGTTCTGAAACTCTTCCAGTAAGGAATCACTGGATAACTTTTTATTAGGCGAGCCGGACTGGGAGGTTCTTATTGCCGGAGTGGATTTGGGTACAGTTTTAGACATTGGTATTACAGAAAGTAGAAACAATTTGCTACCTAAAAGTTGGTCATCCTGCTACCATATATATATATGGGAAGAGTGAAAAAAAAATTCGATATTGTGACGTGTCGGAGGATGATGATGTGATTGATCACACGAGCAAAGCGTGTCACAAAAAAAAGGTAGAAAGCGCGTCTCGAGTGAAGCTTCAGAGAACCTGGAAACCTTTCCGTCATTGCCTCACTGGTTCACACCGCTCTCTGCTGACACTTTCAGGGTCCACAACAAATAATTCGTCGCGGTCGTGTATGTACAAGATCTGATCAGTATGTAAAGTTTTGTCGTATTTGTTAAGCTCCGAGATGTTCATCCTTGATGGATACACACTGCACACAATCTGTCTGAGCAAATAGCAAAGTAGATTAATGATCAGTTGTACCTGCTGATCATGCACACGTCAAACTTGTCATTTGCAGGCCAGGGTCCGCCACATTCCCCAGGTTGTAATCGCGGCTCCCAATTTTTTTTGACTTCTCCCGCTTATCGGCATTCCGTGTAAATGGAACATATATGGTGTCAACAAGCGACCTCAAACGGCTGTACCTTACCTGATCAAACTTTTACTGGTTTAATTCAGCTTGCGTCACCAATGGTTCCCAGAAGTTCGGGTATATTTTGGGCTTACCTGTTGAGACTAGCACACGTGAGCAAGCCCCTCTGTGCATAGTTTAAGGGCGGCACGAGATCATACTTCCGCTACCTGAGTGGGCATGCAGGTGACAGAAACTGCATTAATTGTACAGGTACGACCAGTTGTCCAAAACAAGTTGCAGAATAGCTGGAATAAAGATCTTCGGTAAATTTTTCCAAAATTTGTCACAAGACTAATTTTTCCAAGGTCGTGTGACATAAAATGACCCTCGGTAAATTTTCAGCTCTGCACACCCGATCTGCTCCAGGGTCGGGAGCACAATAAAGCCTGGTGATTAATTGGCTGTAAGACAATTCATATGTTAGTGATGATCGCTCGGCCGACCATGTGTGCATCCCACTTACTAACCTTAATTTGAGGCACATAACGAACAACCGATTAATGGATGAGCTGGTGCGGCTCACTTTTATTATTTTTCATTCGCGAACAAAGCTAACTAAGAAGGTCGCGGAGAATTAGCCAAAGCTCAGTGCACACGTGGGACAGCCTTAGCACCGAGCATGCATCAGTGCTCCACTCACTTCGCATACTGAGTGTTTGACGTCCGAGATCGTGCAGGAACGGGTTCGATTTACGATCTTGCGCATTATGCTCATGGGAATATAAGTATACGTGCGTAGGGCCCTGAAGAGATGGCCTTTGGCCAAGACCCTCTAGTAGAACGATAAATAGATAATTCCTATCTTGACTCAAACTCTTGTCATTTCTTTTATCAGACACATTTGCACAGCCACAATAAATTGTGTGCGAGCGAGCGGTCAGAAAAACTATCATCATCCGTCATAACAGTAAAGAAGAAAAAAATTACTTGAGATAAGCGGTACCGATTTCTTCCTTGCCTATTCTTTTTTTTACTGAATCTCAGATACACGGACCATGAAGTTTGGAACAGAGTTCAATGAACGGTCACTCTCTAAGTGGAGGGTATACAATATCAATTACAACGATTTAAAACAAAAGATTAAAATTGCTACCAGCGCAACTAAGGATGGCAGCTCAGTTTATTCCTCGAACTCAAACACAAGCGATCCACATAGCACGACAACACGGGACTCAAGCTCACCGACCGAAACAGTCCGCGACCTTGCCAGATACGAGCGTCGTCAAAAGAAACAACTCAAAGAGCTTTACATTGCATTCAAAGAACAAATCGAATTTGTTTCCCTGTTTGTCAATTCAAAGTACGGAGAAATTACCCGTCGTGTTCTCGCCACCAAAAGACAACTTAATGGGTTTATCAACATGGATCAGGGAGGTCGTGGCGAGTCGGGTGCCAGTGGATCTCGTTCTACTGCTTTACAACAGAGAGTGAAACAGCGTAAACTCGCTGCCATACAAAAAGAATTAGACAAGCTGGCCTCAGAGTTACAACAGTTGTTACGTTTCATTCTTCTACAAAAAATCGCTGTTCGAAAACTGTTCAAAAAATTCATCAAATACAGTGATTATCCCTACAAACAAGAACTTGTCGATAAGATCACTACAGAATGTTTGACAGGTAATCCAAATTCATTTGTCAACTTGTATGTCAACGATGCATCTTTGGAGTTGTCGCTGATGTTTGATGTTGTGAACAACTGTTATGCCTCAGGTGGAGTTGCCACAACTGCCCCTCTCGCTCCAACAACTACTGCCGCCGTTTCCCAAAGAGATAGACAACAATCCGTTCTCACCCTGGATTCTCTCGTCTTGGGCTCCCAGCCTGACTCTTCGAACAAGTTCATCAGATCCAAGGCAACAACCTTCGATCTGGTCTCTCACAGAAAGGGTCCTATTTCGCAACGGTTTTGGGTCCATAGAGACAACCTCGACGAGATTCGGTTTCTTCTTCTAAGTGAGTTCAAATTGATTTCTGACGATTCGGGAATAGTCGATGAACACCGCGGATTGGAATACCACGTTGCCTCTGATTCTGCACAGGCGGACATGATTCGGCGATTCAGTTCACAAAATGCTGCTTTTAACCAAGTCCATTTGAAGAAGACCAATTCTTCTCTGGATCTTCAGCATGCCACAGGAGTTAGTCCAGGAACTGCTCCCGCTCCTGCCATCACTTCAGCTGGTGATCAAGATATGTTCCATCCAGATACCAACGTTGTTTCCCTTTGGCTGAACAACCTGGACGATCCTCTCGTCAGCTCATCAAAGGGGCTTTTTTCTCCATCGTCTATGGAAAACACTCTCTCGGGCGACATTGTGGGTCAGGTAACGGCACTTGAAGCTCACGGTTCGAATCAAGGACTGAGAGAGGCGTTGTTGCTGGCTCCAATTGGCGGGCTCCGCCAGTTTGCCATGATTTCGGTCAACGATGAAATGGTGAAATTGCTATCCGATACCACATTACCCGAACGCAAACGCCTGCTGCTGGACACATGGAGGCAGTCAGGACTCGACGGTAACTCAACGATGGCCCGTCTATGTTTTGATTGGTGCGTGGAACGGTCGATGGTTCCCATGGCTAAAGTTAGGTTTAACAGACTCAGATTCATCAGTTTGAACGAGAATAAAGACCCGGCTGATGCTGAAAACCGGATTGATTGTTACATTTCTCTCGACAGCGATATCGAGAGTACGAAATTAGACGATGCTTCGAATTCTGGAATTGCATGGCAGCCTGATGTGGATGGAGCAAACTCTGATAGGTTCCCACACGCTATTCTTGAGATTCGTTATGACTCACCATTACAAGCATTACCTGCTAAGATCCAGGCTGTGGTTGACTCGCACTTGGTGTACAAAGTGGACCATATTCATTTCTCCATGAATAACTATCTTCTGGCAAGATATTATTCTCAAGAACTCTCGGACCATGTCATGTTGGACTTCATTGGTCCATGGTACGAGATCCTACAAAACAAGGACATTAGAAAGTTACCGTCGATTGTGCGAGACGAACGCACTAATGAACGTACCTCAACATCGACAGCCCCAAACGGGATTTTACTAAACAAAAACGATGCTATTTTGCAGCAAAACGGTCAACAACAGCAGCTTATTGAAGGAAAACGGTATTGGAATGAGTTTGACGATGGATCTGATCATGAGAATGACCAAGGGTTCTATGTTGGACAAGAGGAAGATGAAGAAGGTTTTGGAGATCTTGATGGACCACTAAACTTGTTCGGAAACATTCTCACACCATTTAGAGTTGATTGGATCTTGAATCTGTCTAATAAGGTTTCAGAAGCGGTTGGAAAACTAGGCAGGATTAAAAGTTTCAATGCTGAACATGATCCAGAAGCCGATCCTCTTGTTCCAATTGATGGAAGAAAACGTCGTTCAACTCATTTCTATCAGTCATTGATCAATGGAAAAGGGCTTGATATGCCGGATTCCAACTCTGACTCAGATACTGATCTTAGTGATCATACTGCTGTAGACCACGACAGTATTCACACACACAAACATTCCCATGCACATGGACAATACCGCTCTCGTCAACAGTCATTTGTTTATGGAACTGCCAAGGATAATGATATGTTGGTGCAATTGAATCACGACCGGATTCTTACGTTTTTCTATTTGACAACGATGTTTTTATCATTTTTGATGACTGGAGTCGGACTAGGAGTCATCTTTTCAATTCTTGGACAAAGCGGATTTGAAGGAGCCAATGGATTGGTTTTACTGTTGTGTTTTGGACTTGGATGTCTTTTCTTCAGTCTTGTTCTGTGTGGAATTGCTGTTTGTTTGTTGATGACTCGCCAAACACATGCTCCGCTGTGGCATCATATGGCAGTTTGGACGAGTTTCATGGTGGATACGTGCGTTTTTGTATTCAGTGTGGTGATGTGTTTCTAACGAGAAACCTAGACGAACTACTAGTCGCTGGAAGTCATATGCCACCCACCCTCATCCTCACCCGAGTTATTGTATTCAATACTTTACTCAACCTTCGCAAAACCCTACCGGAAGAGTTTACTCTTCACTTAATGCAAATCACCATATGTGATTTGCTCATTATGTATAAACACAATAGAGCGCATTTATAAGTAAAGAGCGACGAGCGACCAATGAGAAAACAACTCATTCAAGCGAGTTTTGTAGATTGTGACGAGCAAAGCGATCCGAATGATCAATGGGAAACTCAGATTAAATGACTTGCTTCGCTGACAAGAACTAGAAAAATTAAATTTTTAGAACAATTAATTTCCATGTTACAAAGATGATCAGTGATTTTTATCACCAACACATACATAATTTATCCACAAACAACTTCTATTATGAAGGGACACTAAAATTACACGCATATCGTCGTCAGATGTTATAGTCATCGTCGCCTCGCTCGTAGTCAGGTAGGTAACTTTATCCCTTGTACCCAAACTTTTCCTGAGTATACTCCGCCCCCAGCTCCTGATACTCGTCCTTTGTCACACAAACCTTTTTGAACCCGTCCTTATTGAAGAACTCTTTTCCGGCAAACCAACCAAACTCGGAGTAATCCTTATCCCAATCAAATATTCTTATCTCGTCATCGATTGGAATCTCCTGTTTCAAATCAGCAGCCAATCTCTCCTTGAATCCGGGCAAATTGAACGTTCCACCTGAAACCACCATGTTTGCGCACAGCAAAGGACGAATCAATGCTGGAACCTGAGAGAGAGACTCAAGAATCGTTTTAACCAGGCCAGCTTTCTGAACACCACAGAGTTCAGGTTGGAACAAAACTTCGGGAATAGCAAATCTCTCATCAAAAAGCTTTAATATTTGATGCGTTTCACGGAACTGTGCATCCTGCGCGCTGATTTCTCGATCACTTATACTATATCCCGTTGCAGTGGTCTTATAATCCGGTAAAACATAATTGGTCGAAATGTTGTCTGGCTCTTTAGTCAATTGGACTGATTTGAGTTTACGAAGACGTTCGATTTTGGCCAATGAAACGTTGTAATCCGACGTAACAAAACAAGTCGCTTCTTTGATATTATTCACTAGAATCGGCTCATCCGTCACATTGTAATGACGGAATGATATAACTTCCCGTAGATAGCCATTCAGAAACCGACCTGCAATTGGCATCTTCTTTATAGCTTTATAAAACGGTAATCCATACACCATTGGAGTCACATATGTTGCGTCATAACCACAGTCTATAACCAATTGAAATTCTGTATATGATGGTCCATTTGACGTCAGCCATGGGGCCAATGAGGAAGTTGATCCACGGTAAAGAGATTTGACACCATACTCCTCGAAAAGAACCTGGTCTGTGTTGTTTTGGAATTTGGAAAGAGTGAATGGTGACTCACAGTAGATCAAATTGGCGTCCAGTAAAAGATCGTCTTCACTACTATATTTGTCAAAAGCAGAGTCCCAAATTTGTTTTTCAACAATCCATTGCGTCAATTGGCCATGTTCAATTGGCCGGCGGAAAAGAATTCCAGACTGCTCCACTGCTGTAGTGCTTCCAAGAGCTTCGCCAAGATGTACACGCTTGTCGCTGGTTCTTATGAGACAGTTTGGAACGTGTGTTGGACGAGAATCCGAGATCAAACCAAACTTCAAGTCGTACGTCCCGTTGTCAATAATGATGTTTTTTTCCATGGAGGAAGAACGTGTTAGTGAGCGTGTAAATGGTGAGCGTAATCCGTACATCATAAGGAAGAAGACTGGTGAAATATCTTTTAAGTTTTTTTCACTTCATATTTACTTGCCACAACTGCGCCACAACACTCGCCTTGTTACTCATATTTAAAATAACAATTTTTTTTACCTACAAAACAACGTTTGATTCTATTAACAACAAAAAGGGTCCAGATTATTTTTTATAAACATTTTCCCTTGAACCACCCTGCCTTCTCCTTTCACAGTGCGCACACTTGGGACTTGTTGAATGCAACACATTGTCACGAATCACGTGCGACACACATCATAATGACCCCTTCGAGTTCTAAAAAAGGGGGAAGAGACGGAATAAAACCGGTATCAAGAGCTTGTCTAGAATGTCGTTCAAGGCATCTCAAGTGCGACGGAACAGAACCAACGTGTCTCCGGTGTCAGAAACTGGGAAAAGAGTGCCAGTTCGTGAAAAGTAACAGAGGAGGCTCGCGTAAAAAAGGTGTTAGCACCAAGAAACAAAAAACGGCAAGCACAACCGACAAGAAGACGGCCCATTTTAGCACCGATATCGACAGCTTTGTGCTTCCATGTGTTAAGAATGGACACAAAGATTTGATGCACTCAGAAAATTGCGATAAACAATGTTTGAAACCAGAAAATTTCAATCAACCCCCAGCATGTCTCAGTGGTCAAACAGTCGATAATGGTGTTGACTATTACCCAAAGTTCAATGCATCGCGTGACACGAGCGGTGTTGATTTGATTTTTGATTCCAAGTATCTTACAACTCCTAAGAACTACTATATCACGCCCACATTAGTGAAAAATCTCAATGTGGATTCAATTATCAACACTTATTACGCACATTTCCACAACACCCATCCATTCATGCCTCAACGACACGAGATAAATGAGTATTTAGATTCGATTCCGCACAAATATGACATTTTGTTGGCCATGAAACTAATGGCAGATGGTCAAGCCACGAATATTTATTCAAAAGATGTGGAAACAGTCAATTTCTTGGTCAACAATATCCTTGGATATACAAGGCAAGTTGGAAAAGACATTGTTTCATTACAAACGGTTCTTCTCTTGGCCATGGTGACACACATTTCGTCTTTGCACGACCTTTCGACTAGTTTACGACGAGCAGTTGTCGACTTAGGGCTTGAATTGAACTTGAACTCAATCGATAGAGGTCGTTTACCACCTGTTTTCATGGATGTCAACGGATATTTAACAGAATCACAAGGGGCTGCCACAGGAGCGAACTCATTAGGAACACCATCTGATTCTCCTGATCGCGAGACCGACGTGATCTCTAATCTCACTTTAGCTCCAAGAACATCTAACATACCTAGAAAAATCCTAGAAGACACTGCTCGTAGAACATTTTGGGAGCTCTACTTTTTTGACACCCTGAGTGGAACAGCTTCTGGTTGTTCAACATCGGTCCTCGCTTCTCAAAAAGTTCTCACGTGCTATCCAACCGGAATTCCACTCAGTGTATTTGATTTCAAAAGTCGTGCAGAATGTTGTAAGCTTGTTAACGATGCTATTAAACTGAATGTTGCTATTCAAGAGAAAAAAGAAGTCCAGACTCATTTGTTGCATATGAAAGCTGCCATTGGCAACTGGGATCTCAGAATCGAGAATCCAGATGCGTATAACTCCCCATACTTGGTGAATTCAAGTGGATTTGTCAACGAAGGAGTCCAACAGTCTGTTATTCTTGTCAACTATGCCAAGATCTTCATGCATAGGCCATTTTCGTATCTATGGAGGCCTGACGTTTCTAGAAATCCGCGATGTACTGGTGAAGATGAGGACGGTGGTGATGAGATACCTGAATCTGAAAAACAAGGAGTCAATTCTTCAAAAATCATTGAGACTCGTAAAACGATTGATTCGGCCTCTTCTGTGGTCAAACTGCTTCTAGACACCAATCCTGCACAAATACTACATCGGACACCATTTTTTGCCTGCTCTTTGGCATTTTCGTGCTTGGTGCATCTAAGTGCCTATTCATGGGTCGAATCAAGTTTATCGGCCGTCGATGACGCGTCCAGAGAGGTTTCTACAATCAAAGATAGTATAAGTCAAGATGAACTCGAAACTTATATTGAATATATCAAACTAGAACTAGGTGGAATCTACCAAATTTCAAGACATTGGGCATTATCATCAAAGTTGATACAGCATATCAAAGATACTTTGCTTAAAGTTTCACCTAAGTTGTACCGGAAAGTCCAGACCAGCATTCCCGGAACCGTGACGCCACAACCGGTGGAGGTCAAAGTCGAACCGCCTCAAAGTGTCAAAACAGAGCCTGTGGAGGCTCGACCATATGGCAACAACTTTGACATTTACACGATTCCAAGTGAGTCTGCAAGTAGTGGTAACTTGAATCTTGGGGAAATTGATTTCAACGCGGTTTTTGACGACGTTCGTCTTGGATCGATGTCTCCTTCAAGCGATACGGGTTGTGATTGGGTGGATAAGAACGTTTTCGAGTTTGAAGATTTTTTGCTGAATTAGTATGTATTACAATGTATTCTACGACAAGCGACGGGCGCAGCGAGCGAAAGTGAGTCTTTCTTTGGCTGTAATTCCCGTCATTTGATCGTCATTTGATCGTCATGTGCTGTATTTGGTATTCAATGACTCGTGTCGCTTTGCTCATCACTCAATAGTAATCGCTCCTCTCGTAGTTCGTTCCGTCGTTTGCTTCGCTCATTTGCTAGCCAGCGGAGCCACCAAATCCAACGACCTATTCAAAACACCCTCAACCCTTCCCCTAAGAGCACCTGACGAACAGACCACGTTGAACGTATCAAAGTCAATCACCGCCTCATTCTTGCCAATCTTCACGACACCTGAATCACCCTTCTCATTGACGGTGAAAGCCGAGCCGAATTGGACAGAAAGCATCTTTAATATCTTCTTCAAACGCTCTTCTGGGCTATATTGACCCACTTCCTCCTCAATCTTTACGCTAACTTCTTCGTTCTTCACATGATCATGATCACAGCTCTTCGAAGACAGCTTCACTGAGGCAGGCGACGAGTCACAACTCATCAGGATCGCCAAAACAGAGTCGGCGATAGCATCATCGACCAACCCAGAGTTCCACTCCACAGTGGCAGCACTTTCTTTCTCTTCCAAAGTGACTTTGATAGAGTTCATCACTTCAACAACGTACTCGTCTTCGTCATCAATAAGAACCTTTGCAAAACCAAACATCTGTGATAATTGCCAATTGACCAAATTCTTATTAGCATTGCATCTCAAAGATTGTCTTTGACGAACAACTGTAGTGGTTAGACCAGAAAACTCTCTCAAGTCTTCGATCTTAAGTAAACTCAAATCGAAATTCTTCTGAACTAAAACTCCATTAACGACATCTTTCTCTTCTGGTATACTAGTAGCCAGTTGACCCATAACTTTAGCGACCTTGATACCCTTGAACTTCAAAGACAACTTCGAACTGTTCCTTGGGTTATAAACTTTCACTTCTTCCTCAGTATTCTTGAACTTCTGATATTTAGACAGCAAGGCCGATTTGAGCCTACCCATCGGGTTTGATTCACCATGAACCAAGATGATTGCCTTTGGGTTGACCAATTCAATGAATTTGGCATTTTGTTCATAATCAACATGAGCAGCAAACGAGATCTCTTCCACATTAATCTTACGAGGAATCATCAAATCTGGACTTGTAATCGACGGAATCTCGCTTGGTTCGGTGAGCAAAGTCTTTGCCATTGTCCCTTCGACAGAATAACCTGTCATAATAACAGAATTTCTAGGATCTGGACACCATCTCTCAAGGATTTTTCTGGAAATACCGTTCTGTAACATACCAGGCGAAGCAATCATGACCGAAGGACTTAGATCATCCATTCTTTCGATATTGGTGATGTTTTTGATGTACTTGAAATGGAATGGATTTTGGTTTGTTTCAGTGAACTTTTTCCTGATGTTATCATTCATCATATTGACATAACGTTGGTAAACGGCCATACATTTTTTGGCCAAGTCTGAAGCATAATAAACTGGAACAGACTGCAATTCCTCGTTGTTTTGCCAATATTCATCTAAAATCAACAAAATTTCTTGTGCTCTTCCCAATGCAAAAACAGGAAGGAGACATCTTCCACCTTGCTGTATGGTAGAATGAATGACGTGGGTTAATTTGGATTCTCTTTCGACCCTTGGAACATGTGTAGCTGTACCAAACGTTGCCTCTGTAATGAGTAAATCTGGTCTTGATGGCGGCAATTCGGCCGAACTCAAGTGTCGATCTTCTTCACGAGAATAGTCACCAGTGAACAGGAATTTCAAACCACCCAATTCAACAAAAAACATTGCAGCACCCAGCACATGGCCCGCATGATAAGCTGTGAACCTAATCCCATCCACTTCGATCGTCGAATGATAATCAATTGTTTCAATTCTGTCTAATGAGTCATTGAGATCCTGATCTGTGTAGAGAAAACTCGTTGAGTTCTCATCATCGTTATTGTCTGTGATATTGGTGACACGAACAAAATCGTTCAATAACCATTTGTAAATTGCTTTGGTAGGATATGTCATGAAAACACGTCCCTTGAAACTGGTATGTTGCATCACATACGGCAAAGATGCCGCGTGATCCAGATGAAAATGACTGATGAGAAGAACATCAACTTTGGCTAGATCAAAATCATCATAATATGGTAATGATTCAGCTCCAGAGAATGCTGGATGAACTCCAGCATCTAACATAACAACTTTACCCTTGTATTCAACAATGTGGCATGATCTTCCCACCTCATTTCCTCCTCCAAGACAGAAGAAGTTAAGCTCTTCGTCGTCCATTATGTAGTGGTGATTGAGCAGTGATGTTCGCCTGATATACCTGTTGATTAATTAATTTATTTGTTCATTTGTTTGTCAAAACTTATTTTTTTGTAAATTTTTTTCATTCGCCACAAATGTGGCGAGCAACCAAAACTTTCCTCAGCCTCAGTGAGCTTTCAGTAAATTAATGAAAAAATATTGAAAAACATGAGATGGTAAATAAGGTGAGTTGTTTCAACACTTAAGACATATTGACAAAATGAGCGAAGCGTCGTTGGTTCCTTCGTCAGAACCACTCGATCTGATCAAGTTGTGTTTGGATGAGAAAATTTATGTTAAGTTGAGAGGTAGTAGGGAAATGGTTGGAAAGCTGCATGTAAGTATACGAACGACGAGCGGAGAATGTCGAGCGAGTCTCCAGAGTTCAATCAATGGGTGACTGAGAAGAATTGTACTAACACCCAATTTAGGCTTATGATTCACACTGCAATATGGTCCTCAGTGACGCAACAGAAACTATTTTCTACATCGATGAAGGATCAAACGATATTAAATCTAGAACTAAAAAAACTGAAATGGTGTTTGTCAGAGGTGACTCGGTGATTCTCGTCAGCGATGCCACAAACGTTTAATACTATGAACATGATGTCTGTACTATATGATAATACACTTTTGATCAACGAAACGAAGAACGACGAGCTCAACCACCTCCATCTCATTCGACTATTACCGTATGTCGTGGGCGAATGATTGGAAATTAGGCGAGTACTCATTGTAACATCAACCTTTTTTAACTGTAGCATTGATCTTTTTTGAATGTACAACCCGGAAAGTCAAAACTCCCTGTATGTAACTTTGCAGAATATTGGGGACTCACCGAAGAATTCGTAGAACCCTAGAGACCAGCCGAAAACTCGCTTCGATGGACACCCCTTCGTCAAATGGAGTTTCTCCTTCTTAGACCTCTTCCCTTATGCATTTCTCTCCTCTTATTCCTCACGTAAGGTAACTCTCCCTTTTTATCCAGCTTTCTGAAAACTTCATTAGTATACTTCGTTCCAACGCCATAGATCTCGTCAAACTTCGAGAAATCCAAAGTAGCATAACCCTGAATAGGTGGCCGTAGATAGATACACTCTTTCGTGCTTTTAGCTTTCTCTAATGCATTGACTGAAGCAACATATGCCAGCCGAAGTTGGATGTCAGTCATAGTAGGAACGTTTGGATGACGCGAGAAAGGATTGAGTCTGTTGAATAAAACCCAGACACCACTCAACGATTCTCCATAATCCATTGGAGTACGATCATCTTCAGACCCAACATCACAAGCAATAATGGCACGTGCTCCTCGACGTTTCATCTCTTGAACTGTCAGATTGTCAACATATCCTCCGTCAAGTAACATATTACCATTGTCAGTAAGTGGAGGAAGTAGTGCTGCCAAGGACATCGAGGCACGAACGTATTTCCAAGCATATCCGGAGTTATGAATCTCCATAACAGACTCAGTTATATTTGTTGAATTGCAATAATATCTGATCCAAAAATCTTCGATTCTTGAATCTCCAAATGCTTTCCAAACCCCACGATTAAATTCATGTCCTGTAGTATATGAGGTTAATGGGATGGTGAGGTCAAGTAATGACCTCCAAAGAGAAGACATTCTTCCGGAAAATGTCTTTGCACGTCCATAAACAGGAACGAGATCATATTCTCTAGCATACAATGCACCTATGAATGCTCCAATCGATGTTCCTCCAATAAGATCAACAGGAATACCGTGCTCCTCTAATGCTCTTATAACTCCAATGTGACTTAAACCACGAGCTCCACCACCGCCAAGAACCAGTCCGATAGCTTGTCCAGTCAATATACGGGCTAATCTCATGAAATCATCTTTATGTTCTTGCATAGGTTGGTAATATTTCTTGGACCCAAAGGCTTCTTTCGTTTGTTTCAACGCCAATAAAAATTCACTGTTGTTCAGAATATATTCAACCCTATTTCTTAGATTGTTTGTTAGTTTGGCTGTGGTGGCAGAAATGAGTTTTTGAGTAGTTAAAACTCGAGTAACCGATGATGGGACAAAATCAACATCATCTTGGCCATGGTGCCTGGATCTTTGCTGGATTGGAAGTTGAATATGATGATGAGAATGGACCCAAATTCTGCTCTTCAACCACCTACCTGTCAAACCAGGCTCAACATTTCTTTCGGGATGTAGCAAAATAAGTTCAGTTCTGGCTGTTGTCTTACTCTTCACCAGCAATCTCTCATACTCTCCGATATCAGGCGAGCTAGAAGAATCAGCCAGCAATAAAATACAATCCCCTTGTTGAATACACGTTCTGGTCCAAGTAGAATTCACTGGTGTATCTGCCAAATATATCACAATGTCGTATTTGTCTTCAAGTTCAGAAAAGTAACCACTCTGTTTGAGCTTCGCAAGCTTATCGAACGCATGTTTGCCTAATCTGGTGAGAGCAGAAGATTGAGTTAGCATCTTGGTTGACCTACCAACATTTTCTAATGCAACTGTTAATTTCTCACCAAACTCTGCAACCGGTAGTCCATTTGTCACCGGTAAAATAGTGATAGTTCTGAAACAGTTCACACTTTGAGCGAGTGGTTCGTCTTTCAAAGGTAGAGTGATTCCTGGAACGTGCAAAGAATCAAAGTCACCATCCGACTTCTTGGACAAACGATTAGCCACAATTCTAGAAACTTTCACCATAATCGATGGATTACTCAACGCAATCATTTCAAACAGAGTTCTTGGAATTCTAGCCAATTCAGAATCTCTAATTGCAACCACCGTCGATAGTCTTTTGGTTTTAGTCAAAACTTCAACTTCTCCTAAAGATTCTCCTTGTCCATGTTCCCCAATGATGGTGTTTGAGGCCCGATCGTCATCGATATCACGAGCGTCTTCGGAGTGCCTGATCGACCGGAATCGTCCATTGAGGACTACATAAATACCATTTGCAGGGTCGCCCTGGCTGTAGATAGAGTGTCCAGCAGCAGCATGGACCCATTCCATGGAATAATCGGCGAGCAAAAGTCTTCTGTCAAGGATTTTCAACAGAGCTTTCGCAAGGGCAAGTTGAACATATGGAAACCTTTCAATCAAAATATCAAATAGTTCTTTTGGTAAAAATGCCAAAAACGAATCTCTTGATGCGGTGACGTTAACAAATGATTTCGGTCCAACGACAGTTCCCAAATAACCGGCAATTCCTCCTTGTTTGATTTGATACATGAATTCTTCATCGTGGCCGCGTGAAGACTCGTCGTTATTAGCCTTTAAATAACTCACGTCGAGCGTACCATCAATAACATAGAAAATACCTGGGGTCCCCTCATTGGCTTCAATAATTTTCGTGGCAGTCGGGACAAATCTGATCTCCATAGCGTCAGCAATATCGTTTTTGATCGCTTCGAAATCCATTTCACTCCGATAACTTGAGCTTCCAGCGGAGAGTTTCTCGTCCTCGTCAAAAGTATCACTTAATCTCATTGTCGATGAAAACGTTCTCACTTTTGATCTCGAACCCAAAGTTTTCGTATTCCTGCCCCGAGAATCGTTGTCCACCACTGTAAGTCCCGAAATTATAGGGGAACTCAACACCGATGATGAAGATGGAACTCGGCTGGGAGATGAAGCTTTCAAAGAATTGCTATCTATACCAATGCTTTGACAAATACTTTCGGAAATTGCTGCTCTCACGGAAGAATCCTCAGTTTCCTCATCTCCGGCACTGAAAGTTCTATCACGAACCTCATCCAAATCGAATTTTGAAGAATTGAGGTTCAAAAGCTTTTCTTTTCGGGAAAGAGGAACATTCGAAAGTAAATCTCCTGGATTTGACGCACTTCTAGATGTCAATGAGAAATGTCTTGACGTCTGTTTCTTGCTACCAAAAGATTGTGAGGATCTTTTACTTGTGTAGCTCATTTGTCTTGATATCGATAAAACATCGTCTGATTGATTACTGTCATCAGCATCGGAGCTGAAAGTGTCCAGCACTCTCGGAGGAGCTGATGAGGTAGTTTTGCTCTTCTTGCGCAATCCATTAACTGAACTGGTGGTTGAACTGTTTGCTGACCTCGATGATCGACCTTTGTTGAAACTAATCTTGGTAGAGGCAGAGTTTGATTCAGTTAGAGTTTTAAACGACGATGAACCGTCTCGGCGATGATAATTCTGAACGACACTATCGTGCAAATACGAAGGGAGCTCGTAGGTGCTTTTCTCGTTGAGATTTATCTCTGTTTTCACAATAGCTGTAGTTAATCCGAGGTAGCTGTGAGCGGCTTGAATTGTTACTCTGTAGAGCTTTGTCAGGATCATTTGCACGATGTGCGATGTGGCTTTTGGATACTTGTAAGATAATCTGGCAAACGCTTCTCTAGGGATGATAGCGACTGTACAATTACCTTTTGGAATGGCTATTAGGGCTGGAGTATAATCATTAGGGGGTGCTTGAGACAGTTTCTGAGTAGCCTTTGGTGAATCCGGCGGCGAATCATGAAAGAATTTGTTGTTATCGAGTCTGAAATCAGTTGGAACCGGCAGATTACTGCTATTGGAAGTTCTTGAAGTCTGTTCTTGGTTAGTGAGTAGGTTCAAAACACTCACAAGTGAGGACAATGGAGTACCACTCTTCACATTATTGAGTAGCTGATAGCGAATATCATCCACCACAATGCATTCTTTTGAATTTTCATTTGAAAACAGTTCCGTTGCTTCTGTTGTACTGCCTGCTCGACAATAAACTTCAACTTCACCTTCAACACAGATAGTGAAACCTGATGAATCATCTAAAAAAACAATTTCTCCTGAGTCCAACTTCTGTGTTTGCATGCTTTTTGTCAGTTCATGGAACACCTGTGTATCTAGATAGCCAAAGATCTTGATCGCTGACAGAAATTCATCTAGATAAGATAACCTTGATTTTCTTTCTTCCCTGGTGTTTTCCAAGAATGTGTCGATGAGGGGTTCTTGTCTTCTTGGATCATCGGGCAAACGTGAGTAAATTGTGAGATATTTGTATCTTATGTAAGCGTAAGTTGACAAGGATATCACTAGACATATCAGTAGGAGGGTAGAAAATGACAGAGTCACTTGGAAACTGTATGAGAGAATAGATAGAATAACAGAAGGAACATAGTAAAGAACAGATCCGACAATTTTGAAGGAGACCAAGCTGACGTACCAGACAGCACGCGACAGAAGAGACGTGCTCGAGTTGTCTATGTGTTCGGGGGAATCAGCTGGGGTCCAATGGGAAGGAACAGGGGGCACTGAAGTGGTGGGTGGTACTAGTGACATGACAGAATGGTCAATTGGGGTCAGCTAAGTGATGCTGGGTGATGTATGTAGTTGTAGCGGGATGAATAATGTGGGGGAGAGAAGCGCAAGGGAGACGGATCAGCTAAAGAAGGTCACAGAAAAAGAGCTTTGTTAAATGAGCGGCTCGAGCGGCGTGCCCAGGTGGTCTGCGTCTATCGACGGGTCGGATATGTTTTGCCCATAATTGTAATTGGCAGAGGGGGGGAAACCTGAGCGACGCGACGACGAGACAAAAACTCAAGTTGTCGAGCGACGTGCGTCGCACGAGTCGTTTGCGTCGGCCACGCAGGTGAACTTCGCGTGCCAACGAGTTAAGTTGCCAACAAATTTAATCACATGCGCCCCCACGGAAAATTCTCACAACGTGGCTGTGGTGGCGGTAAAGTGGCGAAGTTTTCGGTTGTGTAGTTCCGAGGAAGTTTCGCGTCCGTGTAGGCGTAGAGCGGACGCGAAACTTTTTCATGGTGTTTTTGTGCTGCCGGCTCGAGCGTTCGGGGGAGCTCGCGCGGGCTCAACAAAAAACCCGCCTTCCCAACAACAACCAGGGGAATTCACACCCTCAAACCTACATATTTCCACAGTTGTCACTTAATTGTTTTGACTCTGTTGGGCTATTATTAAAGTCGTTGGGACATTATCAAGCTACGTTTGGCTATTGTTAACTTTACATTTGTAGGGTGTTTCTTTTTTTTGTTGACGAGGCTGTCCTTGTTGTAGAGGGCTGTCGAAATTGGAAAGGTCAAAGGTTTGCCAACAGTGATTGAATTTTTCATTGCTGATTCAGAAAAAAAGTCAGTTTAAACGTGGTGTCTTGTCTTGAGCTGTATTTCGGAATCAAGTGTATATAACCGGAAGCAGCGAGTTCCGCAAAAGACATCAGATTTGTGATAATATCAACGTATTTATCCTGGACTATTACCACCCTCGATTGAATTGAGGAGATCCAGCACTTATACGAGATTACACAAACTAAATTCAATATGGCTGTCAACAGACCTCTTGTGATCACCCACGGGGCCATCGAGACAACTATTCTCACCCCACCATCTAACTACTTGTTCTACCAACAACTTACGACAGATTTCTACAAATCATTACCTGATGCTACCGAAGGATATGCTGGCGATGACGAACCAGCTTCGAAAGCCGAATTACTTATGAAATTCCTTGGTTACGTTGTCAAATCTAATTCAATCGAATCTGAGAAATTGGATGCCGTCAAGTTAATTATTGATGAATTTGACACCAGATTCCTTCAAGACACAGATATTCATTCATTCGCAGCTGAATGTCTCAGTAGCGAGTCGAATCCAACAACAATCACCAAAGTCAAGAACCATTTGATCAAGAACTACTTCCTTGGTAAGCTGTATTTGAACAAAGATTTTGGTCTCAACAGTACAACTTCATCGAACGCTGCTTTATTCCAAGCTGCAAAGGATAAAAAAGCATTAGTTTACTCAATCTTTGGTGGTCAAGGTAACACCGACGACTACTTCGAAGAACTTAGAGAAATTTATGACATTTACAATGGTTTTATCTCAGGTTTCTTGTTTAAAGTTCAATCAAAATTACAATCTTTGATTTCTTCAACTTCTGATATAGACAGAGTTTTCACTCATGGATTCGATTTGATCAATTGGTTGGAAAACCCAGAACAAACCCCAAGTACTGAACACTTACTTTCCATCCCAGTTTCTTGTCCTTTAATTTGTGTCATCCAACTCTGTCATTTCATCATTACTTGCAGAATCTTGGGTGTCTCTCCAGGTGAGATCAACAAGATTTTGGAAGGTACAACTGGTCACTCTCAAGGTTTGGCAACTGCTATTGCTGTTGCTTCCTCCAGCTCTTGGGAGTCTCTCGAAGCCCAAGGTCTCAAGGCCGTTGAATTCCTCTTCTACCTCGGTGTTAGATGTCTTCAAGCTTACCCATCAACTTCTTTGGCCCCAACCATCGTCAAGGACTCCGAAGACAATGGAGAAGGTACTCCTGGTCCAATGCTCTCAATCAGAGACTTGTCATACGACCAAGTCTCCAAGTTTGTCGATGAAACCAACCAACATTTGCCAGAGGCTAAGCAGATTGGTATTTCTTTAGTCAACGGTGCCAGAAACTTGGTCGTCACTGGTCCACCAGAGTCTTTGTACGGTCTCAATCTCAACTTGAGAAAGGCAAAGGCTCCTTCCGGATTGGAACAAGCAAGAATACCTCACAGCGAGAGAAAGTTGAAGTTCTCTTCAAGATTCTTACCAATCATGTCCCCATTCCACTCTCATCTTTTGGCTCCAGCCACCGAGAGAATTATCGAGGATTTGAAGAAATCCGGCTTGGAATTCAATGCTTCTGATATCCAAATTCCTGTCTACGACACCTTTGATGGTTCTGACCTCAGAAACTACACCGGCTCAATTTCTGCTAGATTGATCGAATTGATCACCCTTTTGGCTGTCAACTGGGAA
The DNA here is from genome assembly GCA_030578575.1 of Ogataea neopini. Taxonomy (NCBI): domain Eukaryota; kingdom Fungi; phylum Ascomycota; class Pichiomycetes; order Pichiales; family Pichiaceae; genus Ogataea; species Ogataea neopini. The sequence goes on from JAJMSO010000012.1 coordinate 126,877, forward strand.
ACTGCAACCAAGTGGGAAAGCACTCACATCTTGGATTTCGGTCCAGGTGGAGCTTCCGGTTTGGGTGTTTTGACCCACAGAAACAAGGAAGGTACCGGTTCCAGAATCGTCATTGCTGGCGCTTTGGATACCACCAACGACGATTCCGAGTTCGGTTACAAACAAGAACTTTTCACTACCAAGGAGTCGTCCATTAAGTACGCTTCTAACTGGCTCAAGGAGTACCAACCAAAGCTGCTCAAGACCAAGCAAGGTAAAGTCTACGTTGATACCAAGTTCTCTAGACTTTTGAGCAGAGCTCCATTGATGGTTCCTGGTATGACTCCAAGTACTGTCTCTCCAGACTTTGTTGCTGCCACCATTGAAGCCGGTTACCACATCGAGTTGGCCGGTGGTGGATACTTCTCTCCAAAGAGAATGGAAAACGCCTTGAAGGAGGTTGCCGAAAAAATCACTCCAGGTTCCGGTATCGGTATTAACTTGATTTACGTTAGTCCAAAGATGTTGCAATGGGGTATTCCATTGATCAGAGAACTCAGAGAAAGAGGTTACCCAATTCAATCTTTGACCATCGGTGCTGGTGTTCCTTCTTTGGAAGTTGCTACCGAGTACATCCAGACTCTTGGTATCTCTCACTTGGGTTTGAAACCAGGTTCCGTCGATGCCATCAACCAATGTATCACCATTGCTAAGGCTCATCCATCCTTCCCAATCGTGATGCAATGGACCGGAGGTAGAGGTGGTGGACACCACTCGTTCGAAGACTTCCATCAACCAATCTTGCAAATGTACTCCAAGATTAGAAGATGCTCAAACATCATCTTGATTGCTGGTTCTGGTTTCGGTTCTGCTGAAGACACCTACCCATACTTGACTGGTGCTTGGTCTTTGGAATTCAACTACCCACACATGCCATTCGATGGTGTTCTTTTCGGTTCCAGAGTCATGATTGCCAAGGAATGTAAGACTTCTCCAGCTGCCAAGGAAGCCATTGCTGCTTGTACCGGTGTTGACGACTCCAAGTGGGAAAGCACCTACAAGAAGCCAACTGGTGGTATTTTGACCGTTAAGTCTGAAATGGGTGAGCCAATCCACAAGATTGCTACCAGAGCCGTTGTCTTCTGGAAGGAGATGGACGACACTGTCTTCTCTTTGCCAAAGAACAAGATGCTTGAAGCTTTGCAGAAAAAGAAGGATTACATCATCCGTAAGTTGAATGCCGACTTCCAAAAACCATGGTTCGGTAAGAACGAAGACGGTGTTTGTGACATCCAAGACATGACTTACGAACAAGTTGCAAAGAGATGTGTTGAGCTCATGTACGTCAGAAAGTCTTCCAGATGGATCGACCCAACTTTGAGAAACTTCACTGCTAAGTTCCTCAGAAGAGTCGAGGAGAGATTTACCACCAAGCCTGTTGACTCTGTTGTCCAAAGATTCGATCAATTGGATCAACCAGATGCCACCATTGAGAAGGTCTTCACCCTGTTCCCAGAGGCCAAGACCCAACTCATTAACGGTGAGGACTGCGATTTCTTTATTGCTCAATGTCTCGCTCCATCCCAAAAGCCAGTTCCATTCGTTCCTGTTTTGGACGAGAAGTTCGAGGTGTTCTTCAAGAAGGACTCCTTGTGGCAAACTGAAGATCTCGAAGCTGTTGTTGATGAAGATGTTCAAAGAACCTGTATCTTGCACGGTCCTGTTGCTGCCCAATTCACCAACAAGGTTGATGAGCCAATCAAGGACATTCTCGACAACATCCACCAAGGTCACATCGAGAAGCTCACCAAGGACGTTTATGGCGGAGATGCTTCCAAGATTCCTGTTGCTGAGTACTTCACCGACAAGATTGTTGAGCAACTCGACTCCATCCCAGGTGTTACTGCCACCAAATCCGGAAACGAAGTCACTTACACCATTGGCTCTACTCTTCCAGATGCTAAGAGTTGGTTCAAGCTTTTGGCTGGTACTTCTCTCAACTGGAGACATGCTTTCATCTCTTCTGACAGATGTGTCCAAGGTTACAACCACGTCGACAACCCTGCAAGAAAGGTGTTGGCTCCAGCTAAGGACTTGATTGTCAAGGTTGCTGACCCAGAAGATGCTTCCAAGACCGTCATCACCGTGTTTGAGCCTGTCAAGGGTAAGCATAAGGAGATTGTCAAGATCCAAGCTTCTGGTACCTCTATCAAGATGAACTTGGTTGAGCACAGAACTGCTGATGACTCTGCTGTTGCCTTAGAGTTACTCTACACTTACAACCCAACTGACGGTTTTGCTCCAATTCTTGAAGTTATGGAAGGCAGAAACAACAGAATCAAGGAATTCTACTGGAAGGTTTGGTTCGGTTCTAAGGTTCCTGTTGACTTGGACTTTGATGTCAGATCCACTATTGACGGTGGTAGCACTGAAATCACTCCACGTTCCATTGCTGAATTGACCCATGCCATCGGTAACTCTTGTGAATATTTCGTTCCAAGAGCCGGCAGAGACCAATTGGCACCAATGGACTTTGCTATTGTCATTGGTTGGAGAGCTATCATGAAGGCTATCTTCCCAAAGACTGTTGACGGTGATATCTTGAGACTTGTCCACTTGTCTAACGCTTACAGAATGATTCCTGGTGCTGAACCATTGAAGGTTGGCGACAAGGTTTCTTCCGACGCTGAAATCATCTCTGTTGTTAACGGTGAGACTGGTAAGACCGTTGAGGTTGTCGGTACTATCTACAAAGAAGGTGTTGCCATCATGGAAGTCACTTCTGCTTTCTTCTACCGTGGTAAGTACGATGACTTCGAAAACACTTTCCAAAAGACCACCGAAACTCCAGTTGAAGTCAAATTGGAAAACACCAAGGATGTTGCTGTTTTGAAATCTAAGGAATGGTTCCACTTGACCAACGACAACTTGGACTTGCAAAACAAGATTCTCACTTTCAGATGTGAATCTATCTACAAGTTCAAATGTGCTGAGATCTACTCTTCTGTTGCTACTACCGGTGGTGTCTACTACGAGCTTCCTTCAAAGGAAGTCACCAAGGTGGCAGAGATTAAGTACGAGTCGGCTCACTCTCACGGTAACCCTGTTATCGACTACTTGACCAGAAACGGTTCTCCAATCGAACAACCATTGTTGTTCGAAAACGCCATTCCAATCTCCAGAACTCTTCACACCAAGGCTCCAGGTTCTAACGAAACCTATGCTGCTGTCTCTGGTGATTTCAACCCTATCCACGTTTCTAGAGTCTTCTCTTCTTACGCTAACTTGCCAGGTACTATTACCCACGGTATGTTCTCTTCTGCTTCTGTCAGATCTCTTGTCGAGATGTACGCTGCCAACGGTGTTGCCCCAAGAGTCAGAGCTTACAAGGCCAACTTTGTCGGTATGGTTCTTCCAAATGATGAACTCGCCACTAAGCTTGAACATGTTGGTATGATCAATGGTAGAAAGATCATCAAGATTGAGACTAAGAAGGTTGAAACTGACGATGTTGTTCTTGCTGGTGAAGCCGAAATCGACCAACCAGTTTCCACTTTCGTCTTTACCGGTCAAGGTTCTCAAGAGCAAGGTATGGGTATGGATCTCTACAACTCTTCCGAGGTTGCTAAACAAGTTTGGGACAGAGCTGACGCTCACTTTGTTGACAACTACGGTTTCTCTATCTTGGAGATTGTCCAAAAGAACCCTAACGAGTTGACTGTCCACTTTGGTGGTCCAAGAGGTAGACAAATCAGAGAGAACTACATCACTATGATGTTCGAAACTGTTGATGCCGACGGTAACTTGAAGAGCGAGAAGATTTTCAAAGACATTGATGAAAACACTTTGACCTACACCTTCAAGTCTCCAACTGGTTTGTTGTCTTCTACTCAATTCACCCAACCTGCTTTGACTTTGATGGAGAAGGCCGCTTTCGAGGATATGAAATCTAAGGGATTGGTTCCAAGCGAATCTATGTTTGCTGGTCACTCTCTTGGTGAATATTCTGCTCTTTCTTCGTTGGCTGATGTCATGCCAATTGAATCATTGGTTGATGTCGTTTTCTACAGAGGTATGACCATGCAAGTTGCTGTTCCAAGAGATTCACTTGGAAGATCCAACTATGGTATGGTTGCTATCAACCCATCAAGAATTTCTGCTACTTTCAGTGATGCTGCTTTGAGATTCGTTGTTGAACACATCGCTAAGCAAACTGGATGGTTGTTGGAGATTGTCAACTACAACGTTGAAAACCAACAGTACGTCGCTGCTGGTGACCTTAGAGGTTTGGACACCTTGAACAACACCTTGAACGTGTTCAAGATGCAAAAGATTGACATTGTTAAATTACAAGAGATGATGTCTTTGGAGAAGGTTGCTGAACATTTGTCTGAGATTGTTGATGAAGTTTCAAAGAAATCTCTTGCCAAGCCACAACCAATTGATTTGGAGAGAGGTTTTGCTTGTATCCCATTGAAGGGTATTTCTGTTCCATTCCACTCTTCTTACTTGAGATCTGGTGTTAAGCCATTCCAAAGATTCTTGGTTAAGAAGATTCCAAAGTCTGCCGTCAAGCCAGCAAGTTTGATCGGTAAGTATATTCCAAACTTGACTGCTAAGCCATTCGAGTTGACCAAGGAATACTTTGAGGATGTTTACAACTTGACCAAGTCGGAGAAGATCAAGGCTATCTTGGATAACTGGGAACACTACGAGAATGCCTAAGTGTGTTAGCGACGGGCTGAGCGAGTCGCCTAGCTGAAGCAGCGTAGCGACGAACTTCACTCCTCACTTTGCTCGTCCTCTAGCGCTACGCCTTTGTTTTTATTCATCGATGCTCATTTGGAACCAGATGCTTCATTTTGATGATTGGGGTTGTTTTTCTTATAAAGATGCTTCACGGTGTGTGGTAATACTTTGGGGTTTCTTAAAGCTGGGCTTTTCCCTTTCTTTGCGATCATCTTGATTCTGTATTCAATTATATATACTAATAATATGTGAAAAAAAGGTAACAGAAGACGTTTAAAGCAAGTCTTTTGTGGTTTAAGTAGTGAAGAAAATTTTCTGTGTGGGCCATAACACCATACAGAATTTCTGCCAGCGGGGGCCGAAAAAATGAGCAAAGTAGGTGACAAGGGGGTAGGGGGTCATGTATCCGTTTCCGATCCCTTGGCAAAGTGTATGCTCTGATACTTGAATGAGCAAATCGTCCGCTCGCAACCTCCTTTGCTCTTGGTTTGCTCATCCTTTGCGCTTCGGTCGCCAGTCGCCGGTCGTCGGTCGTCGGCCGTCGGTCGACCCTTCGCGTTTTTTTTACGCGTACTGAAAATTAAAAGTACTACTGCTTTACGAAGCAATCCTTCCAATCACTGGTCAAAGTGGTATGTTTCTGAGACTCACACCAACGAGCCACACACGATTCCTTCCAGTAAACACTTTTTGTTGCATCAATCGATTTATAACTCTCAGAACTGCCATTGTGATGCCCACACAGAAACAACAGACGCTAGCTAGATTTTTTGGTGGTACCTCTGCCGTTGCAAAGACATCAAAGAAGCGTTCTCGCAGTCCGTCACCAGCTAAGAAGACATCACCTGCAGAATCACCGGCTGTTGATTTACCAAAAAAGATTAAAACCGAAGGACTGTTTGTCGATGACGACATTGAGGAACATAAGAAAACCAATGATCTCAAGGATGCAGAAATTGTACTCAACACACCAACTCCCAAGATCCTGAGCTCCAAAAACAAACCGATTCCATATGCAAAACTCTGTGAAGTGTTTGAAAAGCTCGAAAATGAGCCTGGTAGACTCAAAAATCTGGCGATTGCATCGGAATTCTTCTTGGAAGTATTGGAATCAGCCGAAGATGATCAAACCATGCAAAAAAATTTAGTTGAGGTGACATATCTCATGATTAACCGGCTAGGACCAGATTATGAGCCTGGATTGGAATTGGGACTTGGAGAGACGCTTTTGATCAAAGCTCTGGCAAACGGAACGGGTCGTTCGACGCAACAGATCAAACAAGATTATCGTGAAGCAGGTGACATTGGAGTAGTTGCACAAAAATCAAGGTCCAAACAAACATTAATGTTCAAACCAAAGCCTTTGGATGTCAGCCAAGTTTTTGCAAACTTGACTGAAATTGCAAAACTGACAGGAAACTCTTCGCAAACACGAAAAATTGGTATCATTAATAAAATGCTGACTTCTTGCGAAGGTGAGGAAGCTAAATTTCTGATGAGATCGTTAGAAGGTAAACTGAGGATCAATTTTGGTGAGAAATCTGTTCTTGTGGCTCTTTCAATGGCTTTTGCAGAGTACGAGACTCGCTCAAAGGGTAAGAAAGCTTCTGCTGATTACGTTGTTCAGGCCGAAGATCAGATCAAAGAAGCGTTTTCCCAGACTCCGAACTACGAACTTATCATTGAAAATGCAATCAAATACGGAATCACCAATCTCATGGAACATTGCACTCTTAAACCCGGAATTCCTCTTAAACCAATGTTGGCCAAACCAACTAAATCAATCACGGAGATTCTCGATCAATTCCAGGACCAAGAGTTTACTTGCGAGTACAAGTATGATGGAGAGAGAGCACAATTACATCTCATGTCCGATGGAAGTTTGAGAGTGTATTCAAGAAACTCTGAAAATATGACAGAAAGATACCCTGACCTGATAGGCGTGATGGACGAACTGAGAAAACTGAATCCTGGACTCGAATCAATGATTATGGACTGTGAATGTGTGGCTTGGGATACTGATTCAGGTAAGATTCTCCCTTTCCAGGTGTTGGCTACGAGAAAGCGTAAAGATGTTCAAGAGAAAGATATAAAGGTCCGCGTTTGTCTATTTGGATTTGATTTGCTCCATTTGAACGGAGAGTCGTTGATTCATAAGTCATTGAAAGAGAGACGACAACACATGGAGGACAACCTCAAGACAATTGAGGGTAAATTCCAATTTGCAGAGAAGATAGATTCGAGTAATCTTGACGATATCTCCAAATTTTTAGATCAGTCTGTCAAAGATTCGTGTGAAGGGTTGATGATTAAAACATTGAATGGACGGGAATCCTACTACGAGCCATCCAAACGTTCTCGTAACTGGCTCAAGCTAAAGAAGGACTATTTGAATGGAACGGGTGATTCCCTCGATTTGGTTGTTATTGGTGGTTACATCGGAAAGGGAAAACGTACAGGTTGGTACGGAGGGTTTTTACTCGCTTCTTATAATCAGGACACTGGAGAGTTCGAGTCTATTTGCAAGATTGGAACGGGATTTAGCGAAGAGCTGCTTGCGTCTTTGACGACCACCTTGAAACCAACTGAGACGGATAGTCCACGTGCTGCCATTGTTTATGACCATGACAATTCGAACGCAAAGCCGGATGTCTGGTTTGATCCTAGCGTTGTTTTTGAAGTGAAAGTGGCCGATTTGACCGAAAGTCCGGTTTACAAAAGTGGATGTGGACTTTTTGGCGATGGATCCAAGGGTATTTCATTGAGATTTCCAAGATTTATTAGGCTGAGAGATGACAAGGGGGTGGAAGATGCCACTTCGAGTGAGCAGGTGGTGGAGATGTATCAGAGCCAGGCCAATCTTCAATGAGCGACCGACGCGCAGCGCTACTAGTTTGCTTGTTATACAGATCATGCAAACCATTACTGTTTTTTGTTAGATAGGAGAAATAGGTGAGTTTAACGAGTGAGTTTAGTAGACTTTATCGAAGCAAGTTTGAGTTTGGCTACCACACCCGTACACCAAAATAAATATGCTACACAATCTATGATGAGCAAAAGCCTAGCGAAGCCAGTAGTTTGCTTATCATGACATGAATATACACTATCCGAGTAAATTGAATGAATCGGTTTAGTTGCTCCGCTAATGGGTCACTTGAGTCGTCATTCGGTCTTCTTTCGGTCGTTATCGGAAATCAACTTCCCAATTTGGAAATGAATCAAGTGAAAAATATTTCGAGATGATTAATTCTTTACCATCTGGGGTATGAGACATTGTTCTGTATGACCATCGAGGGGAATTTGACGTTGTGTAGACTTCCAGAGGAGCTACTGACAAACCACATACTCCCACTGCTATGCTCGAGGGATGCAGTCTCGCTCGCACAGTCGTGTTCCGTGTTGTACCATCGATTGCGATGGAACAATTCAGTATGGTTTAGACAATACAAGATGATCTTCAGAGACCGAATCTCGAGATCACTACAGATGTGGTATACTTACGACTGGTATACTCTTTTCATTCAGAGGACGAAAAGCAGGCTGTACACTTGGGGAGCAGGATCTTTGGGGTATTCTTTCAGCGAAATCGAAGGCCCTGATTGTTATTTGACGGCGTATTCGGACACAGGACTAGCTGCTGGTGGACGGCCATTACTCGTAGAACGCATTGGTTCTGATGTTGTGATCTGTGATCTGTGTATTGCTGGTGAGGGCGGTGATTGTGTTGCTGTTGTTACTGAGACTGGGGAAGCTTTTTTGAGTTTCGCCAAGTTTGATTCTGATAGTCCGACTGCTAGTTGGTGGTTATGGAAACAAGATGAGATTTTTTGCAATGATGGATTTTTCGTGAAATTGGTAGCTGGAGAAAAGCTGTTACGGGTAATCGGAGCTGCTTATTCTGCGTATGTTATTGGAGTTGATGTTCACAAGAATTTATGGTTATTCGATTTGAGACGATACAAAGGGTTTAGAGTGGAAGGAGTCAGGCTCTTGCTGAACAACGGATTGAATTTACTTGATTCGAAAAGAGTGGATACGTGTGTGGTGGCACGCGACACGCTTGTGGTTGGCTACAGATTGATTGATGATGGGATATGTCTACTGGTTGGCTCAATCGGTGGGGAAGAGTGTGCTATGAGAGCCATTGACACGCATGAAGACGTGAGTGAGTTCAGTGTATCGGGGTCTACAGTTCTTTATGTTCGCGAAAGTGATGGATCTTTATGGCAGATATCTTTGAAAAGTGAAAGAAGGAGACAAATTGGGAGTCGAGGGGTCCGATACTCAAATTTGTATACTTCTTGCAACATCACTACAGCTCTGGAGACTGTGGTAGGATCGGGTTGTCAGAGATACTACAATGTACTTAATCAACGAGGGATTGAAGTTCCGAAGCCGGTTTTAGGAATTGCGCGAGGTCCTGATCATTTTTTAAGCATTGATTGTTGCGGCAAGCTTTATAGTTGGGGAGAGGATCGTCTGGGTAGGGGTTGTCTGGGACATGGATTGGATGTCGTTGGGGTCAAGAATCCGATGGAGGTTAGTCTGGGTAGGGGTGTTATAGGGGTAGAGGCGGGGGTTTGGTTTAGTTGTGCGTTGACAAGCAAACGAGGAGTGAATGAGATGTGAATGTGTGGGCGACGAGCGTTCCTCATGGGTGAGACGACGGAACGGAGCATCGAGACAGACGGTAAAAAAAATTTAAGCGGAATACAATGTAGTATTTATTATTTGCGTATGAAAAAGTTTGGCTTGTAATTCGATCGCAGTGCAATAAGTGAGGCAGAGAATTTCTTGTCATGAAAGGATAGTAACTTGCTTTTTCTGTTGGCAGGAGAGCGTTTATATAGAATCTCCATGGAGCCCGCATATGACTTGGTCTACTGGTCTTCTGCAGTTGCAAATTCCTCGAACGGGTCGGCTAGCCCATGTTTCTGGTTTTTCGTCATTTCGCCCAAAACGGCAAAAGATAAACAAACGATATTTAAAAAATTACCACTCGCAAACACAAATTGAATTTTACCCAAACAGACTTTAATATCAGGAACAACTGGGGCGTTATACAACTTGACACTGTAGAAACCACTGACAACAAAATCAGCAACACCAGAAACGCCAACATCGTCTGGAACACGTCCCGCATCATGGTACGACCCCAGAAAGAAGTCATGGAGAGACTCTTGAGTCCCGACCTCAGCGGTATAGACTCACTTGCACAGACAACACAGGACGTTCTAGAGTTTCTTGAGACAACAAAATCATATTTAGAAGGTATTGAGAAGGAACACACCAGAGAAACCCCTATAGATTCGATAATCAACAACAGAGACGAGATAAGCGAGATTCACAGAGTCTATGAATCACTTGATCAAACGATACCTGACATTGTTCAAAATACCGACGCTTTATTGAGCACGTCAACAGATGAAGATCAGCTGCGTGTGGGCGAAATATTGAACCGTCTTGAACCGATTTGTGAGCTTTCTTTGGAGGTGAAGAAAGTTGTTATGAAATGCAAACGGCACGTGGAGGTGGCGGTTCGATATGATGAGTTAAGTCATGTAGTGATGGACTCGATTTCTGCGGAGATTGAAGGGTGCGTGAAAGAGCTGCACACTTTGCAAGAACTGAAATTGGCAAGTCCTACAAAGAAGTTTCCTCAGTTAGAGCTTGAAGAGATATCGGCCAAGATGAAACAAGGATCAGGTATTCAACTGCAAATGCCAACATTCAGCAGCATTGAGGAGAAACTGATGAGTCTTTATGACGCTTTGCGCGCCCGTGTTGAGCCAATCAATGCTTCTTTGTTGATTGTTCCACAAACTCTTGAACAATACAGCGAATTTGCAATGAAAGATTATCCAGACACTGTACTCAGTTTGATTGGCAAATACGAGCGGATCGCTGGCGATTTGCATGAGTTGGACGGAAGATTGAAACATCTAAAACATGAGCTGGTCGATGTTCGTTGGGAACAGATTTTTGACTCAATGTCCAAGGAGGTTGGTAGAATATTGGATCAGCAGAGTCCGCAAGAGCAAATGGATGTAGTTGGAAGATGCCTGGATCTGTTGAGACGGGCGTTGGGTGAGAATTTGGTCAAAAGTGATAAAATTAGCCGAAGATATAAGGAGTTCTCAGCCCGCTATTTGAAATTACAAGAGGAAGAATTTGTCAAACACAAGGAGGATTTCAGAGAACCAGACAAGCCAATCGGAATCTTAAACGTGAGAAAACACACTACTCTCATGGATGCATTGAATCTCAAGCCTGTCATGATCGAATACAATCCTGTTTCGGCGAAAAAGAAAAACCCAATCTCTGCTGGATCAGATTTCGAGATCCTCGAAGATGAATCTGTTAATGGTAGTCCAATACAGAGATCGGTGAACAGTAGTAGTTCATCCAACAACGTTATACAGAAATTGATTGATGAGATTGCTGACAAAGAAAACGAACATCACAGCGACAAATCTGAACTATCGTTTGACTTTGGTCAGCTGCAAATATCATCGTCATCGTCGAATTCATCACCATTGAGACCAAGATTCACCGCCGCTAATTCAGGTGCACCGCCAACACCAAACCCATTCACTACACCGAACTCCAAGTTTTACAAAACAGCGCAAACAACGACAACTGCTGAACCAATCGAAGTTGATGAACTTAAACCGTTAAAGTACGTTCCACTACCTGTCCAAAAACATCCGTATACCGGAATTAACACCCGTACCCGGGCATCACAGGCGAGCTGGCTCTCTACGACGCCAACCTTTGCGAGCCGGATTCCGCTTCCGGAACGGCCGCAATCAAGACGAGCTTTATTGGAAGCTTCACGTAACACATGGTATGCAACAGCTGTCGGTTATGGGGCGACTACGCCAATGGCTTCGGCAAATCTTTCAAGCTGTTCAGTGGGAGAATTTTCAACGTCTACGTCGAGACCTCCCTCGAGACTTGAACAACTGAGATTACAGTCCCCATGGGCCACACCTCGCACCACGCCAAAGCCAGGAGCACTGCCTGGAGCTTGGGCGAGCGACGAAGCGAGACCAAGTTCACCTTCCTTGATGGTACAGCCGACTCCATTGGGCGTTCTCAAGAGAAAGGTCCATGGCAGAGCGAATTCTTCTCTTGGGCTAACGAGACCAGATGGACAAGCTCCGGGAGCGTTATTAATGGACCGAGCCGTGCGCAAGGTTTCGGGGTCATATGAATTTTAGCGAGCGAGCGAACGACTAGCGATGCAAGTTGCGTGTCATTCGCGAGTCGGGAGTAAAGCAGAACGGATGGGGAGTTTAATGTTCTATATTGAATACTTGGATGGCTGTTCGACTGCTAATGAGTCCGAAGAACATACCTCAATGACTTGCACGACTCGCTTGGCTCGTGTGCTCGCCGATTGCTAATAAATAAGAGACTGTAAAATAAATAATCATGCTATCACCTCTCGCCAAAGATTCTAGTAATCCAACTATTTCTGAAGTTCTCCAACTTTTCCTCCTCTGAGAACTCCCTTATAGTACCATCTTTTGGATTATAAACTCCTTGTTGAATGCGGCGCTCACCATTGAGATAAAGTCGACGGTAAAGCTCTGCCGATGGGAGTAAGAGGAAGACAAATCCTGCGACAATTTTTTTGTAAGCATTGAGTTTCTTAAGTTGGTCTGGAGGAAGTGGTGTGCTTTTGGATTGCCTATGGGATGCAGGGGATGTGTGGGGCTGTCCATTGGACTGTGCTTTTTGAGGACGTTTTTGAAGTGGCTGTTTCCAGATGGGAAGAGACATGGGTGAGTAACAGGCTTGGCGTGCAGCGTAAAGACAAGAATATGACTGGTATCATGATGTAGTGAAATGTTGTTTTTCGAGACTTCCTTCTGGGGAACACATTTTGCACAGCCAATAATCCATAGGGCAGCACTGCCATGAAAAATATTTTTTTTTTTAATTTTTTTTTTTCACTTTTTTTTTTCAATCATCTATATCATCGATCCTTTTATCAATCATCAACAAGCTGTCATCGCAAATCCCACCCTCCAACATGCCAAAAGCAGTCAAGAAACAATTTGCTAAGAAGCCAGATCCATCGGGAGCGGACAAGATCAACAAAGTCTTTAAGTTTAACACTGATCTCGGTCAACATATTCTCAAGAATCCACTCATTGCTCAAGGTATTGTTGATAAAGCCGAAATTAGACCTTCGGATGTTGTTCTGGAAATCGGTCCCGGAACTGGTAACTTGACCGTTCGTATTTTAGAGAAAGCCCGTAAAGTTATTGCCTCGGAAGTTGATCCAAAGATGGCAGCTGAACTCACTAAAAGAGTGCAAGGTACACCACAAGAGAAAAAATTAGAAATTGTTATGGGTGATTTCATGAAGATGGAGAACCTACCATACTTTGATGTTTGTATTTCTAATACGCCGTACCAAATTTCTTCGGGAATTGTGTTCAGATTATTGAGTATGCCAAAGCCACCAAGAATTGCAGTTCTTATGTTCCAACGTGAATTTGCCATGAACTTGACTGCTCGTCCTGGAGATGCTTTATACAATCGTTTGAGTGCAAACGCACAGATGTGGGCCAACGTTAAGCATGTTATGAAGGTTGGTAAAAACAATTTCAGACCTCCACCAAAAGTTGAGTCCTCCGTTGTCAAACTTGAACCAAAGAACCCAAGACCAAATCTAGACTACAATGAATGGGATGGATTACTTCGCTTTTGCTTCAACAGAAAGAATAAGACTCTGAACGCAACTTTCAGAAATAGCAAGATTTTAGAGATCTTGGAGACCAATTATAAGACTTATCTCGCTGTGTTGAGCGAGCAACGTGGTGAGATGTTGGTGGATGCGAATGCTGATTACAAGACGATTGTTAAGGAGAGTGTCGAGAGAGTTATGTCAGAGACTGGATTTGGTGAAAAGAGACCTTCCAAGATGGATCAGACTGATTTCTTGAAGTTGTTGTATGCTTTCCATCAGGTGGGAATCCACTTTGCGTAGGCCATACGACGGGTCAATCATAATTGGGGTCGGCGATTAACGACAAGCAAAGTAATTTTTTGTGGTTAAATTATGTATATTACAGATATAGAGCGAAATATCTTAATCAACCTCTATAACGTGAAGACGAGAATCAAAGATTCGCTTCGCCCGTCAATTGGTGCTCGTATCATCTTCTTTTGGCACCCCCCTTAGAGAAATCTTTCTCCACCAACTCGGTAACACCACTCTCCTCCAACTCATCCTCTTCAATTCTAATCGCCTCTCTTCTCTCCCACCATCTCTCCTCACAGAGCTCGAAACTCTTTGTCTTCAGATACTTTCCACGAGAATGAGGATTTTGGCTGATGGCCCATTGCAGGAAGTCCGCTCCAGTTCTCAAATAGAACGCTCTCAAAGTCTCAAACACCTTAGGATGAGGAAGGTAAGGATGTTCATCAGGAATCTCTGGTTTGTCCAGCTCATCATCTTCCTCTTCCTCTTCCTCCTCTTCCTCCTCTGCAACAAGCTTTCTATCAGTTTCTTCTTCCCCGTCGTCATCCTCGTCATCATCCTCATCGTCATCTTCGTCATCGTCTTCCTCCTCTTTCAAACTGTCCAACTCGGAAAGATCTTCCCAATAAACCTTCAGCCCTTCCAGTTTCGACAAATCAACAGCATAGAAAGAATCAAGATTCACCTCCTGCTCTCCGGATTCAAACATACCTCCATATATATACAAATGGTCATCCATCACACACGTGAGCGAGTTGAACCGAGGATGTGGCATTTGGTTACGAACCTCGTACTGTGGTTCCTCTTCTTCCTCCTCTTCTTCGATCACTGCCGTTGGAACGTCATCATCGTCGTCGGCCAAGTCAGCCTTGGCCAAAATAGAGTTCAACATATCCTCCAACTCTTTATCACGATTGACTTTCTCTTTCTTAGCAGCATGCTTCTTCTTAACAGGACGTAAACTCAAATTATACCATCTATTGGTCTCAACATTGTATGACAGCAAGGAGTTATAGAACTCGGAATCAAGTGTCTCTTCAGTCTCTTCATAGTCGAAAACACCACCAAACAAAAGACCTCTACCTTTGTGCAATTGCATTGAACAACCAGCACGTGGCGACGGTTGGAATCCTTGTTTACGCTTTCTTTCAAATCGGATCTGTTTAGGATCACTCTTCATAGTGATTGCCCAACAGTCACTCAAGACCTTACCTTTCTGTAAACCCTTACCGGCCTTAACTTTGCAATAACCACCATACAAAATAGCACCTTCGTCTGTTGGAATCAAAGAATGACCCGAACGGGCATCCGGAATCGTATGCATTGGAGGGAAAACAACTTCCTTCCATTTGTAAGTACTAATATCGAACAGCCAAAGATCGTTCAAGTAAGTTGTATGGCTACCAAGATCTCTAAAACCACCAAATAGCATAATATAATTCTTCCAATAAGTCATGCGATGACCGGAACGACTAGACGGACCTTTGCAATCCACTTTAGACCATTCTTTTGTTTGTGAATCCAAAATCCAAGTATCGGAAAAATGGTGGAAAGTTGATTGTTTTGGTGATGAAAATTCACCTCCATGCATTAAGAAAATACCTGATGGGTGATAGCACATGGCGTGCGATGATCTAACAAGTGGAGAGTTCTTAGAAACATATCTTCTCCAGACGTTGGTATCGACCGAATAAACATTTAAATCGTTGTAGAAATGGACAGTTTTACCTGTGTTAACCTCACCACCAAATAGAACGAGTTCACGTTTACCGTTGTTATTACTAGCAACGAGTGTAGCGTTCAACCTTTTAGTTGGTCTCTCAATCACCTCAACATGAACTTTCTCGTATTGTTCTTGTTCCAGTGCCAGTTGTTTTAAAAGTTCATCCAAATCAACGTCATCTTCAAGATCATCACCAGCCTTTTTAGACAGTTTCTTGAGCTTATTGTCTGACTTTTTGGCATTTTTTTCAGCCTTTTGGGCTGTGCGGGCTTTCTTAGCTTCCTTGGATTTCTTGTCCTTCTTGGCCATTTCGGGGCTTGATTGCCTTGTGGAGTGTTACTGGTAAAAGCGATTATTACAGGGAAGAGGAATAGTGAAAAATTAATGGAAAATATGTAAAAATAATTTTTTTTCGGTGTGAAAGCGAGCGAAGCAAGAATGAGGAGCAGAACGAACCATTTCATTTTACTTAGATGACCCCTTCGCTCGCAATATCGTTGGGATTATTCATGATTTACTCGGTTGGCACGACTGGCCACGCTCGTCGTGCTCGATATAATAAATGCTAGTCGCAGCGTAAAATAAACACGACCTGAACACCTGGATCCAACCTAAACATAAACCTGAGGAAACCAACAAAAATACATAGCTATTAGACATGTCAGGGCGCGATTGCCCTTAACATCGAAAAACGACGACAAACAAACGATGAGCGAAGCGAGTCTTGAGTGAGTCAGCTTGCTTCGGTTCACAAGCCATTCAGTATTAGAAGTCACTTCGAGCAGAAAGTCATAATCGCACGACTCGGGAATGACTCGCCTTGCTCATCACATCACATTCATGCAGGTCGCTCACTTCGAAGAATCCTCTCCATAATCCTCACTCATCTCCACCTCATCATCATCAATAAAACTCTGATCGTCATCATCAAACTCATCGTCGTCCTCCTCTTCGTCGTCATCTTCATAGAACCATTCATCCTCATAATCATCCACTGGATTACTACTAGTTGAGTCAGGAATCTCGAAATCTTCAGGGATATTATTCTTTGAATTCTCAACGTCTTTCGCAACTTGTGCATAGTAAGCATCCTTCGCATCACGGAACAACTTGGAAGCATCGACGTTCGCAGGTGAGTTGATGTTTGGATCGTCTAAGAGCGAAATTATAGAAACCAACACTGATTCAACGCACTGAGCAGGACTCCAGTTCTCTGATGATGGCTCTCCACTGAGCGCATCACCAGCTTCGTGCAAAATAGAAATACACACGCGGCCATCTTTGTACACGTTTGGATGGAAAATAGCTGGTGTAAATCTAAAAGCTGGTGGCGAAAAAGGATAATTTGTTGGAAACCGCATCTGACATTTCAAGTATGCTCCATTATACTTTGAGTCTTTGTTTGGAATATACATGCCAATATCCCATAGAAAAATGTTATCTGCTTCGAGCTCTATACGAAACGAAGGTTGGGATTTCGTGAGTTCTTTGAGTTCTTTCTGAAGTATTGCAGCAGCGCTCATTATCGTAGGTATCTATGTTCTCATATATTGCAGAGCCAGAAAAAATAGGGATTATCCGATTTGTTCCGTGTGAGAGGTTGACAAGCTGAGATACAAGCCGTTGATTGGGGATCTGGTAAATGTGGTATACACGGTTCTTCTCGTGGTTAGGGAGTATAGCCGCTCTGTTTGGATTAGTGTTGTTCACAGGAGAAGACTGAGTTAAATGTTGTTTCTTATTTGCAAAGGCGATTGATCGCGCCAGGGAAAAAAAAAATTGGTAGAAGGCAAAACGACGGGTCGATCGACCGTTGTTCGCCTGCCATCGTCTGGTCATCATGAATATAGTATCTCCATTATTTATGTACACTTACATGAAGTAATGACTGACGAAAGAATCACTACTACCTCCGCCAATCATTCATGAATTTATCGTCAATGTATTGACGATTCGCCCACTACAACTTGGCCTGAGCCCCTTCAAGACTCGCTTCAGTCGTCATTCTTCTTCGCTCGCTCATCATTTACGACTATCCTCCTCTGTCTCTCCCTCCTTCACCTTCAAATGATCCGGAATAGCCATCTTATGCTTAATGAACCCATCATCCAGAAGTTGCGACTCTTCTGTCAACTTCTGTGCAAGTCTGTCTCGTTCTAATAACTCCTCCTGCATCGACACCGATTGCTCTTCAACAACTCCCTCCTCAACATCTCCTTCCTCTTCCTCTCCCTCTCCGTCCTTCTGGGTCTCGTTCAATAACTTATAGAGTCTTGACTCCTTATTGGCATACAACTCCTTGAACTTTCCTTGCTCTGCAAGCTGTCCATCAAGTCCCAAAACAAGAATGTCATCGCACTTTTCAATTGTTGACAAACGATGTGCAATCGAAATAGTGGTGATTGATTGATCACGCATCAAATTAGATAAAGTCAGATTGATAGCATTCTCTGATTTGGAATCTAAAGCCGAGGTTGCTTCGTCCATAATGAGAACTGGTGGATTCTTGATCAAACAACGAGCAATAGCAATTTTCTGTTTTTGGCCTCCAGATAGTAATGAACCACGGGGTCCAATATTTGTATCAAATTTGTCTGGAAACTGGTGGACAAAATCACAGTTGGCTTTGGCAGCTGCCCATTCAATCATATCAGAGGTGACCTTCACATTCGATGGTAATCCATACTTAATATTCTCAGCTATCGTTCCAGGCATTAGGACCGGTTCTTGTTGAACAAAACCAACAAGATGTCGAAGAGAATGAACAGAGTACTTCGAAATGTCCTCGTCATCAATGTATATCGTTCCCGATGTTGGATTATAGAATCTCAATAACAAAGCTGCAATTGTAGATTTTCCACGTCCAGATGGCCCAACAATACAAACATTAGAACCAGGTTTGATCTCGAATGAAATCTTATCGAAAATCTTGTTGTTTGGACGTGTTGGATAGTGGAAAGAAACGTCCTCAAATCTGATATGTCCACGTGACGATTGAATCTTAGGTCCAGCAACTTGGTTGATCTTTGGATCTCTATCAATTAACTCGAAAAGTCTTGAAGCTGCACCAGCACCTTTGAATAACTCCGTATAGAAATTAGCCACACCGAAAGTTGCGCTCCCACAATACTCTGTATAAATTAAGTATGCCGTGAGATCACCGACCGTCATGGCTCCATTCATAACAAGATGTGTACCAAAACCAAGGGTTAAGAGGAATGTGACATTGCCCAAGACGCCTGTTGAAGCAAAAAATGTAGCATTCGTCAGGGCGTCTTTATAGCTGATCTTGAAAACGTTTCTGATTTGATTATCATAACGGTGTAATTCCTTGGATTCTGCTGTGAAAGACTGTATCGTCTTGATTGAGTTCAACTGTTCTTCTGCAACCTTGGTCAGTGATCCAGTAGCCTGTTGAAGTTCTCTGGAAATGGCACGGATCTTCATACCATAAATGTAAGATGCAAAAACCAATGGTGGACCGAACACCAATAGAATCAACGATAGTTTAGTTGATAAAACAAACATCATAGTAATCGAAGCTCCACCCACAATCGAATGTTTGATACCATCTGAAATGTTTTGTGTCACCGATCTCGAAACAACATAAGCATCACTCGAAAGACGTGAGATCAAATCACCAACTTTATTGGTGTCAAAAAATTCCATATCTTGACGAAGTGTCTTCTTCATAATACTCGAACGTAAACGTGAAACTAACTTCTCACCGAGGACACGAAGTATGATGATTCTGCCAAAAGTAGCAATGGTAGAGATACCTAGAAGTCCTGCCATCACAAGCAAGAACTCGTTCAATGAAAGTCCATACAATTGTATACTCTCAAGATCATCGTATTGCCGAGTAGCATCTAAGATTGCACCAGTAATCTTTGGTAAAGCCATCACGATTGACGCACTCGTGAATAACAAAACCACAGCAACACTGAACAACTTGAGGTCTTTTCTTGCCAGTTTCAAAAGTCGAATAACTTCACCAAAACCTGCCTGTTTCTGCTCGTCGCCAGAGAGTCCAAACCAACGTTCTTTCCATGACTTAGACTTAGGGGAGCTCAATGTTGGAACAGACTGCTGTTTCTTCTCAATTTCCTTTGGGGTTTCAATACCTTTGTTCAATAATGTTCTTGTAGTGGTGAATGATCGGAGTCCAGACCAACATACCCCGGGATATTGCATGCGCACTGACAGTGTTCCCATCGGAAGCATAGGAGTCTTTGTTATGGAAAACTTCATTACCGGCGTGCGGGGAAGCCTCGAGACTCCTCTCAGCAACCCAAGCGTACGGCATGCGTATAAAACCATTCTAAGGCGCTAACTGGTGGGTTAAAAAAACACGGAATCACGTGGAGCACATCCAACTTAGTGGTTGCCTAGTAAAAAATGTTTGGACAAGAGATTATTATACAAAAAACCTGGAAATTCTTGTACCCACTGATCCACAACAGTGTTTTTTCACTGTTTATCCCAAATCCTATGTGGAACCCGTTTATAACCGCCTGTAGTCGCACTTTATGAAAGCACGTTCCCTTATTTTGATCGTCATATCCTTCAAAAATATATATTTTTCGACCAAAAATTGGTTGACTTCATCGGGGAGAAAGTGACGAACGCCACATTGTGTGTGGCGGTGCAAAATGTGGCGGGTTGATTAGACATCCGTAATTGGTCAACTAGAGAAGACGAAACAAATTTACAATTAGCATATTACAAGACGGGGTTGTCATGAGTAGCATCATGGAGGACATAGTGGGTTGGTTTCAGTCCACATTGGACCTTCCTATGCACACTGCTTGACTCCTCAATCATCATTTCATTCTAAATGTATTTTCTTTGTATACGAAAGCATACATAAACCAAAGCACAGCACTAGCTGAAATGCTTGGTCAGCTTTCCTGGCATTTATTGCGTGATAGAACATGTAAAATGAGTCGCACTATCGATGTTTAAGCAGACTTAGAGTCCAACTTGAGTTCGGTAGTGGAGATGACGTTACCGTGCTCGATCTTTTGAGCCTTCACTTCGGTGAAAGCTCTCTTCTCAGCCTTCACTCTAAGTTCCTCCTTGAGGGACTTTTGAACGGTTCTTGCAGCAATTGCAAAGTATTTGTTGATGCTATATGGTGTTAATAATTCAAGTCCGATATGACCATTCTGTCGATTCAATGTTGACAGCTTCCACTTACGAGAATCCAGCCTTTTGCCACGAAGCCATTATGTGTGTACTATGTGAAGTATTTTAACCAACAACTGTATTATTACCAACAGGGCTCTAGAATGTAAATGTGTCTTTGTAAATATCTGTTTTTCTCCAAATGTCCAGTTTCCGCAGCTTCCAATGAGGAAAAAGGTGAATTCGGGCGAGGGCTGCAAACCTTTTTTTTTGGGAGGCCGAACTAATTTTGACAGAGTTTTGCGTCGATCGACGCAAAGTCAGGACCAACTGAAAAAAATAAAAAAAAAATATATCCTTGATAAATTTTTTAGTTCTCTTGTTCTATCGCTGCATTACTATACTTTAGAAATTAGATCGGTTAATTAGTAGCTCCATGTCAGTTTCTAGAGATCATTACTACAGATTAGCATCTGACTTAGAGGATGAGCGGATTGCCGCTGCCTCCAGTTTGATCAGAGAACTCACTGAGGCTGATCAGCAAAAGGAGTGGGATTATGCTCTAGGTCGTTTAATCAAGGGTTTATCGTCTTCCAGAGCTTCGGCCAGAGTTGGATTTTCCATGTGCTTGGGAGAGGTTTTATCCTTATTGATTGTTGAGAAACAGCAATACACAGTGTCCCAATTTTTGCAAGATCTGACAGTTAAATTGAAAGAGTCTGTTCCTAATAAAAACAATGGCAAGAATACCAGGTCTATGTTATTTGGTGAGCTTTTTGGACTTCAATCGTTGCTCAACTCTGAGGCCGTGGCTTTGGACCTGAAGTCTGGTGATTTCGAAACTTACACGAAGGTTTTAGATAGGCTAGTGGAACTTTCATTGTCTAAATCGTGGATCAGAGAAACATGCTTTGTGACGATATTCCGCTCACTTCTCACTTTTCAAATAACCACCAAGCCATCTTTCGAGCCAGTCATTGTTTATTTGTTGGAGAGCATTGAGAAAGTTGGTCTTTCATTGACCACAGAAGGTCTTTTAATATGTTTGAGTATTCCTAGAGAGAACAGAAGTATGATCATGGATAAAGCTGGTATCCAACATTGGCAAAATGGCAATTGTTTGTCAAAGGGTAACTTGGGATTGTTATCCAAGATCCTTAAAGATGTTGACGTGATCTCCTCTAATGCTGAAGAAAATCAAGACACGAAAAAGAAAGGAAATTGGAATCCTGCACTCCATTTTGTTTGGCAACCACTTTTGAATGAGTTGATCAGTAATAACAACACTAATACAATGCAATCACCTGAGAGAAAGAAGAAAAAACAGAAGGTGGCTTCTGAAGTGCAAGCGATTACGTTAGGTGAGTTTTGGAAAACTTGTATTGATGAACAGTTTTTCGCACAATCTGCTTCTCCAGAACGGAAACATAAAGCATTTGGAATTCTGAACATGGCGTTAGACATGCCAACCTTGAAGAGTGAGCAGATTTCTTGCTTGCTTTCGCCAAATCTGTTGAGAACTCTCATCAACCAAAGTTCAGACTCTGATAGATTGCTCAACAAATTGGCCAAAAGTACTTTGAATCACTTGGTCAAGACTAGTACGGATAACCAAGATAGAATTGTCCCAATTTTGAAGAGTTTAGTTGGTTGTTCATTAAACTTTGATAGACTAACTAAATCCAAGACAACTCAACAAGTTCTATTGTCTGCCAACACGGATGAGTCAATTTTTGCAGTTACCAAGTATTTGATTGAGTTGGAGAAAACTGTCGATCAAGATATCATCAAGTATCAAATTTTTGCTTTAGATTCCTTGTTACATCTGGTGAGAGCTAAAAGAACCCTTGTCCAGGATAATTTGGTTTATGAACAAATTATACGTTATTTGACTGTTCACAGCTTCATGAAACCAAAGGAGGAAGATGAGAGATACAGTGATCGAATGGCTGCACTTTGTATCGAGAGACTGTACTCAATACTTGCTGAGATTATTTCTAATGGATCGGAGTCCTGGCCATACTATACTTTGACTGAGTTGATCAAATACGACCCGGACATTACTGAATCTGACGATAATGAATTCGTTTTGAGAAACACATTTGAAGGGGAATTAAGAGAGTTGAAGGTGAGTTCTGTTGATATTTTGAATGTCATTATTGAATTGAAGGGTGCAGGCAAAGTTGATTTACAACTACTTAATTGCTTCGAGATTCTCTTTTCTATCAGTTTAGTTCAGCTTTATGCTGGGGACTCGGATTCTGCATCTTATTTAGCTGATTTATCTGCAGCTTTTGGTGCTGTTGCAGAAGATGGAGAGGCACCAGCCGTTCCTGAAGGCGAACCAGATGTGCTTATCGATACTATTCTAGATCTTGTTTTGTCATTGATTACTCAGAAGACGAGTCTCATGAAGAAGATTTCTGTTTCTGTTTGGGAGAATTTGGTTGCAAAGGTCGATGAAAGACAGCTAGAGAGATTGTTTGAGGTTCTGTTGACTAAGGAGAATAAAGAGGGTCAAGAGAAGTTGTTCAACCATGTTGAAGATGAGGGAGAGGATGAGCAAGAGGGAGAGGATCATGATCATGATCACGATCATGAAGATGAGGATGAGGATGAGGATGAGGATGAGGATGAGGATGATGATGAGGACATGGATGAAGAGGTGGATGAAGACGAGGATGACGAGGATGAAGACGATGAAGACGAAGAGGATGACGACGACGACGCAATCTCGTCTGTCGCTGACAAACTGGAAGATGTTGATAAAAAAACTAACATTGAACTTGCTAAAGTTCTTGGAATTCCACCCTCTGGTGAAGATGAGGAACATAGCAGTGATGATGAAGACGACGAAGGAGACGAATCTGATGCCGAATCGATGTCGGATGAACAGATGATGGCGATTGACTCTACTCTTTCACAAATTTTCAAGCAACGTCGAGACGCAATTGCCAGTTTGGAGGGTAAATCAGGAAACCAAAGGAAACAGGAAGTTCAGGATGCTCGTGAGTTGATGATTTTCTTCAAGAATCGTGTATTAGACCTTTTGGAGATTTTTGAAAAGATCAGAACTGACGATAAGTTGAACTTGTACATTGCCATAAACTTGGTTGACTTGATGGATTTGACGCTTGAGAAACATATTGGTGAAAAAGCGCATAAATTGATCAAGAAAATCACTAAAACTCCTGTGAAAGTTGAGGAGAAAGAGGGGCTTTTAGAACAGTTGAAGGAAGTTCACCAACGTGCCTCCAAGAAGGCCAAGTTTGCTGCTTACTCGGCTGCATGCAACCAAGTTTCCTTGTTCATCGTCAGAAGTATCGTTACTAGTTTTGGTGAAGAGAGCTTGGACGATGTGATGGAGGTGTACACTAAGAGTTTCAAGGATTGGTCGGTCGATGGGAGCGATAGAATCACAAGTGGGTTGTTTATTGACTTGGTCAACTGGGTTGGGTCTAGAAGGACTCACAAATGATGGCAACGAGGGGCAACGAGCCAGTAGTGACTAATGGGGATGACACTTCAAAAGACTGATTTGGCTCGCGATTAATACTGACTAGATAAAATAAATTATGTACAATGCGAGTTATTTTGGCTTCGACTACTTACCAGATTACTCGAGTTGGTTGATAGTTACAGGAGCTTTGCAGTAATTGTAGATCGGTTATGCTGAGCATCTATATACATCGTGCTAGAGGGGATGAGTGACTTGCAAATGGCTGTTCAGCCATTGTTCCCTAGTCACTTCTTCTTCCCTTCCTTGAACCTCTCATCCTGTCTCTCACTGACCCTCGACAAGAAGTCCTGTTGATCCAAGTATCCACCCTTATTTTTGAACTTCAACTCATCATTAATCTTGCTTTTATCAACATACGAGGCCCAATCCAATCTTGACTTTTCCAACGTTGACAGCTTCGCATTTCCTGCATTATTGATAACCTCATCGAGTAGACTGGTTCTCTTACGTTTAGGAGGACGTTTCTTCGGTTGCAACGGTTTCTCCTTGATTTTTTCGCTCTCTAGTTTCATTGAGTTGAAGTGTGCTTTTGCCTCCTCAGAGTTCGAATCTACCCATTTCTCCTCGGTGATTGTCTCACCGGCAAATTCGTATGTACGTTTGATAAGAATTTTCTGGGGTTCATCTGGCGTTGATGGCTTCTCGGACGTCGGCTTAGAAGTTGCCGTCGAAGTGCTTTCAGACGAAGTCTGTATCTCCTTCTGCTCTTCGTTTGCCAGAGGAGTGTTCATCTCCTTCCATATCGAATCGATGTCAACCGACGAGCCTCTGGCTGCGACTTTGTGTTGTTTCTCCTGCTGAATCTCAGCGAGTCGCTGGCGTCTCGTGCGCACGAGCCCACCCTCGCCTGATTCAATTTTCGTGTAGTCTTTGTCGATCGGTTCGTCGTCGTCGTCGGAGTTGTCATCGGACTCGTTCTTGTTGGTGTTGGTTGGGTTGTAATCTTCGTCCTCAGACTCGTTGTAGTCGCTGTCCGGCTGCGCAGAACCGCTATCCCCGTTCGTGCCGGCCGTCTGGACGGCCGTCGCCTTCTTGTCGCGCTCTCGTTCCTCCACACTCATGACCACACCCAGATCCTTGCGTTAACAACGGAGAATCAAACTCACACTTTTTTTCTCGTTTGCGCGACAAAAAACTCCTTCAGCGAAAATGTGGTGGTTTTTCTAGAGAAAATAGTGGTATCAATCGAGGGGAAACAAGTTCAAATATACCGTGTTTTAGCGCATTCTACCGTCATTGTCGGGGCCCAGTCTACCGAAAAGCCGTTGAGCGTGATAGAAACAATGCTCAAGAGAAAAATCGAAGACACAGAGAGTAACACGGCTAAAAGAGTCGCTCTCGATAGCGAACTCGTCGAACAAAAGGATTTAGAGGAAGATAAGGGGAAGACGTCTGTTTCCTACACTCCCGAGGAAGGTTCTGCAGAGCAGACGAAGCCGGGAGACCAGGACGCCCAGCCAGATCAAGAAGCTGGTGGCGTCGAAAATGCCGAGGCCGAAACACCCAACGGTGGAACGCCCGCCATTCCTATAAGTTCCCATAAAGTCCACGATGATCCAACATACGTTCACTTCCGAATGCTTTGCACAATCAACGAAACAGCCACCATTGTGGGAAAGGGCGGTGAAACCATCAATAAAGTGAAAGAACTGTCGAATGCCCGGGTCAATGTGAGCGAAAATCTCAAAGGTATCCCTGAACGTATTATAACTGTTCGTGGTCCGTCCGAATATGTCGCAAAAGCGTTTGGATTGATCGCTAGAATAATTCTCGACGAATCACTTGATCAGCCGTCATCGCTTGAATCTAAACAGCTGAATTTGAGATTGCTGTTTCCACACACGGTGATGGGCTACATTATTGGAAAGAAAGGTGCTAGATTTCGTGAGATTGAGGATAACTCGGCAGCAGCATTGAAGGCAAGCGATCAGATATTACCGGCATCCACAGACCGTATTTTGAATATCAATGGAGTTGCAGACGCAATTCATATTGCGACGTATTATGTTGCACAAACGGTTATTGACCATAAACAGTATTTATCAAAGGCAATCTATTATAATCCAGCCAATTGCAATCAGCCAAGCACGCCTGTTTCTGGTGTCAGTGTTGGAATTCCGGGTATGCCAGTCCATAATGCTTCGTTGCCATTACCACTGGTTCATCCAAATGGGCCACCCAGACACCAATATGGAGGATATGCACCGCAAATGATGGGCATTCCGCAAATGATGGGCATGTACGGCCAAATGGGTAAACAACAACCACAGCTGGGTGGACACGTCCAACTGGAGAGCCAATATCTAGGTGTCCCGCAATTTATCAATAATCAACAGGAAAAGATAAACCAGGATATCTATGTTCCTCAAGCACACATTGGTCTAGTCATTGGTAAGGGTGGTAAGAACTTGAAAGATATTCGTGCTGCAACAGGTTGCTATGTCAAAGTCAATGATGAAGTTCCAGGCGCAACAGAACGGCAATTGACTCTGATAGGGGGGACTCCGTTTGGTATACAACAGGCAATAATGCTGATTAATAATAAGATTGAGAATGAGAAGCAGAGGCAGAAGAGGGAAAGAGAACAGAGGGAGAAGGACGGAGATAGGAGTATGGAGTGATTATGAGGCGTACGTTAGGATGGCTTGCTTAGTCAGTCATCTTTGGGTCGAGATATGTAATTTCTCTGTATTTTAGTTTATTTTTCTCCTTTTATCCTCAGAATTTTCTTAATTTTCAAAGCTGGTCTTTGTGTATGTTTATAGATGTAATATATGATGCGAACGGTGACGAGCGAGAATATCGAGCGACATAAGGCTCACTCAAGTGACTCATGCTCTCACAGGTGGGGCACTCCCAAACCAGTCATCACCAAATTTACCACACTGAACAACCCCTCTCCCAAAACCAATCCACTGCTGAAAATGATCATTCTCACTCTCTCGTCTCCATCGCCTCTTTTCCTCAACCAAAACCACGACAAAACTCCTCCAATAAACCTTGCAATAGTGAACGAGGGGACGTTGTAGATGCCGATTCCAACGGGGATTCCACTCGGCAGATACACCAGGTATCTGTACCACTTACTGTCTGTGCGCAAAGTATTTTTCAGCAGAGAGATGATTCCAAAAATGACTCCGAAAATGATCGAGAACTCCGTAACTCTGTCTGGTAAACCGCTGCCGTTGACCAGTCTGGCACAGTCTATCCAAATTATTGCTGTTGGAATCTTAAACATCTGACCCGGAATCTCATAGATGCTGTTGTAAAGTTTGTACATCAGCGAGCTCACAACAATCGAAAACACAGATCCGTACATTTGGGCCACAAACTGCGCTTTTGGTGACGCTCCCAACATATAACCTGTTTTCAGATCTTGTAATAAATCACCTGCCTGTTGCGAGGCAGCCTCGCTGATTGCGCCAGATATCAAATTCGTCATTATAGCTCCTGGATGATCGCGCGGAATGATCAAGGCAAAAATCAGCTGTGAGAGTTTGCCGATTCCACTGACTGGATTCAAATCTGTTTCGCCAAGTGCACGGATTCCAAGAACGGAAAGAAACAGCGAAAGTATAACAGACGTCACTATGGCGTAGTACGGAACAATCGAGCCAAAAACTATTCTCGTGCAAAGAACACAGCCAAGACACGACAAGATCAAACCAATAATAGTCACTTTTCCGGAGACTTGGAAGCTCGAGTCAACGTCAGGCTCACTGACGTTGGAATCCGAACTTGACGAATCACCGCCTTTGGAAACATCCCCATTATAAGTGCTATTTGCAACATCTTCGTCAGATGGGATTTCGTTCTCATTTTCAATAAGCCGTTGGATCTCTTGTCCATACAGCGGGGAGTGTTTGAAAATGATCTTTATCGACTTCGCCATAATAACTAAGAATGAAACAACAGAATCACTAATCATTATGCTCAAACTGATCCACATGATCCAGCCTTCGGATCCGTCTTTCCAGTCATCAACAGCTCCAGGAGCCCAGCCGCGAGATTGTGCCAATGGACCAAGAATCCCCCAGCCAAGTATCATACCAAAAAGCATGTATGACGTGGTGTAGATCCCCATAATCATACCTTGTCCAATGTATGAAGGCGATGGTTGGAAGGTGAAAAGATATTTCTCTGCGAGCGTGCGGCCGAACAGAGGAATATTGCGGATTCTGGGAACAAAATAGGAGAAAATGGTGTAGACCGACGAGACACTTGCTGTGGATACGAGGAGTTTGATGTTGTTTTGGTACGCTGTAGTCTGACGGAGTTGACAGATGTCTTGGGACTCGATGATGGTGATATTGTTGGGAGATTGAGGCAAACGTAGGCCCGAAGACGAGGTCCCCGAAGAGGTTACAGAGGCCGAGTCTGAAGTCTCTGACCTCGTCGACGCCATCGACCTCGTCCGTCTTCTATACTCTCCATCCACATTAAGACTGGTGCCGTGGAAAACAGAGATCAGCGTCGCCGTTGCACTCCCACTGGGAAACGCTAACTTTTCTTTGATGATAAACTGCTTTCTCAAAGGGACTGCAAAAAACACACCGAAGAAAGCAAGCCCCAAAGACCAGACAATCAACTTCCAAAGCGGAAACACAATTCCGCCCACTGTCCCACTCTCCTCATCAGTCATGAGTTTTTCGATGGCTGGGATGATTCCGACGAATCCGTAAGCTAGTGGGCCCGTGGCCACTGCAACGGCAACACTTTGAACGTAAACGTTTTCCACGTCTGTGAACCGGTACTCCAGACGATCTTGCAGAGTCTTGAACACTGAAAAGCCCAAGAGTGCCGAAGGTAATGACATCATTGACACCCAGCCGGTTTGAAGACCAAATTGGAAGTTAGACGCTAAGATTAAAGAGCCAATCGCTAGACCAGCCAGCGTTGAACGTAATGTCACCTGAGGTAAAGCCGCCTTTTCCTCCCATGTGAGGTCGTTAGGCATTGTAGTGGTGACAGGCATTAGCCAATTTAATCTCCAATTATGAGATGTGTAGCATGTATCGCGGTAGCGGCAACAAACTGGGGTTGATTTGATCGAGTCGTAGAGTTGTTGGTGGTGATGGTATTAGTAATGAGTATTTTTTTCGTTGATAAGTGAAAAGTTTCCGGATTAGGAAGTTTGCTATCGAGCGACGCGACGCGACGCAACGCCAATTCCGAGCTTTCTAGTTGCTCGCGTGGACGCAGCAACAATTATACTCTCCTACTACCCGGGAACTGCGGACTGTCAGAGGACTGCGACTGCCAGGACTACGGAGACACTCACGCACGGCTCGCTTCGCCGTCGTTCTGTTAACTCATAATTATCATTAATACAAAAACTCTCATGCGTATCACGGCCTCGAAATAGTTCTAGTGTAACTCGGTGCTTCACTCTTGACTTGCAAAATTGACTCACACGTCGTTCACACGTCGTTCAGGCAAACAAAATATACTTCAAAATATCACTCAATGTAATCACGCCAATCAACTTCCCGCCATCATCAACAATAAACAATCTATGCAATCTTGACTTCCTAATCGTCTCCAAGATCACACAGAGATTATCATTCAGAGTACAGGTGTAAACTCCTTCGAAATCATCAGAACGTTTCATCAATGCTTCGCCCACGCTCAGCGATAGATCGGTGTACATTCCACCCTTGATAAGTGACAGGACATCGACGGCTTCGTAAACATTGATGAGTTTATCTTGATCATCCACAATTGGAACAGAACTGACAGATTTCGAAATCAGTAAATGGATAACATCCATCACAGGTGTCTCCATCTTCACGGCACTTAAATTTTGGGTGGTTCCGATGTTCAGTTCACTCAACGGTTGGACTAAAATTTTGGCTTCCTTACAATTCATACTAACAAATTTCAAAATACGATATTGAGTTAGAACGGAAACAACAATTTCACGGTGTGTCTTCTCATCTTGATCAATCAATGGAATTCTCCTTGCGGAACTTTCGATCATTTTAACACATGCTTCATACAACGATTTGAACGGATGGATCGAAATTGTCTCTAACTGTGGTGCACCTATCACTTTCTCAACGTCTCTTAACCCGTCTAGAGTCAGGTTATCAACAAACTGGAATTGATCAGGATTCTGTGAATAGTACTGGATAACATTAATAAAATCACTCGATGTAAGTAAACCAGCAAATCTTGATGTTTTGCTATTCCATAGAGGTGCAGAAACAATACTATTTTGTAACAAAATGTTCAGCGCCCTTTTAACCAACAATGAAGTTTCAAAAACAATAAGTCGATAAGAAACAGGTAGGACATCAAATGATGTTTTACTTTGCAAAAAGGTTCTGATTGCCTTCAAAGCAATCTGTTGTTCTTTACGAATATGTTCAGCATCCTTACCAATAACGAGTGCGTGATGTTGGCTGCTTCCCAGCCGAGACATTGTACTCATTTTGTCCAATGGTATTGTCTATTCAATCAATGGTGAGTGGAGTAAGATGGGATGGTAATAAACAAGAAGTGTCTGAAATTGTGTGTTTTTTTTGTCATCTAAAATCTCGAATCTGTAATTAATGTCGAGAATGGTGGTGTAAGGATGTACATCATATTTGGAGAGCCAAGCAACTCATTGGGTGAGTTTGCTGAAACCGTAAATAAATTTGATGTGATCTTTCTTGTATTCTCACATCATCTACTACAAAATCAGTATCTCAGTATGGTTTGCCCCGCTCGTCATTCGTTGCTCGCTCGTCAATAGTTCTTCCCCCATAAAAATAATATTATAGCTATATATTTTATTCGCTAGTAAAGTCCACTTCTCGCGGAACTACTCGTATCGTACGTCACGCGCTTCTCATGCCCCATACCTCTCCAGCAATTTGCGCCTCCTCTCGGCCCTCAACTCCTCCTCCTCTTTTTCCTTCTTTTTCATTTCCAACATCACAGCAGTAGGAGA
Organism: Ogataea neopini; assembly: GCA_030578575.1. Lineage (NCBI taxonomy): Eukaryota > Fungi > Ascomycota > Pichiomycetes > Pichiales > Pichiaceae > Ogataea > Ogataea neopini. The sequence goes on from JAJMSO010000012.1 coordinate 157,910, forward strand.
AACCTCAACCGCATAATTCAAATCAGTCAGTGGTTTCTCCTCCTTCTCACCTCCCCAATTCTTACGATTCTCCTCATGTCTAGAAGAAGCAAACCTTTTGAGACGTTCAAACTCTTCTGCCTCTCCGGTATTGTGCCGCACAAACTGCCCTTCCTCGTCCAAATAACCTTCCTTCATGTCTTTGTACACCCGGGATTTTGGATTGAAATCCAACTCTTCACCTGTCTTAATCACTTCCAAATATCTAGCTTTTTCATCAAGCGATCGAACAGAAATCTTTGCTCCAGAATCAGCTGCCAAAGAGTTTCCCAAAGTAACACTCTCTTTCTTGTTGTCAGTTTCTAGCAACCCTAATTCCTCCATCTCTGCTCGTTCGTCTTCGTCTAAACCATCCAAATCAATTCCAGCTTCTTCTTGTTGCTTACGTAAGCTCTCTTCTCGTTCCCGCTGAATCTCCTGCATTTTGGAAAGTTGCTTGTCATAATCTTTCACGGAATCGTATCCATGCCAACGATCTCTCTTAGTGTCCCAATCATCAGCATCTTTTTTGACAACTATCTGTGATTCATCGTCTCTTACGCTGTCTTCCCCTCGGTATCTGTAACTGATTTTTTTCGGTTTCTCCAAACAGTCTCGCTTGATGTGTAACGTACTTCCACAATTATCACAAAACTTCTGTCCTCGACGGTAAAGTTTTCTACTTTGCTGTATTCTACGCTGTTTTCTCACTTTATCCTCCTCCAAAACTTCAAATTCATCATTAATTCCCTTTCCCTTTCTAGGTTCGTTGTTCGGCAGTTCCTCTACATCTGGCTGCATGCGCTGGTGTCGTAACCGATCTGATGTTTGTGAAAGTTCAAGAGCAATTTCAGCTTCAGTTTTGCGTTTTCTGGTGTTTGAATCTACTGAGAGTGCATCTTGTTCGTAATACCATGGTTTATTAGCAATAAAATTTGGAATAAAATCATTGATTCGTTTGCCGTTGGCATCATATAATGGGCGTTTAGCAGGTTCCCCTTCTTCCCCGTGTAGATCACCAGACATGTTGTTTGACGTCAAATCGAAGATTGAAATTAAAGATGAATTAAACTTGAAAATAGAAAAAAAATATATATTTTTATGGCTTATGTCATCATTGCACTGCCTTTAAGTTTTTTTTTTTCATCCCTGAAATTTTTTTTTTTAATTTTTTTTGATCACTATACATACTAATCATCTACAAAACCCCTTTCTATCTACATCAACTACATACCAACCATGGGTAAGAGCATACAGACATCTGCCTTTGTGAAGAAATTGGCTTCCAACGATAGGAAAACCAGAGATCACGCTTTGGATACGCTCAAAAAGTATTTAAGTGCTCGTTCAGAAATTAGACCTCTCAACCTTTTAGAATATCAAAAATTATGGAAAGGTCTTTACTATACCATGTGGTTCAGTGACCGTCCTCGTCCACAGCAACGTCTTGCTACGAGTTTGGCTGAGTTATTCTCTCAAACTGTTCCTAAGGGCGAGTTCACCAAGTTTGTGAATGCATTCTGGTCGGTCATGATCAGAGAATGGCCATCATTAGACCAATGGAGAATCGATAAGTTTTACATGCTCATGCGTTATGTTGTGCGTGAGTCTTTTGTTAGATTGAAGCAAGAAGAGTGGGATTCTGAGATGGTTGGCGAGTACATGGATATCCTTGCTGGCCAAGTTTTAAGTGGAGACAAGAAAGTCCCTAATGGAGTTACTTACCACGTTATTGATGTGTGGCTCGATGAGCTTGAACGTGTTTTGTTTGATCAAGATGATGACGAAGACGATGATGAAGATAAAAAGGCAAAGGCCAAAGAGGAGAAGGTTGAAGTTGTCAAGCAAATTCCTATTGAGGGTTTGCTCAGACCATTCAGAAAGCTTAGAACAGACGCTCTGTTAAAAACTTTGAGACTCAAAATTCGTGATGATCTGCTTTTAGATGAGAGATTGCAAGAATGGGGAGTTGATAGTGGAGAGAAAAAACTTGCCAAGATGGTTGGTAAGAAATCTGAGGAAGGTGAGGCTGAGGAAGATGACGAAGACGCTGAAGAAGAAGAAGACGAAGAAGAAGACGAAGATGAGTGGACGGGATTTGGTAATTGAAAGTGACGAGCGTGACGAGCTTGAGTTACGAGCAAAGTGGGTCACTCACAGACATATCTATAACCAAACAATCGTAGTCATGAACATCATTATGTTTCTCCTGGCTGACACGACTTACTTGAATGACTCTCTCCCCTCAACACTCTCTTTAGCGAAGATATATATTAAAATAGAGACGCATTAATTTTTCACCACATAATTTATGTCGCGATCAGGTTTTACCCGGCCTGGGTTGAACGACACGATTCGCCTCACGGATTTTTTTCTCGACGCACAGACAACTTTTAATGATTTCAAGATACAGCGTACAACAAAGATATAGAAAGATCTCGGTAATTACCATATCTACAATCAAACAATGGCTGAATTCGATAAGTTGACCGAAGCTCCAGTGGAGTTCATCAAGGAAGGTACTCAGTTTATTTCCAAGTGCACTAAGCCAAGCAAGAAGGAATACCTCAGATTGATCAGAGCCGTTGGTATGGGTTTCCTTATGATGGGTGTCGTTGGTTACGCTATCAAGCTTATACACATTCCAATCAGATACTTGATTGTCTAAACAAGAAGCAGTTGAGCTGCCTTGAAGACGCGACGCCAGTTACGGCCCAAGAGGCTGTTGCGTTGGGTTTGTTGCATTGAGCTGTGTATTCATAATTTAGATACTGGCAGTGAGTTACTGTCAGTTATGCGAATCTAATAAGATATTTGGTTGTTATTTCAGTGTAGGCGAACGGCGCAGTATCAAGTGAGAGAGTCTATCTACGCGATTTGTGTTGAGTGAATGGCAATGTCTTGTAGATGTCTTGTAGTTGGTTCATGGAGTGCTGCGTGTTGAGTGACGGAATGGTCAACATTGTTGTTAGTTCTCTCCTAAATCAAGCGCAAACTTGTTGTAAATCGTATCGAAAACACATACACACACCTTACGGGTATTGCGTCGATTGACGCGGCGTTATTAGATAAATTTTGACACACCAGAAAAATTCAAGGACGAAATAAATTCAACTATTCATCCACTCAGCAACACTAGTCAATGCATTTGAGCCCGAAATTGAGGCCATAACATGAGCTTTTCATCTCTACTAACACAAATCACCAAGAAAAAAGGCTCAGATGATCGCCAAAAGATAACCGGTACTCCTGTTTCCCGAATTACACCGCCTTCGAAGCCTGGCTCTACCAGCGGATCAAATACAAAAACAGGTAGTTCTGGATCTTCACTCCCACAGAATCATTGGAAATCAACTGTTACACTTGATCCTGCTGTTCAGCGTCTTAAAGAGGCCCGTAGAGCGGAAAAAGAAAGACTCCAAGCATTAAAAGACTCCAAAAAGAAACCTCGTAAGGTTACCACTGTTACGAGAGCACAGCAACCTGCTGCCAAACCCTCGGCCAAGCTGACGGCAAAGTTAGCCAAGTCAACGGGTAAATCGACTACTACAAAACAACCATCGACCCCTGCTCCTCCATCTGCTCCACCACCACGAAAGCTAACTTTCAAAGAACTAATGAAACAGGCTGAAAATGTCGATACTAAACAGCTCGCTTTTCAGCCTATAAAAACAACACCAGAACCGAAGTCCAAGTCACCAAGGCCATCAACCATCAAAAGAGCTTCAGAAATTCCAAAAACATCCCGTATAGCTCCACCAAAACCTGAAGCACGGCGTCTTGTTCGCACTGCCCCAACTGCATCTAGTGCACAGCCAAGAATGCCATCTTTTGCGAGACCTTCTGACGCTCTACTCCAGAAGCTTTCACGAAAACAGCCTTCCGCTGCGGCCGGATCCGCAGTTCGTAGACCTCGTCCACTGGGGTCTGTGAGTGCTAAACCTACGAAAAAGAAGGATTCGCATGGGATTGAGGTTGATTCTGATGAAGAGGAGGAAGACGATTATTATGATATGTATGATGATTACGATGATGTGGATGATTTCATTGTGGACGAAGACGAGGACGAGTATGAGGCGGAACGCCTTAGAAAGCACAGAAAGCTCGAACAACAAGGCTATGACAGAGACGAAATCTGGTCCATTTTCAACAGAGGTAAAAAGAGGAGTTACTATGAGGAGGAGGATGATGACGATATGGAGGCAACTGGAGCTGAGATTCTAGATGAGGAGGCATTGGCTTTGAGACAGGCAAGGTTGGATGATGAGAGGGAGGCTAGATTGCTTGAACAGAGGAGGAGAGAGAAGTTGAAGAAGAGAGCAAAGCAATGATGCCATCAATGGACCACATCATAATTCCGTAATAGTATCTTGTCACCTCTGATTTACAATCACACGTCATTAATAAACTATAATTAGATAACTTTATACACGATTCATTTGTAATCAACCTTTTTTCGCCAATTAAATGTCTTTATTGACTTACTATTACGCGACACTGTGCGCTACTCAGACTCGCTGTACTCGAATTCGTACCCGTCCTCGTCAACGTCATCTTCATCGTCATCTTCATCGTCCGCCCCCTCACTGTCCTCCTCGTTGTCCTCATCATCGACTCCTTCACCAGACTCGTTTTGATCGGACTCGTCTGATAGAGGAGCCGCCTTCGTCGTCGCTTGTGGTTCTGATGATTTTTCAAACATCAAATCTTCATTTGTGCTACCGATAATTTGAATGTCAAATGTTGGGTATCTCTTATCTGGTGGTGGATGATTTTCGGCTGGCGGAGGCTGTAGGAAGTTGTCTTCAGAACCTTCTTCTTCAGGACTACTGTGCACCTTTTGCTCAAGGACAGATCCACCCTCATCTGTCTGCTCAGGTATAAATTCACCTTCATCCGTGTCCTCAGGAATGAATCCACCACCTTCCCCGTCATCCTCTGGAACGAACCCACCAGCCTCCTCGGTGATTGAACTCCCCTCTCTCTCTTCTACCAAAAAACCACCTCCCGCTTCTCCTATGAAATCATCTTCCTCCTCTCCATCTACCAAAAAGCCTCCCTCAGTCTCTCCGTACGGATCTTCCTGCTCCACCATCTCATCATAGACAACATTCGACTCTGGACCAAGAAAAAAACCTCCCCCTTCACCGTCTTCATTCACCTCCTTCTGACCCCTCTCCTCCTCAACCTCCTCCTCAACCTCACCGTGGTCAACATTCAATCTCTTCTTGATCTTTAACTTAGCAAGAAGCAACGTCCACGCTCTCAAGGCATTATACTCCACTCTCTTCCTAGCCTGATCTTCCTCTTCCTCTTGCAAATACTCACAAACCAATTCGACAGCTTCTTTACACTCCTCCAACACCACGGATCCAAAAATCTTGACAGTGGCACTCGGTCCACGCGCACCCTTACCACCGGACCCGAAATCGAAACCAACCGCGGCAGGAGCATGCTCCACATTGATTAGCCGTGCTGCTTTTTCAGCGAGTCGATGAGCAACATGGGCCGCTCCCTTCGGTATCATCCATGGCTGATACACGTCAATGTTACCGTAAACGTTTTTGGTAAGTTTCCCATCAACCAGTGGAGGAGGTTGGTACAACTCCGTTTGAAACTCTGCATAAAGTCGGATATCGTCTTCTTCCTCCTCAGAAGAAGGCTCAAAATCAGCTGTTTCGTTGCGTTTCTTTGAGTTCTCCTTGATTTTTAACGGTTGTTCACCAACTTTCAAAACTCTTCCACGCATGTACCACGCTTTTGCTGATCTCACATTCACCACGTTCACTCTCTTGTAAACGGGGATAATGGCGCTGGATTTACCATTCTTAGTTTTTCTAGTGACAGTTCCGCAACTGATTTTCGGTTTCAACACTTCGTTGAATTTCAGCTGTTCCTCAATTGCATAAAGAGGGTGATTGACAAAGTCCTGAATGGACTTAGGCATTCCTTCTTTGATGGACTTGTCTTCAAATTCGACTTCCTCAAACCTATCAATCTTGTTCATCTTGAGACGACTACGCGAATTGGCACCACTCAGTAGCTCCTCAAACCAGGCTTTCCCCCTCGGCTCTCGGGTAATTCTCTTTTTGCGAACTTTAGAATTGAAGTTTTCGGCGTACCTTCTGGTGATGTCTCTGACACCTCCTAGTCGGTCGTAGCCAATCACGTAAAACGAATTGAAATTAGGATCATTAAGTGGAGGTTCCAACTTTGACTTCGTATTCACCACCTCAACATATCGCTGAACAATCGGATCAATAGTGATAAACCTTTTGCAATCTTGATCCCAAACTTCACACCAGAACGCAGGATATTTGAAACCTTCTTCTGTACCAGCACGAACATTTGTGTAGGCCGGTTTGTTCACTCTTAAAGCACTTAACAATCTCTCATGTTGGGATAATGGTTTACGAGTGTTTTTCTTGGGAGACTGTCTGGCAGATTCTGTAGTCTGTGGGGTCGCTTTCTCTTCCTCTCCTTCTTTTCTTGAAAGATTAGTGAAATCCGGCGGTTGTAATGAGAAAACAAGCCGTGCAGAAACTCCAAATGAGCGTAGAAATGCAACAAATCCTTGTGCGGCAACATCTCTCGAGCCTCGCCTATTTTTCAGCGCAGTTTCAAATCGTTCTTTGGTAACTCTGTCCAATTTTCCCTTCGTTTGCAGATTACTCCATTGTTTTTTGTAAATAACGGCTGCTCCTTTACGCATAGACCAACTTCTGTTCCAGTACTCCATCGAATGACGCAAAAAATCCAAAAATTTGCGACTTTTCCCCTGCACAGAAAGCTTCGGATTCAATTGCTCTTCCTGATAATTTCGATATTCCTGGATTAACTTTCTTGGAGTGTCTTTCCTTAAGGCTGCCAACAACGATGGAGAGCTGCACCACGTGTTCCGCACTACTCCGTGGCCAACCATGACAAAAAGATACATCATATGAATGTTTCTTCTCAAAACTCTTTCCTCATTTGAGACAATGTTATTTCGTTTAGGCCGAGCCCTCTTCGGCTCAGTTTTCTTCAGTGTCACTGTAATTTCACCACCTTCTTCTTTGTATTCGAAATTTGTAGGTGTTTCCGGTTCTAAATCCAAATCAACGTCTTCGAAATCAGCAGAATCAAATGACTCGTCGGATTCATTATCGGGATCATCTGGAAGCGATGTTGGCTCCACCGAGGGAGACGAAGCAGAGGGAACTGGCGTTTCACACTCAGAATCAGAAATTGAAATCACCTCGCTGTTTGGTGTTTGCTGCTTTTCATCATTTGAAGATACTGAAATCGGTTGTTCTTGAGAGCCCTCTTTATTACTAATTGGACTGTCCCTCGGGGCTCCACGTTTTTTGCGTCTTTTCAATGGCCGCGTAGGACCATCACTGCCACGATCCGAGTCGCTCCTCAGCGCCTCAGCAAGAAGCTCCGTGTATTCTTTGGGCAGTCTTCGACTCATGGAGAAGAAGGGGGTTAAGAGAACAAAGATTAGAAAACTCTAAGGGTTTGCCATTTTTTATGCGAGGCGATTATGTAAGCGCGAATCGTCTGAATACCGAGCTAACGAACAAACTATCAAACAGACAGACAGACAGACAGACGAAGCAGTGACAAGCAAAGAAAACAACTTCTACAATTGATTAAGTTTCTGTGGAACGCGAGCCCAGCTAGTAAACAGCAGACTCAATGATCCACCCATCTCGCATCACCAACGCATCGCATCACCAACGCATCACATCACCTCATCTATCTCTTCCCGTCGCCTTCCTCCAGTCTCTCCTCTGTCCCAGTCCATTCGCTCACGGCCAATTGACCTTCAACACCACTCTATGGTGGTTGGATCCCGTGGCTTGCTTTCTCAGAGTCTATATGGTGTTCACCTGGCTCGTCGTTCGCTCGCTCGTCACGTGACCTACATTTCCATTTCAACCAAAAAAAAAATGCGGAGATCGCTGTATATCTCATCATCATCTCTCCGTTTGTTCCCCCTGCTCTCCATCCTTCTTTCCCACCACCACCACCATGTTTCCCCCGCAACGAATGATGGCGCGTTTTTCGGCAAACACGTCACTCAGGTTCTCCAATCAGCGAGCCCCGTTGCAGAAACATCGTGCCCTCCAAAATCGTCCAATACTCGTTGCAGCCCGTCAATCGAGCACTACAAATGTCCACCACATAAGACGCTCGGACGACATAATTGCCGAAATGACTGAGCCTCACGAAAATAGTGAAGCTGACGCCTCAATTGACCCTGTGGACAAACAAACTAGGTCCCACACCTTTACTGATAGACTTCAACATAGACTCCAGCACACAGACTTCTACTCCCGTTACCTCACCAAAGCTCAAACAGTTGGACCTCAATTTTTGCAAAGATCTGGACATATCCAAGACACTCTGTTGAGTCTTGGGTTAGGACCTGAAGACTACGCAGAGCACCCACAGCTCCAGCACGTGTCGGCAAAAGATTTTTCTAAATTAAAAGATGTCGATTCGGTCGTCAGTCTTGTGATCCGGGCCATTGCTGGAGTCACAGATCCATTACAACGGGAACTGAGTACCGTCCATAAGGCGATAAAACCGTTTGTCACGTCATTACGTCCACTGATGCAGCTCGAAGTGAGCCCAAAGAGTACAATCTTTGGCTCGGATTGGTACGAAATATGCTCAAACACAGCATTTGTCGATTCAATTCGACTTCTACAGTTTAAGGTGAACGAGGTTTATGGCTGGGGACTTGACTCCTTTGCAACAGATTCGAAAACTCTCTCGTGGATTGAATCTATCTTCGCTCCGACTTTGTACGATGCAATTTACTCTCTCCGAGATTGTGAGAAAATCCCTGGTCCAATCATTTATGATCTTTTATTGAGAAAACCTGAAAACGAGAGAGAGTTTGCATCATTGGTGGAGATTTACACTACAAATGCAGAAGAAATTAACCTTTTAGACCAAGAAAAACTGTTCCACATGAAACAGTTACAATTGGAAAATGCAAGATTGTTCGATAGAGATCTGCTTTTGCCGCCTGTTTTCTCAAATCTTTTTTCCTACGCTCTCCGTTACAGTCCCGTGGCACTTCCCAGACTTTCAGGGCTTTTCCTCAAGAATAGAGATTGTAGATTGTTGTTCAGTCAAATTGAAGAGCTCATCTGGCAACTTTCGTTGGATGTCTCGGGAGAAAATGCTTCACAGCCAAGCAAACATTACTATCAGGCACAGTCAAGGCTGATCCGTGCTGTTAACGCCGTTGTGGCAAACAACAAGGACGTCTCGCTTGGAGTTTCCACGATTATGGGAGTGGCCAATCTGACATTTTTCACCGACCAAAATAAAGCACTGAAACTTTATGTATCGGCACAGCAAAAGTTTGACAAATGGCAACTTGACAGTTTTGATATTGATGGATTTGACAGAGTTTTAACATCTGCAAGAGCCACGAGCTCTCTCAACGTTAACGATCTCAGGAGATCACGGACTGATTACAGCGTTAAAACCATTTGCACCTCAATTCTCCTTCTCAAAGAGGAGACCAATTCTCGGGATCGATTCTATTTCTTCAATTTCCTTTACACTACAATAAGATATCTTGATAAGGGTGTTCTCGAAGCATATCCAGAAATATGGAGATTTGTCGTTGCGAAACTCAAACTACATCGGAGACTCATTGAATACAATGCCTTGCGTTTATGGGATCTGTATTTGTACAAGAGTGGTTCTCATGACAATCCGATGGTCACTGATCATGTGATCACGGCTATCGAACGTGTTCCTCGATTACTCGGATTGTTGAAAAAATCTAAAGGGTTGAAACTTGACGAAATCTCGTTAGCACACCTCGTTTCAAGACTTTACAAATCACATAAATTGTTTGTGGAACCCTCTATGAAGGGACCTTTTCAACTAGACAATTTCATCGACGACTATGCTGTGACGAGACGATCCACAATAACCGAGCGTGCTGGTAGCTGGCAGCCCGATTTAGGTAGATTCAATTCTCCTGTTGAATTTGCAAGACACATTTTCAAATTAGCACCTGAAAAATCAGGTAAAATGGTATCCAGTTATTTACTAGGTGAAACAATGATAACGCCTGAAGGAGCTTACGATCGTTACAAAGAACATGTTCCATCGGTCGGCAACACGGCTTTGGCTATCAGTACACTGTTTGTGTCATGTTTGAGGTTGAAAGAGCTCAATATCTACCGTGAAACCTTATGGGATGGTGAACCACCTATCGAAACTGCCATTCGCGAGTTTCACTCGAGCACTGCACGTTCTTACGGTGACGATTCCGATCGGGTTTACCCTACAAAGAGTCTAGTGGTGGTCTACATCAAGACCTTGAATGAGTTTGGTGAATATGATGAGCTTGTTTCGTTGTTGAGCCGACTGGTTGATTTGAAGTTCCCTGTGTCAGTGGATCTTTTTGAGGAATATTTGTCATGTTTGAGTGCCGAGGACAGAAAAGAGTTGATTTCCGGGCTTAATGGGTATCAGGAGAGGATCGAACGTCTCAGACAGGCCAGTACGGAGTTTGAATTAACCCAAATCAAGTCAAGTTTGGCAATTGAGGAGGCTCCAAATGGTCCCTTTGCAAGGTTCTTGGGTAATTTACAGGTGACCTGGGACGTTGTTGAGACGTGGGAATGGCCTTCCAAGACTGAGCATTGAGAATATTTATTATATTTATTACACTTAGTGTTATTTATAAACCTGTATATATGCAGATAAATGAGCGTGACGGGCGAAACGAGTCATGCGACTCCTTGAAGCGGGAAATTAGTAGTTTTGCGGGTCTCGCGGTGGTAGCAGAGTCGTGATCGTACAAACCGGTTCAAGTACCAGTTTTCTGGGTTTACGCTGTTTGTGCAATCGAATCAGGTTGATTTGATTCATTCACTCTGTGCAGGCTCGTTTCGCTCGCTCCGCTTGTCTTCTCCTCGATTGTCTTTGCTTCGACGCCATCCTCTACATCGTGTTCTTCATCACCACTCAATACCCCCTGATCCTCGTCGTCTGTCTCCTTTCTAATCACTCTGAAACGGATATACCAAACGAGCTGACTCACATAGAGCCCACATTCGAGAGCGATCACCACAGCGTATAGGATCATTCCCATAACGTCGATACTGTCGCCAACTATGGTTCCTGCCATGGAGAAACAGGCTCCTGCCGTGTCCATGAAGAGAAAGAAGAAGTTGATTCCAACCACACGGCCTTTTCTCTTTGAGAGCTCCCAGTATGGGGGGAGCAAGCCAGCAGCTAGAAAAATAGCAGCAATGATTCCAAAGACCAGAGCCGGCCAATGTGTTCCGTTCTTGTAAACGTGCTTAAGAGGCAGAGAGAATCCCAGCTGGCACGCAAGGCTTGTTCCGTAGTATAGCACGGCGCAAAGGAAAACCGTCTTCTTGGGGTAACTGTAGGGTGGATAGTACATACTTTGAAGCCATGCTATGGAACAAAGGACTGAGAAAAGTTGAGGTTGGATTTGCATGGGAATGTAAGAATCACTGACGATGAAGTAGATGCCAAAGGGAATCCCTGATGCGCACCAGAGAAACATAAAGATGGGTGGGAAGCCTAGAGTTGAAGTTAGTATGGGGGTTGAGGGGTGGACAGACAAACAGCTGAGTTTGCTGGTGATTTGACTGGATGTTCCGGTCAGTCAAGCGAATCAAGTCGTGTGAACATAAACTCGCTTGGCTCGTCCGGATCCTTATCTTTCGCTTGACAGAGATAAACTTACCGGTAGCATCTTTCTTCTTCCACAGCCAGTAGACTTGTGGCGACAATTGGATACACCTGCGATGGTTAGTAAAGTCACCAAGTCGATCAGTTTAAGCGGACAACGAGCAAACCACGAGCAAAGCGATGAGCTCGTCCGTGGTTCACTCGTGATTTGCTCAGGATACTGCGCACTCACCATAAAACCGTCCCTATGGTTGTCAAAACATTCGCGGCAGTGTTTGATTGGCCCATTGTACAGTTCGATCAAGCTACCGTGGACTTGCTGAAGAAGAACTACTTGTGGAACTCATGAATGACACATTATTCAGCTGTATTACCTAGATAAGTCACAATTTCCTAGAAAAATTTTATTCAAACAGGGTTTTTCGCATCTTGCAGGTCCCGCGCAATTGATGAAGTTTGCGCGTGAAATTATTGTTATGTGAGGCGGTGAGGCGTCGCGGCTGTTTAGCTGGAAGTTCATAACGAGCGACGACGACGAGCGACGAACGACGACGAACGACGACGAACCAGGGTCCTCACTCTTGTCTTTTCACGAGTTCGACTAACGCATCCAAATACTTATCGCCACTTCTGCCCAACCCCGTCGGATCTAAATCCTTTAGCGACTTATGCAACTCTAACAGATACTCGTCGTTTGGACCGCTGTCGCCCGCACAAACTCTGATCACACCGGCAGTGGTCGAAACAGATTCCGGCCCGATAAATGACTCATTTTCAGTGGTTCCAATGTAAACCACAGACTTCACCACAGGCTCTCCACTGGAGTTAGTTGGTAGCTGTGAAAGAACTTTATCAACTACAGGATCCTGTCTAGCCACATCCGGCACAACAATGTTGAACTCGATCTCTTGTGTGGTATAACCATCTTTTTCGCGTAAATCGAGATATTCAGTTGCTTGAGCCGAATATTCGGCTGGAATATAATAAATACAACCCCAAACCTGTAATAAATCAAAAAGTTTGTTTTCGTCGTTAATCACGTGACCACAATCTGGAACATCTCTCAGTTCAAAATTGAGTATATCAGGTTTGAAAGCGTCTGTTTTGGCGATTTCGGTGTGTGGAATGATAGTGACAACACGGCCTTTCTGCTCTGGTGTTCCTCGGTTGTCATAACTGCTTTGCCAGAACCTACGGGCGTATCCGTTAATGTAACCGGGGAATCTGATGAAAGTTTTCGAGAAACTGTGATCGTGTAATGGGGGTTTGAAGAGCAGCGAGCCGTAACCGACAAGCCAGAGTGGTTCTTCCGCGGAAAGTGGTGTATCTTGAGTCATCTAGAGGGTAAGCGAAGGTGTGTTTTGGTCTATGAAGATGGTGTGTAGAATTTTACTGTGTAGCTATTTATTTTTGGTGAATTTTTTCTGGCCAGCGAAATAGCGAATTGTCTGAATAACGAGCAAGGAGAGTCTTTCAGTCATCCAAGCTTTACCGTCAACCATCACGGCGACCAATCACAGTTGCCAGCGGTCAGCAACACTACGTCTTTCTTCTGTTTACTTTGGGGCGCGACGTGTCACTCTTCATCTCACCCACAACAAGTGGAGCCAGTCGTGCTGGTCGTGCTGGCCGAGCTAGTCGAAGTGGTGGCGCTGGTGACGCTGGTCGTTTGCAAATGGCTCTCGCACGAGTTGCCTCCCCGTTGTTTGCTCGTCGTTGGCTCGCTGCTGGCTGGCCGTCTGCTGGCGTTGGTTTGTAGTTCAATTACTGGAGCCTAGCCTCTGTCCCTTACCCCTAAACGCGGCACTTGTATCGCCTGTCCTAGCAAAAGAACCGCCCGTTGCAGTACTTTTTGAATCTCTTCTCGCATAAACACCTCCGAAGGATCTGTTGAACGCTGCAGAATTGTAATCGATTCCCGTGAGCCTCGAGACCAACAGTTTGAGCCAAGAAGGTGCAGGCAAATATCCATTTGAGTAGTACCAGGAGTGGGTGTTTCCGTTTATGGTTCCAACACGATGGTTTGCCTCTTGTGGAGCCTTTTGAGAGATGAAAGAAACCAATGGGCCCAGAGATGAGGTCTCGATACAATTGTAAAGATAAGCAGCAAACATGCCTGCTAAGGCAAGCAGGAAGATATCCCTTCCGTCGACCAGTAAACGGAAACCAAGCGAAACAGCAGGCAAAAGCGACGCCTTGATTGGCATGAAATAGAAATTGACTGTCTGGTTATAGTTTGCAATTGACCAGGTGAATGTAAGAGCAGATAATAACGCTGGTGACAATGAAAGTAACGGTGGCAATGCCAAAAACGATGTCAAAACAACTATAGGAACAATAATCAAGTGGTAGTAGATGTAATCAGGTAGATTTTTCTTAAATTTCCCTTCCTCCAGTCCCTTGGAGAATGAGTAAACCATGTAAATCTCTGTGAGACCTTGCATTGGCTGTGGATGAGAGATGAGGAAACCTGTCAAGACCCTGTGGAGTTCCCAGTTTTCCAGAATAAGAGGCCACGAACAAACGAACGACGAGTATGTGATGAATCCCAATGCATTGAGTCCTGCCATAACTAATGATGTGAGGGTGATTGTTCTAGTGACAGGAGGGATTGAGACCACGAATCAATTGGGGTGTTAGTCAAGCAGTTTACATCGTCAATTGATAGAGAGTTACTTACTGACCGAGTTCCGACATCTTGAATGTTGTATATACTTAAACTATGACAGCTCTACGGAGATAAAGAGAAAGTTCATACAATAAATACATACGATTATTTCGCGAGAGGTGAAGTAAAAAATAAATGTGCGTGAGTTTTTGCTTGAGTTGCAATTGACCCCACAATCAGTGATCATCCAGCGAATAAAATGGTTGTTTCGGCCAGTCGTGTGTTCCGGTTAGCAAACTCGTCGAAGATTACGTTCTTAGTGCTTGTGGTGCTTTTGTTGGTTCTGATACGCCGTCGTGGTGATAATTCAGACACTCTACAACAGCTAGACGAGTTGGATGAGATAAACCAGAACAATCTCGAACAATCTCCTGTGACCCCACAAGAAGTATCGGGAAAATGGTTCAAAGGACTCAAAAAGACGTTGGAATGTCCTGATTACGTGGAATACTCGCAATTCAGACACCCACCGTTCTCAACGGGCCCATTGAAGCTACCGTACATGCGGCCAAGCGAGAATTGTCGAACATTCAAGAGCGATGCGGTAGAGAAGGTGATCTCAGACATGTCTGAAAGAATTGCAGACCCTGACTTGTTTAGAATTTTCGAAAATTCGTTCCCAAACACGCTGGACACTACTATACTATGGCACACTGAAAAGGATAAAGACACGGGAGTGCCACGGACTTTCATATCTACAGGAGACATTCATGCAGAATGGCTCAGGGACTCTGCCCGTCAGCTCAGTGTGTACCAACCACTGTGTAAGCACGACGAAAAACTGAGGCAACTGATCAAAGGTGCGATTATTCAACAGGCTATGTACATAGGCAAGGCTCCGTATTGTAACGCTTACCAGCCACCGTCAGGATCAGGAGTGGACCGGAAGCCATCCAGCATCGATGATGTCATTCCAAGACCCCCTTGGAGACATGTTTTTGAATGTAAATGGGAACTGGACTCGTTAGCTTCATTTTTAACACTCACAAATGAATATTATGAACATTCCGGTGACACTTCAGTGTTTTTAGATCCGCATTGGCTCAATGCTTTAGAATTGTTGTTTGTGGTACTGAGAAGAGAGTCGTCACCAACGTTTAACGAGGCCGGAAACTTGCTACCATTTTACTATACGTTCCAAAGAGAGACGCGAATCGGAACGGAAACTCTCCCGCTCGGAGGGTCCGGAAATCCCGTTAGAGGCGATACCGGTTTGATTAGATCAGCTTTCAGACCATCGGACGATGCTTGCATATTCCAGTTGTTCATTCCTGCCAATGCTCAAATGGAAGTGGAGTTGAAGAAATTGGCACCAATTCTGGCAGCAGCAGGCCAATCTGATCTGGCTGACATTGCAAACCATTTTGCAACCAACATAAGGAAAGGAATAGAAAAATATGGTGTGGTGGATCACCCTGATTTTGGTCGTGTTCTCGCGTACGAAGTGGACGGTTTTGGTGGTTCCAACATGATGGACGACGCAAACATTCCTTCGTTGTTGGCTTTACCGGACATGGGCTACTTAGATGTTTCCGACCCAATTTATCAAAATACCAGAAAAATGATTCTTTCAAAGGAGGGTAATCCTTACTACCTCACTGGACAGTTTTTTAAAGGTATTGGAGGTCCACATATTGGACTCAGTAATGCTTGGCCGATGTCTCTATTGTTGCAAATCCGTACTACTGAGGACGACGATGAGATCAAAGAACTGTTGCAGTTGCTTAAGACCACTACTGCAGGTTTGGGATTGATGCATGAGAGCATTAATGTTAACTCACCAACCAATCATTATACTCGTCCCTGGTTTAGTTGGTGTAATAGCGAGTTTGGTAAGACGATTTTGGATCTGGCAGAGAGAAAGCCATGGTTGATTTTCAAAGAGGGGTATGGTAGGTATGAGTTGAGAATGGACAATTAATGAGCAAGTGACCGTCTTCAAGCAAGTCATCTCGATCGATGTAAGTTTTACGGGGCATTTGGATTATCTGAGTACCCGCAATAAATTGTATTTGACTGATAATGTGGGGAGTGCGGCTCTGTGGCGCGAAGGCTTTCTCAGCCGCACGACTAGTAGATGAAGCAGATGTCAGGCAAAGCAGGATGCCCATGGTTTCATCCGCACAACTCAAACATATGAAAAGTATATATGCTGGATTATTTACTTCTGGCGGCAAACATCTCTTGGGAAACTCGCCTCTCCTGCTGTCAAGTTTATTTTTTGAGAATTTTTAAAATCAATACAGGAGCATAATAATAAGTGGTACATGTAACTGACGATGGGAAAGGGGTACGAATAACAAAAAATGGGCGAATTTGTAGATAATTGGTTCAATAATCTTCACAATATTGGGTCTAATGACGAGTATGAGCCATAACATATCACTTGCGGAACAAAACCGCAAATCACCTCGCTTAAACTCCTCTATTATCTGCCATTACATCAACATGTCGAAGATGAAACCCTTGTCAACTGCTCACACAACTCTCGTTGGCTGTCGTATGGCCATCGCCTGGTTCTCGTGTAGTTGTCGCTCTTGGTCGCCTAGTTGCCTGACAGCTGCTCGCTCTTCACTCGCCACGAGTGGCGGTGCAATGGCAGTGCATATTTTCCACGAAAAATAAATCCATCACCTAAATCAATCATTTTCCACCACGACAATCACCATCTTCCTCTCATTTCCTTTCATCACATCAACATGGGCAAAAAAGTGAACCTCAACTCTGTGGTGGCACTCAAAACTGAGTGCGATGACCACTTACCAGCGGTTATGGGCAAATTCGACTACCTGCAGTCTTTCAAAATGACAGATTTCAAACTAGTTGTTGGCTATTTATCTGTTATTGTTGCTGGTGGATTGTATTGGTTGGAGAAAAAGTACAAGAACGACTTCCATAACGATGAATATGTAACATACACCAAATTGTTGGTTGCTTTGTTTTTCACGCTTGACTTCACTTGGTGGGGATTTTCGAAGTTTGTGGAAAAAAATGTTAAGTTTGTTGGCATTAAAGGCAGTAAGAAAGTGACCATCTCGACGACAATTAAATCGAAAACGGAGCCTCTTTACACAGTGGAGGTCAGATTGAATAATCAAAAGGTGCAGGGCACTATTGATCTGACAAAGGTTTTCGATTCAAATGGGTTTCTCCAGTTGAAAGAGTTGACGAGTAAGATAGGTGATTTAGTTAGTGAGGTTGATAAGGGGAAGTAGATTTGTATTGTCTATAAAAACGGCGAGCGAAGCGAGTCATGCGAGTCATTCATGTGTAATTGGAATGTAATTGTATAAACGCGGGCAAACACGAGCTAGAGGCGAAAGTCATTGTCGTTGGTGTGTCGCAAACCTCCAGAAAACGACAAGAAAACGAAAAGATATTGTCAAGCAAATGACTCACCTCGCTCATCTTTCGCCGTTCGATAATTCCACACTATCCATCCCACTGAACTCCCTCGCCCAAACAACCCAACTATACGGCAAAACCTGTAACAACGGCAACAGTCTTCCATAGAACGGATAAACGAAAAATCCTTGAAAACCCCCCTCTAAAACTTCAACGACTCTCCCGGCCAATTTTCTATGATCAATCAATGGTGCTAAAAATTTATGTTCGACTCTAACATCTTCAAACATTCTAGAAGTGAGTTGACCCGGTATGAAGGTACTCACCGATATCGATGGTGGTAACTCATAACGGAGCGATGAAAGTAAATTGAGCAATGAAGACTTGGTTGCCGAATAAACAGCCAAATTTTTTGGTGAAACAAACCCTAAAACAGATCCAATTGCAATCAAATGAAGATTCTTACCGTTACCGTTCAAATGGCTATCAACAACTAGCTTCAACAATCTCACATGCGAAAAGTAATTAACCTCAAAAATGTCATGAATATTGTCCATCGATAACTGTGTGGTTGGATGCAGTTGTCTGACCCCAGCGTTACAAACAAGTCCATCAATGGACTGTCCATCCAGTTCTTTCGCTATAGTAGAGTAGGCCTCATCGACTGAAGCCTCGCTGGTCATATCACATGCAACAAATCTAACCCGCTCATTGTACAACATCTCAGGGCGTTCAACATCAAGAACAAACACTCTATTGACTGTATTTTTGCTGACCAACTGCGTCGTAATCTCCAGTCCAAGCCCATGAGACCCGCCTGTAACAATCAAATTGCGAAGGTTGGTGGCAGGTGTAGTACGAGCACGTCTGTTATAGTAGCGCAGGATCCAACAGACGGTGACGAATGTGCTGAACCGAAGATGTTTGGTGTTGGTTGCGATGTAGAGGACCAAACTCACGACCCACGTCCCGAGCGGATTCAATACGGTGTATAGGAGTATTTGGATGATCAGATCGATAGACCATTGTTTGGTTTCAATGAGAAGGGGCGTGGGCGTAATGTGACGGGCAACGCAACGAGCCACACAACAGGCAACACGACGTGCGGAGCGAGTCATTGCGCGAGACTCAATACTTGGTATTGAATGGGTGGTTGAAGAGGGAGACTTTTGAAGATGGATGGATCAGTAAATGTTGGGTGAAAAGTTCGCGCGTCGATCGACGCGCGTCGAAACTCCGAGGGAAGCAAGTTGTCTAGTGATGACCGTCCTCGTTTGTATCATATTGCACGCTCGATTGGCCGACTCACACACATCTTGTCCACGTTCCTCCTACTATCTGTTCACTACGGCTCACGGCCCGCTTCACTAGCCGCTGGCTCGCCATTTTATAACACTTTCTTTTACACTTATACAGTACACTAAACAAACACCTGCAAACAATAGCAGTAACAGGAGAGTCAAACTAGCAGTGTGTGGTATGCAAGAGATGACAGACTTTGCTCGTCGCTCGCTCACTGACTCTTATTAACACTCTTATTGATCGAAATACCATTCAGCTTTGAATTATGACTCTGTGTAGGAATGAACTTCCTAACCGTTCTGATCTCATCAGCAGCATAACCAGGAATGCGGATATTCCAATTTCTCTCCAAATGTAGTTGCAAATCCCGAACATCCAGACTATCGGATTTCCTGTGTTTTGCCAGCCTACAAGCAAACGAGGTAACAGAGGTGATGAACTCATCTGCCAGGTCGAGCAGAAGCTCCTCAACGTCTCCGTCAATAGTCAATTCAGCGTCTCCCTCATCAGCTCCAACAGATCTAACAAGCTCTTTCAACTTTCTCTTATTCAAGACACGCTCTCCCTCCAACTCGAATGGCTGTGGCTTCACCAGAGCAGGCGTGGTCAAAGCAGATGTACTGATAGCATTACCGTTCAGCATGGAAGGTCTGTTGTTCTGTTTCACAGAAACAGGCTGAATACCAGAAATCTTCAGCTCTTCCGGAATTGGCATGTTTTGGAATCTTGAGCGAACTCCGTCAACCGGATGTGTTGCAACACTAGCACCAGCATTGGCCACAGAACCGTCTACGCCAGCCCCAACAACAGGCTTGGAGGCAGCAGCATTGACATTAGTCACAGGAGTGTTTGGTGTGCCAACTTTTTGTTTCTTGGCAGCCGGTTGTCCAGGCGATTTACCTTTGGCTGGGGTTTTTCCTGCGGCTGGCTGTGGCGTCACCATATTGTTCATTCCTTGTGCCGGGGTTTGTCTCTGTTGCATCTGGATTTGTTGTTGATTCAGTCCCATTTGTTGTTGTTGCATTGGCATTTGCGGTGACATCATTGGTTGTCCAGGAGATTGAGAACGGGCAACGGCTTGCTGTTGTTGCTGCTGTTGCATTTGCAACCGTGCAGCAGCCTGTTGTTGGGCCAATTGTTGTTGAGGGGTCAATCCAGCCTGCTGTTGTTGTCTCTGTATTTGTTGTTGCTGCAAAAGACGCTGTTGTTGGGCTTGTTGTAGCGCTTGCTGGTGTTGCGGAGTCAATTGCTGCATTTGCTGTTGCTGGAAAGGTTGGCCTGGCTGGCCTGGTTGAGTAGATTGGGCAGGCTGGGCAGGCTGGGCAGGCTGAGATTGCGGACTCTGTTGGCTCTGTTGACTTTGTGACCGTTGCTGAGCCGGGCCCGCCGAAGCTGATGATTGCTGTTGTTGTGGGTACTTCAATTTGTTGGCGATCTGTTGAGCAAAACCACGACACCTCTCTAAATTCAAGTTCAACTCTCTCTCCTTTTGGACCAGTTGAGGCATCTCACTGGCTGGAGTTGCCGGATCAGCAATCTTTTGTTTGATAAGATTCAATTGTGCTTTGAAAGTCTCTGCCAGTCTCACAACGCCTTGATACTTTGTGATTTGTTCTTGCTTTTGCATCTGTAGCTGCTGTTGTTGTTGAGTAGCTGGCACAGCTCCTGGTGATTGTGACTGTGTCTGTTGTCCCATTCCAGGCCGTGCTCCAGGAGTGTTCTGTGGAGGCGGTGAAGCAGCAGACATGTTGCTCGGTGTGCGACCGCCTGCAAGTTGATTCAATTGAGCAGTTTGAGGTTGTGGAGTTCCTTGTTGAGAAGTTGTCTGGCCTTGTGCCTGTGCTTGTTGAGCCTGTTGACGACGCATTTGTTGACGGTTATTGTACTGCAGAAGGATACCTTTAATTTTCTGCATCTTTTCCACATGTTCACGGGCTTCCGGAGCATGGAACCCGATCCTTTCAGCAGCTTTCCGTTCGATTTCGTATTGTCTCAACAACTGTTGAGCTTGTTGAGGTCCAATTTGGAGAAACTCGGTCCGTTGTTGTGGCTGCTGTCTGCCCTGCTGTGTCTGTGGCTGTGTCTGTGGCGTTGTCGCAGCTTGCGGTGACGACTGAGTCATCGAAGGAGTCGAAAAGTTCACCGGTGACGACATACGCGGCGACTGTTGCTGTTGTCCGTTCTGGTTTGGCTGTTGGTTCATCGCGGAGGGCGGACACAAAGGTAGGGAGATTTGGGAACCTAAAGAGGCAGTGTTCCTAAAGCTCCACGGGGTACGGGGGAGTCGAGAGGTGGATTATGGAGACCGTAGAGGTAAGGGAGATGTGCAAGAAACAACAGAGATGAAGAATTATTTATTCGACGAGGTGAGGATTTCGCGAGGGCGATTGCGTCGATCGACGCGACGACGAGCAAAGTGAGCGAAGCGTGTAGCTCGTTTGATCACAATAGAATGACCAGCTTTACTCGTTATTCGAATGAATGACCCACCCTGTTAGCGAAAAATCGCACGGGTCGTTCAGCCCGTCGCATTAAGTCATCGAACCAGTTCATATATTTGCTATATAATCGTAAACCATCCTAAACGGAGTTCGAGAGTACGATCGACTTCCGTTGGAGCCTCTCCACCATCTTGTTCTATGGATTGTGCAGTCTTAGTCATCGCTGAACCAGGGCCTGCTAGGTTCTCTCGCTTCGATCGTTATTAGTTGCTCGTCTCCTGAGGTGAGCCACCACTTCCCTCCTTCCCCTGCTTCCCTCACCCTTCTCAACAACCCCCACAATCACCTTACCTGGCTTTCTATTCAGTAACCTAACCTCGTCGGCAACAAAACATCCAATCAACTCACTCTTCAACCCTCTATTCTTCGACACATGCCAGATCTCAACACTCTGTTCTCCAACGAGCACCAAAGACTGCTCATGGCTATCAAAGACGGCATCAACACACTCAATTCCAAATCTTATTATTCCCTCCCTGGAAGCAGTAACAGTCCTATAATCCTGTGTATACGTGACAAACATACAATATCTCGAATAAACCAATAACAAATCGTAGTCCTTTGCATCCAGGGGGAACTTGAACGCAGCAATAGGACGGCTACCGCGTAATCTGGCCTTCAGCTCCCTGTCTGCATCTGTACCAGACCGATTCAATTGCGTGTTGCCCATACTGTTCAGATTAGATAAATAGAAAATAGGATTGTGTTCGTTGACATGGCTGATAACAAAATCACTTGGATGCAATAAGTTCAGGTTAACAACTCTCAAAGTCGGCTTCATCGATTCAAAGTTGATCTTCCAACCTCCCTCGGCTGAAATCGGCGAAAACATGATCTTTTTATCTGTCCAACAGAACAACAGCAGGCTCTCAACAAGAACAGGACCACGCCGGACCCGTTGAGGTCCAATTGCGAACCCGCTAGTCTGTTTGCACACGACAACAAGGCCTGAACTGGTCTGCGAGCCGCTCTTGTACGCTTCCATCCAATGATCAACACTGGCCCGATACAGCTTTTCGTTCACAAGCAAAAAAGTCATGTCATCAGAGACAACCACAACTTTCTTCACACCAGAAATACTGCAAACTCTTGTCCATGTATCTGGAGAGTCCGGTAAACCCATATAGAGACCGTCGGTTGTTCCAACAAGGAAATAAAGTCTCGAATTTCTCTTGAAACAATCAGCGCTCAGAACTTTAGTCATCGTCAATGGTTGTTGCAAATACGGCTGGTTTTTGGCCATCTTCACAGAATTCTTGACCAAATCAAACTCTTCTGGTTCAATGGCCGGGATCTTGTGTTGGAATGGAAAAACCATCGTTTCAAATGAGCTACCGTTAACAAGTTTCAGCTCGTAACTTTGACTCAACTTCTCAAAAAGTGCACTTCTGTATCTCCCAATATCTCTGATGAACAGCCTCAACTGTGGGACATGTTTAGAGTTATCGGCTCTGATCGTGTACGAAACACCATTCGCAGTATCGTGCAATATCAAATGCAAGTCCGTATCGTCACCCTGAACTTCATATGCCAAATATTGCAGTGGTATAGGAGATCTGTTCAGGACATATGTCACACCAGTATCATCAACAGTCCCACCTGAAACGGCGCCAGCGCCGTCTCCTTCATTGGCACGCGGACCTTTTTTGATCAACGGAAGAACATAGTTGTCCAACATGTACAAAACAGATCGTTCCCAGGTAATCTGACCGCGCAATTGAGTCTCTAATGGAGCTCGTATCTTTCTCTCTTTGTTGAAAAGATCAACCATCTCCAGGTATAAATAGTCTGTGCAAACGAGTTTCTCGTTGAACTTGATCTTCGCATTCAAATCTGATGTGTAATCGGAAATCCGGTTGATACTGTCCAGAAGATCACATATTTCCTGTGTGATCGCAATCATCTTGTCGTTTCCAACCTTCTCATATGACTCACGCAACGTCTTCGCAACAAGACCGATCGGGGCAAAAGCCTGTAAAAGATACGAATGGAAAAGTCCGGTTGCAGAAATCAAATGGGGATTCCCACAAGCGATCTCGTCGCTCTGTTCAGCGTGTTTTATCCACTCACGGAACGCTTTGGAAACAGAGATTTTGGCTAAGTAGACAATACTTCGTGAAATATATTCATAATCACGTTCAAGTTTCGACAACCAATTGCGGAAAGACTCTAGAACATACCTTTCGTTGACAATGAACGTGTTATCGAACGCAGGTTTCAGTCTTTTGCAGACCAGCTTCTCTAAAAACTCATAGAGAGCTTCAATAGGAACAAACGTCTTTTTGAAATCTGCGGAGTGGTTCGGGGTCAAACGACGAGCAGCTTTGAAAGCCGGTCCATAATGACAAACCATCCGCTTCAAATTGATCCTGAACTTTCGTAACACAAGAAACAACTCGAAAATCTTGCTCTGTCTCGAATATTCTTCTGGGTTCCATTCCATCAAAACCTGGGATTCTTCTCTCGTTAGGTGCCAAAAATCAGCATACTGAAGGTTATCAAAACGATCCAAAACATGAATGGAGTCACAAGGACGTGAATCCACAATCAGCCTGACTACATCAGGCAACTCCCCTTTCAAAAGAGTGTTATCGCTGATAACTGACGAAGTCGATGAGATTGAGAGTCGATTCAAGTCAATTGACTTCAGGCTGTTCATACTGTGCCGCATCTCGTCTTGGTCAGCCGTTCTTGTTGTTTTCTGAGATCTCAGGGATAACTGCGGGTTGAACGGAGGCGGTTTACGAGAACCAATCGATCCACGGGTGCTCGGAGTTGTAGGAAAAGCACTGCTTGTGGGGGATCTCAGGTTATTTGAGGCTGGTGACTTGAAAAGACTGCTCGTTGGTGATCTGAACACGCTTTCAGTAGGTGTTTTCGGTGAACTAATCATCGAAGATTCGCCAAAAGTGGCTCTGGTGTCCAGCCGGCGGGGGAAAAGTGGCGAAACAGGAGCTTCATATTCGTCATTACCATCACCAATAGGAGGCAGTGCCGGTAGAGACTTGAATGGAGTCGTTGGGTTGGAAATTGAACCTATAGAGCTCCTAGATGGAGAACTTTGACCAGAATATTGTGACTCTAAAACTGATATACTTTCCATATAGGCAGATTGCAAACTGGCAGTCTCCGGGCCAATATGATTCCGTGCCAGCCCCCGCGGAGAGTAAACGGGATCCTGTCTGTTAGTGGCCATTCCAAGGGGAAACAAATGGCTTCAAACAAACTGGTACGAAAAATGGGCAATTGAACGTTTTTGTGCGTTGACACTTCACCCAGCTAATTCTTGAACCGTTCTGCACTATCCACGCTTTTCTAGGATCGGGTTTGGCCTGGTAGCGATGGAGATAGAGTTAACAAAACTGGTTCTTACTCCATACTTGAATGTTTTAGTATTTTTTTTTTCCTCTGTTTGTTTTGAAAACAATTACTGAGCCCGATCTGTGCACCGCCACATCTGTGGCTAGGGAAGTGGGACCTGGGAAGCAAGTTCAAAGTAAGACTGCTCCGTCAATACAAATAGCCTACATCTGGACCAACCTTGACACATTATATCGACGACTTGCACTGCAAGTTCAAAAGGGTCTTTAATGTGGCTGGCTATGAGTGGCTTTAACGTCGATCGACGTCACAATAGCAATCGTCGATGAAGCAAGCAAATACCAAAATTCCTTGCAACATAATGACTGTGACATCTGTTCGCCAACGCTACTAGCTACCCACTCGTTAATTGGTGAAGTTGCACACACTTTCCCGACGTTTGTTCTTCGTACCTGTCATCTCTACAGCTCCTCCCTCCTCATTTGACTTCCCCAATTTCCCGAAAACACAGGTGAAATTTTTCAAGAGAAATTTTTCAGAAAAAAAAAAAAAAAAATTAAAAATTTTTTTTCGCATATAAATATATCGAGGCCACCTTTTTTAGTAGTTTCCGTAACCAACCTCGTTTGGATGGGTTTTGTTTTTTTGGCAAATTGCTGCCCTACAAAACCTCGCATACTGTTATCGAGCTAGCATAATGTCGTCTTCCACATCTTTCTTAGACTGCTCTAAAGCAATTGAACACCTTTCCTCCTACCCGCAGAAGGATGGGTTGTCCATTCAAGAATTGCTCGACTCTAGAGTCCACGGTGGTCTTACCTACAACGATTTCTTGATTTTGCCAGGAAAGATTGACTTCCCATCTTCAGTTGTTGACCTTGAGACCAAGTTGACCAAGAAGATCACTCTTAAGACTCCATTTGTGTCTTCTCCTATGGACACTGTCACTGAGGCCAACATGGCTATTCACATGGCTCTTTTGGGAGGTATTGGTATCATCCACCACAACTGTACTGCTGAAGAACAAGCCGAGATGGTTAGAAAGGTCAAGAAGTACGAAAACGGTTTCATCAACGACCCAGTTGTCATTGCTCCATCTGTCACTGTTGGTGAGGTCAAGAAAATGGGTAAAAACTACGGTTTCACCTCTTTCCCTGTTACTGGTAAGTTTACATTTGCATTCTACTAATCTCATGTGCGTTGCAACCCGGTTTTCCCTTGATGATTGACAAAATTAATAACTTTCGTTCTACCGATTGCGATCAAACGATCTTGTGGAAACCATTTTATTTCTGAGGCTCCATTTAACACGGGTGTGGCGATGTACATTTCCGAGATTTTTTTACTGTGGTTTGAAAAACCTTACTAACACGGATTTTAGAAACTGGTAAAGTTGGAGGAAAACTTGTTGGTATCGTCACCTCCAGAGATGTTCAATTCCACGAGAATGATGAGTCGCCAGTCTCTGAGGTGATGTCCACCGACCTTGTTACTGCTAAGTTCGGCATCAAGCTTCTTGACGGTAATGAAATTCTCAGAAACTCTAAGAAGGGTAAGCTTCCAATTGTTGATGACGAAGGTAACCTTGTCTGTATGATTTCCAGAACCGATTTGCAAAAGAACCTTGAGTACCCACATGCTTCCAAGTCCTTCCAATCTAAGCAATTGCTCTGTGGTGCTGCTATTGGTACCATTGAGGCTGACAGAGAAAGACTTGCCAAGCTTGTTGAGGCTGGTTTGGATGTTGTCGTTTTGGATTCTTCTCAAGGTAACTCCATTTTCCAACTCGAGATGATCAAGTGGATTAAGGCTACTTTCCCAGATCTTGAGGTTATTGCTGGTAATGTTGTTACCAGAGAACAAGCTGCTCAACTTATTGTTGCTGGTGCTGATGGTTTGAGAATCGGTATGGGTTCTGGTTCCATCTGTATCACTCAAGAAGTTATGGCTTGTGGTAGACCACAAGGTACTGCTGTCTTCAATGTCACTCAATTTGCCAACCAATTCGGTGTTCCATGTATTGCTGATGGTGGTGTTGGTAACATTGGTCACATTGCTAAGGCTATTGCTTTGGGTGCTTCTTGTGTCATGATGGGTTCCATGCTTGCTGGTACCACTGAATCTCCAGGTGAATACTTTTACAGAGATGGTAAGCGTTTGAAGAGCTACAGAGGTATGGGATCTATTGATGCTATGCAAAAGACCGACACCAACGCTAACGCTTCCACCTCCCGTTACTTCTCTGAAGGTGACAAGGTTCTTGTTGCTCAAGGTGTTTCTGGTTCTGTTCTTGACAAGGGTTCCGTCACCAAGTTCATTCCATACTTGTACAACGGTTTGCAACACTCCTGTCAAGACGTTGGTGTTCGTTCTTTGGCTGCCTTGAAGGAGGAAGCCATTAACGGTAATGTTAGATTCGAGTTGAGAACCCCATCTGCTCAACTCGAAGGTGGTGTTCACGGTTTGCACTCTTACGAGAAGAGATTGCACAACTAAGCTAGGTAACAGAGTTTATGTTATTATATAATAATTGAGTTTAGCGATCGAAAAGCAAACAACGACTACCAGGTCGTCGAGACAATGTAGACTGGATTGGGATATAGTGAAATCATCGATAATTAACCGATAAATCACTGTATTACATCATCATTTGTTGCTAGCATTTCCTGCTACCAAAATCGATAAAAAAATTTTCAGGTAAAATTTTATAATTTTTCAGCCAAATTGGAGTATGTGGCTGGTGGCTGTTTGGTGGCCTTTTGGTGGCTTAAGATACTCAAACTACTGAGACGGACTACCAAACGACTCAGGTCGTTTGTCGATAGCTCGTTGCTGTTGAAATACGACATCTCTCTTCTCCTATATAGAATAAAGACAAACGAATAAAAAACACTGGTGTTCTATTTGTTTCTGTACATTAATTAATTAAATGTTTAGCTGCTCTCATTCCTATCACCTCTAAATAAATTCTTTATTCAGAATACTTAGACGGTCTCGAGAACAACATCCTTGAAACCACCAGCAACCTTCTTACCCTTCTCTTCGGAAGAGCCCTCACCGTGCAAAGCAAGCAAGTTACCCAAGTCGAACTTTGGTTGCTTGAGGAGCTTAACCTTTCTGATGTGGACGTTTTGCAATGGGTAGATAGATTGAGTAGACTTCTCAATTTCTCTTCCAATAGCTTCTGGGATCAACTTACCAGTCAATTGGGCAAGAGTAGAGTTGGCAACTTCTCTGCTCATGACCTCAATCATCTTCTTTCTGACCTCTCTCAACTTAGAAGATTGAGCGTAAGTGGTCTTCTTGATTTGGTTAGCTTGTCTCTTGGTGAAGGCAATGCAGAACACTCTCAAAACGTAATCGTCAGAGGTCTTGACAGTAACATTAGCCTCAACAAGGGATTGCCACTTTCTAACAAGAGACTTCAACTTGTCGGAGGTGAAGTCCAAACCGTGGAAGTTGGTGAGCAAGTTCTTACCTTGAACTTCGTCAACTCTCAACTTGATCTTCTTGTAAGAGTGGTCCT
Source organism: Ogataea neopini (assembly GCA_030578575.1). NCBI lineage: Eukaryota > Fungi > Ascomycota > Pichiomycetes > Pichiales > Pichiaceae > Ogataea > Ogataea neopini. The sequence continues at coordinate 186,279 of JAJMSO010000012.1, forward strand.
CGGAACCTTGCAAGTCAGCAAGACACACTTCAACAACTCTACCCTTCAAACCATCGGCAGCGTTCTTCAAACCAGTAGACTTGTTGATCAAAGTCTTACCAACGTTTCTGTTTTCAAAGGTGGTTGGAGCCTTGATGTCGTACCACTCCTTTCTGGTGAATGGGTCAACGACTCTCTTCTTCAGACCCTTCTTTCCCTTGGACAATCTCTTGTTCTTACCGATAGCCATCTTGTGTTATGCTGGTTTGCTGTTGGTACTGATACTATCGAGCAACTGTGAAGAGAGAAGAAATTCTTTTATGAAAAACCTCTATAGAAATTTGAAAAGTTAGTGAAAAAGAAGTGCAAAATTCTCAGGGGAACTGGTCCTCGCGCGACACCTCATGGCAGGCGGACCACGGGGGTTTGGGAGAATTCCAGGGGGGACAGCGCGCGACCACCCGCGAGTGTCACCCTCCGCGAAACACACTTGCGACCTCCCCAATTCGCACCACCTACAGTGGGAAAATTTTCATATTGAAAAAAATACGCTTTGGTGTGACACTACACCGCACACCTATTAACCCTTTCAACCCTTATTTCATGCACGTGATCTAACTTTGGTTTTTACAAACCATTGTCGGGCTGTGCAAGAAACCCTTACCTTTCCTCTCATCCCCCAGAAATTGAAATGTAAACAAATCCAACTCACAGATCGTTGTAAAAATATACACATTACTTGACGTATCACACAACCAAAGAGAAGTATTAATTTTCACCCAGAACCAATTCTTTCGACGATTGTATTACCACCAACTCTGGCGTTCATTACACCACACACCACTCCGTACGATCGCTATAACCCATCCACCCCCATCCATGAACGAAACAGGTCGCCATCATCATGAAAAGAACACTGTTACCTTGAAAGTCGGGCTCATAGGGGATGCCCAAGTCGGTAAGACCTCATTGATGGTTAAGTACGTTGAGAACTGTTTTGATGAAATATATACGCAAACATTAGGAGTCAATTATATGGAAAGATCAATAAATATCAAATCAACAGAGATAACATTCTCAATATGGGATCTTGGTGGTGAGGCAGAATTCACAAACATGTTACCATTGGTGGCAAGTGATGCAGTTGCGATTCTGTTCATGTTTGATTTATCGAGGAAAGGTACACTAAATTCAGTCAAGGATTGGTACAGACAAACTAGAGGTTTTAACAGAACTGCTATACCATTTTTGGTAGGTACAAAATATGATTTGTTTGTTGACTTGCCGGATCAGGAACAGGAGGAGATCACAAAACAGGCCAAGAGGTTCGCAAAAGCAATGAATGCCCCACTGATTTTTTGTTCGACAAGTGCTTCTATCAATATCCAGAAGATTTTCAAGATTGTCATAAGTAAGGCTTTTGATTTGAGATTGAGGATACCAGAGATCGAGAACACAGGGGAGCCAATATTGCTTTATCAGGATAAAGATAAATGAGCAATGGCGAGCGAGGCGAGACATTCAAGTCATGTGCGTTCGGCTTTGTTCATTTTCCGCTTCTCCTTCTTGCATAAGCACGTCCGGAGGCCCTTTTACAAGAACCTCCATCAGCACCTCCATAGGCAAATCATCCCGCGTTATTGTCTGTCCGATATACCAACGAAGATGAAAATAATGAACACGACGGGCCAAGCGAACAAGCTCGTCGTTTGCTCGTTATTTGGGTCCGCTCATCTATTAATTAGAACCAATAAACATTTCATCAAGTCGCCGTTTATTTAATTGTAGCCCCAGATCAAGTCGTAGTCACGAGCAAGAGTACAACAGTCATCACTCATTTGTTATCACCAAATCTTTCAACAAACTGTCCTTTTTGAAACAACTCAGCACCTCATCATCGCTCACATTCAGCCTGATCAATCTCGCTCTCTCTGCCTTCAATGTCTGCTCTACAACTATCCCGTTCTCCTCTAAATCCTGCAAAATATAACTGAATCCATTCACCCTCAGTCTAGACGGATCACGATAAATGACATCCAACAGCTCCATTTCCTCCTTCTTTAACGAGGCTCTCAACTCAGTGAACATGATCAAATGAAACTGGTTATTCAGTTCATCAATAACCTCACCCAAACTAACTTCGGCTACACCAGTTCTTTTTCTTCTCAACAAAATAGCTGCCAGAAACATCTTGGCTGTGAACGACAACGAATTCAAGTAGTTCGTTATCGGAGATGATGTAGTCTCGTTCACAGCCTTCATTATATGTGAGATGGTCACGGTATATTTATCGCCCAGCTCTTTCCTCTCCTCCTGTGTTTTCGCAAGAAACTCAAACTCAGCGATTTCAATGGCTCTAACACAAATTATCAATGATCTTCTAGCATCACCACTGACAGAAGCAACTTTTCTACTTGCGAACTCAATTGCATCCTTGGAAATAACCAGTTTGTTCTCGTTGGCCCGGCTTAACCTGTCTAATCTATGTTTGATAATCTCACTCAGTTGTGTAAAAGTGTATCCAGGGAATTGAATTCTAGTCAGTCCCAGTCTGGAAGATATTTTGTTAGTAAGTAGTCTCTCTGGCAAGTCCATAGTGTTGGCAACTGCAATCACAATCAATTTGGAATTAGAATATGACGGCCAATTGAAGAAATTGTACATAACGGTTTGATTTTTCGTAACAATTTGGTCCAGTTCATCTAGAAGAACAACTAATGGCGACCTGTGTTCATCTTGTTGCTCAAAATACTCTTCCAGTTGGCTCAATGAACTTGCACTGTTGACTTTTTTGCCCGAGATTTTATGCCATAACATCTCGTAGGCGGATTGGGGTGTCATCAACTTCAATCCGTTGATCTCAATGTAATTGAAAGCAGCCTCTTCACCAGCCATGTTCACTGAAAGCTGTTTGATAACTTCTCTGATCGTAGCAGTCTTACCAACACCGGGAGTACCGCTTACGTAAATGCATCGGCCAGTTTGAGTTTGGACTGCATTCTCTAGACTTGAATAAATCTGGTGGAACTCGGCATCTCTGCACGGCAGAGAATTGAGTTTGGCAGACGGATGAAGTCTTCTCTTCGCCTTACGGAATGTTTTAGTGACTCCGTCCTGAACCTCTTCAACTTCGTCGAAATCTAAAACCAATTCATCGTCTTCTTCTTCAAAAAAATTCAGTCGGCGAGCAACAGATGGCCAAAAAGTGGCTTTTGACTGCACAGTTCTCTTTCTGGGTGTTGTCGTCTTGGGTGTCTTGGGTGTCCTGGATGTCTTAGACTTTTTGGGACTTCCCTTGGATTTGGTAGGACTTGCCATCTTCTTACGTTTTGGCTTTGGCTCATCTTCAGCAGGGGCGAACTCGTCATCAGATTGTTCAGGTGTTTCCTCCTCTTCAAACTCGTCCTCCTCCATGTCGTCCTCGCTTTCTGCATAGTTGATCTTCTTCACTACGGATTTTCTTCTTGGCGTAATGGTCTGTGGGTCTTCTATCGGCACTTTCCCAACTGTCTGCCTCACAGTCATCGACTTGATGGAATGGTAGAATGTTGTCGAATTCTCAGCCAACAACTTCAGCATCTCGTCCCAATCAATTGGAGAAGTGAAAAATTCGCCTTTGTCATCACTGAAACGACGACAAACAAATGTATCGTCTGCGATCGACTCATCAACGACAATATTTTTCAATGAGTTTTCAGAAATAACTCTACAAGAGCTGATAAGGTCTTTGAGAAACACTTTTTCCGTCACAGGTGTAAGAAACACCTCGTTCCGGTAGTAGTTTGTTGGTTCTTTGTTGTCATTGAGTTCAATATCTGGAAGTTTCGTTATATCCACCTCACTCAGTCTGAAGAATGTAAACACTTTGATTTCAATGAAAGTGTCTGTTCCAAACGATATATCCTTGATTAATGCCAGATCAGGCACATCTGAGTTGTCACTGTTCTCTAGAAGAATGCAATCGCCCTGTTTGATTTCCAAATTATCTAGATCTCGTCTGAGCACAATTGCGCTATCTTTCTGTGTGTTTGTTGCTATTCTTCGAGACGACCTTCTAGGAGTTTCGTTATTCGACCCGCCTGTGGCCTCGGGCCCAACAAAGAATTGCCATCCTTTGAGTTGTTTAAGACTGGTAGCCATGTTGGAGAAGCATTGATGGAAGAAAGATCGCTAGTGAATAGCGTTTCGTTAAACGAGATTATTTACGAAAAGTTTCAAGCCGCGCCGATTTGAAAAAAAAAAAACTGAGAGGTTCACAATATTTATAGGGGTCCAAGGGAGTCAAACTGATAGGTTATTGATGATCACATGCAAGAATAAATGCCACTCGTATAAAGAGTGGTGAGAGGGGTATAGAAAGTTACACCTAGCTTTGCCCGTTGTTGACCCCTCTCTATCTCCTTTTTCTCATCCCCATTCACTACCCCATTCACTACCCCATCCCCAATAAAGTTTCTGGTCCCTACTATACTACATGCGAAAATAGGCAGACGCCAAATGCGAAAAAACATTACATATACGCTCAAAAAATAGTAATAAATATGTGGCCCAATTTTGATACAAAAAAAGGGATTTTTTTTTAATTTGTCGTCTAAATTATAAATCCCTCTTTGTTCGCACACACGCTCGTTTATGCCTTAAGAACACTATTTTGAACGAAAATCTCACATATTGCTACTAGAGCTACCTCTGCTCTATTCACCATTTGCTGAGGCATAATGTTCTCAAATCAAACACCAAAACTTCCAGATTTCTCCGTTAAAAGCAAACCGGTTTTCAAGCCGGTGTTCTTCACAGAACCCGGCAATGAAGATGATACGGACCAACAAAAAAGCAATTCAGATCCTCTCAACGAGCCATCTAACCCATTAATGGGTGGTATGGGAGGATTCATGCAAGATAACACGTTTCCTATGGGTGGTAATAACGGGTCTACAACGCTACCTTACAGCGGTAATTTTACAACGACAAACAATACAAGGACATTCAATATAAGTTCAGCAGATAATCCATTCATGACAAAAGACAAAAGCAATGCAATGTCATTACTTATGAAGACGCCGTCGGGAAGTCCACGTGCAACGTTCAATCAAAGTCCAACTTTGGTAGGTACTTCAACAAATAGTATGATTGATATTAGAAGTAACGAAAAATTCAATATAACAGAGAAAACAGGTGATCTCAGCAGTGTTGGATTATCCATGACATATTCATCAATTCCAAGAACTTCAACCTTAGAATCAACCAAAGGTTATTACAATACATTCATAATTTTATCATTTTTAGCACTTATGATGTTTTTTCCACCTTTATTGACAGGATTGGTTTCTGCTTCATGTAGAGAAGATACTGGATTTTGCATTCCTAAATTGGAGTTTCAATTTATTGATGATTCATCAGATTCGCCTTTAGCCACAATAAGAGAATCAATCAAAGTCATCTCATATTTTGCAATGGACTTGGGATCGGATGATGTTAATGTCAAGTTTTCAGATGAAGATCTAGAGGAAATTGATACATTTTCAGTTGAAAATTTATTCATGCTTAATTATCTTGGTTTTTGCAAGTATAACCAAGTCACCGGAAAACAAGTTTGTGATTCATTCAACAATGGTATGGATTTACCAAGTGTGTTAGTTAAAGATGCAGGAGCAAGTTTAAGTATTGCTTCAAGCCAGGGCAAGCCACAAGAAGTGGGGACATCGCTTGTTACGGCTTTCCATGCAATTCTTCAACATATTGGGGATGATAATGAAACAGCTTCTGAAGCAAATATTATAAGATTTATTGGACAACTGCTTCCTATCTTGATTGGTTGCAGCTTTGGATTTGGATTTATTGCACTAGTGTATGTGGTTGTCTTGGTTTGTTTGTTAAGATCTAAATTGAAATTTGGATCAATTCAAAGTAAAGTTTTCATGTTATTGGGAATTTTGAATGGTATAAACGTTCTTTCATTAGCGCTCAATTTTGCTGATATGGCAATTGAATACGTTTATGCAACAAAATTGAATGAAATAAGCAATGATCATGAATTGGCTGCGGTTGATCTTGGGGTTGGTTTTTACTTTCAAATTGCATCAATTGTGATTCAATGTATCGTTTGTTTGGGAATAGGGCTTCTGATACTTGTGAAGCCATGGGCTACAAGGAAGATAGTCTGACAAACAAACGACAAGCAAATGACAGGTGAATTGAGGAGTCGGTGGCCTAATGACTTACGAGCGAGTCATTGACCGAGTCATCACCGCATCATCACCGAATCATCACAAAGTCGTTTGCATCAGCGATTCATTTATCTGTATCAGCGATTCATCGAATGACTCGCGCAGCCTGAACCTAAATAGATTGGAGTCTTAAAAAAATGTTTATTTCTTTCCTTCGTATTATGTAGCGAACCACAAGTGAACAACAAGCAAAGCTGGTGCCTGAGAAGTAGCGAGGGGGTGGTAAATTATCTAATGACTGACGCAATAGTGAGCGCACACAGGTTAGTCAGTAAACAACGAGCAAAGCGAGTTGGTGATGGTGAGTGATGTAGTAGTCGCAGTTGTATAAACAGACGAGTCGTTCCGCTCGTTGTTAAACATTGAACAAAGCTCCTGGCGGTTTTTCTGTGATTCTATAATCAAACGAACTAATAGACTCACAATCATAAGATTGATTAATTTTTTCATCCACTATGATACTCAGAGTGACGCCAAACCATGGACTGTACAATGGTCTTTGGGGTCTTGTGACCGGAAGCAAGTCTGCTGTTTCGCCAAGTCTGTTCCGACCAGATTCGTCGAATCTCACTTTGAGTCTGGCCAAAATGACGTATTGACCTTGTGGTTGACCTGTGGGGAGCAGATGGGCATCATAACTTAACAATTGGTGTTGGGTCAGTGGTAATGTAGACCACATTTCTTGGAAAAGTGGTTTCGAACCAAATGGAGTTCCATTGATAACCACACGAGACTGCGATATGAGTTGTGGGATGATTTGAGCTTTATAAACGTCTAACGGTTGTTGTGCCTGTTGGTATGGAGTGTCAAGCGATCCCACGATCGCTTTGAGAAAGTTCTCAATTTTCACGGTAGGATCCACAGGATTTGGAGTGGAAAATCCCCCTTGTTGAGTGAATGAAAGGTTTGTGTTCATGATGAGTGTGGCGCACTGCTGCTAGGGGGAGATTAGTTAAGGGGTCAGTTAGTTGGAAATATATTTTTCAGTGAAAAATGGACCCAGGTAAATAATTTTTTTGATGAAATGGGTGGTGTACGGGTGTTGGAAATAACACCCGTACACACCTCTGCGGTCACCCGGACACCTTACAGCCACCCCTTTTGGGGGCGGTATTTTTCGCGTTAGCCCAGATAACACATAAAATGAGGCTGTCTGGTCGTGTAAGGCACAAATTAAGATTCTCGAGGTGATAGTTCTGTTTCTGTTTTGGGACATTTACCCAGCCTAGCCAGGAGGAGAATTTCCGGATTCGGCGCATACATCAATGTGACTGCACTAACATCTATTGTCTGATCTAATTGGATCAATGCAATTTCAAGTTACGTAACAATAAACGCACGAACATCCGGAATCACGCTGGTGGGAAATTCAAGTGGATCAGATCAACAGCAGTTCCCTGAAAACAGAAAAAACATAAAACCCGCCATTTACCATTAAAAGTGGCTATAATGAAAAACAATCAAATTAAACCAGTCAACCCGGAGCAACATTGTATGATTTGCATCAAGCAGCTACAGTAAGCCATCTTAGATACCAGCCATATTACAATTGCCCCAGTTCCAGCCAGCTTGCATACATATAAAGTAAAGCATTCTTGCTGCCACCGGGTATCAACAGAACAAGTTTCTTTGCTCAACCAACAACAAATCAACTAAACCAACTAGAGCATACCACTCGTCCATTCGTTCTTTACACATCTTTCCTACCATCCCAACAACCTTTTACCCCAGTTCTTTCGTTCTTTCGTTACCATAGATACCTACTATTCAGATTCCACCAGATCAAAGAACTCTTAAACAACTACAACTTATTTTCCCCACTACAGAAATGTCTACAATCGCTGCTTCAGAGCTTAACAATATTCTTCTCAACCATTCGAGATCCCAGTCTGATTCCACCAACTCCAAGTCATCGTCTTTTTACAATATGGCACAACCTAGATCCGAAGACGTTGCTTTAATTCAAGATACCTCTTCGAATCTCAAAAGATCTTATGATACAATGAGCGAGGCATTTTCAAACACTACTCCTGACACCACTATGTCTTCGCCATCAAAGAAAGCCAAGACTGCTCCATCGTCTCCAGTTGCTGCCGCCGACGCTGCCAGCGAATTTACAGCTCCAAAGACTCCTAGCTCGGTCATTTTACCTGAATTGCCCCTCACCCCACCTTCCCAATCCGTCACTTCTCCAGAACTACACAAAGTTTCAATCTCAACTCCAATCCCTTCGCAGGAACGCGAGCTTGAACGCGAGCAGTCATCTTCACCGGCCACACCACCAAGCTCTGCCTCTGGTTCGCCAAAACAGGCCGCACAATTGCTCAAACCAACTTGCAAGCCTCTTCACGTTCATGCAGAATCTGCCTTCCTGTTCCCAGATACCTGCTATTCGTTCAGTCTCATCAATGCATCGGCCAGCAACATCAGCGAGAGTAACGAAAGAGGCTGTTTAATCGAGCAACAAAACGAGGAATGGAGAGATTTCTATTCTTCGAAGGTTAAGCACGAGAACAATGAGCTTTTCAAGAAGTACAGAGAATATTGCAGTAGTCTTAAGATTGATTCCTCCAAGGTGACAAAGCCAATTTCGAAGTCTTCTCACAGACTCAAAACTAGTTCCAAATTGTCCAACTTTGTTGAGTCCCAATACAATCGTTACAATGGACTCGTCAACTATCCTTATTCGAACAATTATACTTATCAACAATCTGGTTATCTTCGTGATGTTGAATTACTTACTTCCTCCTCTTTCCTTTACAAAGACCGTCCAAGATCAGGATCAGTTTATTCAGAAACTACTCGTCAAAGATTCAAGTTGCCACCAGCCAACGCTACCAAACCACTTGTAATGCTTTCCTCAATCGACCAGGCGTCGGTTCATCCTAATATTTATTCAAACGATGATTATCCAAAAAATAGTCTATCGAAACCGGAATCTCAAACAGTCAAGACAACTCCAGAACAAACTTTTTCAACACTTTCGCCAGCTACACCAACCGCACCATCCTCTCCTGTTTCTAAGTTCATTAACAGTTCCATTATGACTCAAAAGACTTCGCCAAAATCCCCAGCTTCGCAACATTCTCACGTCCATACCGCACCTTCTCCAACAACATATTCTTCCACCATTCCTTCGAGAAAATGTATTTCTTGCCACTCAGCACAATCTCCTTGTTGGAGACCTTCTTGGTCTTCTTCGGAAGGTCAACTTTGTAATTCCTGTGGTCTCAGATACAAAAAGACTAAGGCTAGATGTCTTAATCCTGATTGCTTGAGAATCCCAGCAAAGGGAGAGTGGACCTTGATGAAGAATAAGGGCAAGGTTCTAGTGGGTGACAAAAGACATGCTTATAGATGTTTGCACTGTGATGGGGAAGTGGAAGTTGATGAGTAGACGAAAAGACAAGTGAAGCGAAAGCGACTCTTTGATTTGAGTCTCTGTCGTTTACAAGTCGCGACAACAATTACGAACAAACGAACAAACGAGAAGACGAGAAGACGAGCAGACGATCGAAGCAAATCGTCACGAGACTCATTGCCTGAGCAAGTCATTGCACAACTGCGTAGGGTGATGACTTTCTTTGCTGGTCAATGATTGGGTGTAATATAATAATGAGTGTAATTTTATAAGGATATATAATATCGGTGAATTATCGTTTTACTTTAGCAAATACTGAGTAGACTAGCAGCAAAGCGAGTCGCACTTGTCGCTGGTAAGCCTGCATGTGATGAGATTGCATCTTTCTCTCAGAAAGCCCCGATTCTGCCCCCCTTTTAGTACCTCGAAAAGTGTTGTAACTTGAAAAAACTCGCTTCGCTCTTTTTGGCTTATGTAATGTTTTCCGCGGTGTAACCCCCCTCTTCCAAATCTGGCCAGAACGGCTTTTATCGATCAGTTCCAATCTCCGGCCGGAAAATCCAGATCAGATCCCCAGATAACGCGTTGTGCTGTGCATATTTGACAGGTCTATTCATGATCGAGCGATCTAGCTCATCATCTACCACCTCATGTTCCTATGATTGTGTTGAATCATGTTGGATCGTGAAAGCAAGTCACAGCCGCTTTCCAAAAAGAGAAATTGTCAGTACACGAAACTGGGACTGGAAGCGAGGGCTTGCTCAGGGGCTGTGATGGGGGCGATGGATTGCAAGGCCTTCCAGACACATCACCAACGCCGCCTACATTGTCAGCATTATCAACTTGTGACAGCTCCATCTATCCCTACCCGTTTGCTTCTCTCCTTATCTCACCTTCGGGCCCCGTGATTTTCCCCTTTCCACGGGCTAATCTCAAGCAAACAAAAAAAAATTTTTTTCTTATCTATACGAATTATTTATTCATTGCCCAAATATCCTATTCTCCCACTTTCTGTTTCTTCTTCCTTTTTCTTCTCTTTTCTTTCCTGTTTTCCCTTTTTTTCCTCGTCTTTTTATCGTAATTATCGAGAACTAACCCGTTCGAAACCTTGAACAGCGTGATCCCACAAACTAAACCAAATATAATCCCTTTTCGATCTTTACTCTCGAGAAGGTTATTGATCCAGGTTGACCGGAAACATTACTAACGAGAGCTGCCGCATAACGTCCCTTAGCCTTTTGAAATACCTTTACAAATAAAGGTATTGTCCAATCACATCATCTCACTATCACCATCGCACCATCGCATTCTGTCTCGCTGTACATTAGTTTCCGCAGACATTGTGAAGAGCCCACTATACTAAACTTATGTTGTTCAGGAACAACACTTTAATCTGGAACTCTACTAGAAGATTTATTAGTTCCACCACCAAACAACAATCGATTGTTGCTTCAACTGATTTTTTTGGTGATAGAATGAGTCCTGTTGCACCTTACAAGACTGAAGAATCAGCGATTACTCATCAGGATGACTTGCAAATGAGACTTATTGGTCAAAAATTGCACTCAAAAATCAAGTCGATCGATCTCGACACTTGTGAACCAGACGATTTGGATCCATTTTATGTCTGTGATGTGGGTGAGGTCAAAAAACTTGTCGGACTTTGGAAATCAAGATTACCTAGAATTGAGCCGTTTTATGCAGTCAAGTGCAACAACAATCCAGGACTGTTGAAGACCATGGTTCAAATGGGTCTTGGATTTGATTGTGCCTCCAAAAATGAAATTAAATTGATGCTGGGAATGGGTGTCGATCCATCAAAGATCATTTATGCTAACCCTTGCAAAGCGATTCCATATTTGAGATATGCCAACGAGAATCAAATCAACAAGACTACCGTTGACAATATCGATGAATTGTACAAAGTTGCTAAATACCATCCTAACTGTGAGGTTTTGATCCGTTTGCAAACTGACGATTCTTCTTCGACTTGCCCACTTTCTGTGAAATTTGGAGCTTCTCTTGACGAATCCAAACTTTTGGTGAATGAATGTAAGAAGTTGAACTTGAACTTGACGGGTGTTGCGTTCCATGTTGGTTCCGGTTGCAATGATTTTAAAACCATTCAACTCGCAGTCAGAGATTCAAGAGAACTATTTGATTACAGTTCTTCCAAAGGTTTCGATCTCAAGATGCTCGATGTCGGTGGAGGTTTCTCCAAAGAAACTTTCCAACACTCATCAGATATTTTGGGCAAAGAAATCGATCTTTATTTCCCTGAGAACGATTATCCTCAACTCAAGATTATCTCTGAACTTGGCAGATTTCTTGCTTCGAGTTGCTTCACTTTGGCTGTCAATATTAGCTCCAAAAGAGCCGATCAATTCAATGAAAGAGTCTATGTCAATGATGGTGTCTATGGTAATTTGAATTGTATTCTGTTTGACCACCAAGTTGTGGAGCCAAAAGTCCTTACTTCAAACGGTGAGTTCAGATTTTACGATAACTATCATGGCAAAGAGGAACAATTGACTGATTCAATGAAAAATTACTCAATTTGGGGCCCAACTTGTGACGGTCTTGATTGTATTTCATCCCGTTGCAAGCTTTCTGACGAAGTTCACATCGGTGACTGGCTTTATTTCAAGAATATCGGTGCTTATACTTCTGCTGCTTCGACCAATTTCAATGGCTTTGAGTCCGAGTCCAACTGTTTGTATGTGGATAGTAGTGTTTAGTGTGCTCTTTATAATGTCTATGTTAATAGATAATATTATATTATGTCATTTTCCTTTGTTTGCGCAGCGCATCATCGGCATCTCTACCTCTCTTAACACCATTCACATTGTTCAGTTCTACATACATACTGCTATCGTTATCATCGAAATTGAGTAAATCGTCATTCAATTCGTCGTCTCCTTGTCCCATTTCGCTTAATTTGATTTCGTCCGTATCGAACATTACGTCATTATAGTCTTCCACATCAATTGGTTCAGTTTCATCATCAGAATCCTTATAATTGGATGTCAATGCAATGCATTCGTTCAAGAAATGTAAAGCATTTTGTAAACTTTGTTCTTCTGTCATATCGGCAAACGGTTGGAACAATGAATATGTGGTTTCACCAATTGTCGGGAGTAAATAACATTCAATCGGAGGCTCCTCGCCTGCTCCGAGATTAATATAAATCTTCTTATCTTGAAGACCAATCAAAATGATGGATTCGTAAGGAATTTGGTACACAGTGTCGATTAAGGGGATGTTTATTATGAGTGATTCGTTGAGAATAAATATCCATATTGGGAGTCTAACGGTTACTGATTGTGTCGTTTGCGATATTATGTAGTTGGGATGCAGTTTTGACGTGTGAATTGTCTGATTGTTGAAGGGCAGTTGTATTTCGTTGTCATCAAATTGGCATTCTAGATCAATGAGCCAGTTTTCTGATCCGTAGTATATGAGAACGACGTCTCCATCGGTGTAGTACTGAGGTGTTGTATATTGGTAATCTCTGACGAACTGGGTGTTTTCGATAGTCGGGAGGTCTGTAATTTGGCGGACATCCATGGCAGTAATCGGTAAGCAATTATAGCAAGCTGTGGATAAGCAGACAAAGTAGTTTTTGTCGTTAATGGATAAGCAACGTTGTTAAATACTAGTCAGCTAGATAGATATATTTGGAAAAATTGACTGTTCAAATTATGGAGAAAAATTTTAGATCCCACGATGCACGTTTAGGGCGGTGCAATTGGTGCGATTAAGGACAGTCTCGGTTAGTGGGCCAAACGAAGAATGGTTGGAGTGAATTGTAAGCGCATAGTGGGTGTGCTCAATAAGAAGTATGAGGGTTTGTTGGTATGAGTTAAGTTGTCCCTTACAAGGGACAATTGATTGATTGGGTGATTTTTCTCGTTACCTCGCTTATCAAGATTTTGATAAGACCATCGAGTGACGAGCAAAGCGAATGATACTCCGCTGACAAAAGAGTCAGTTGCATTGAGGTAAAAAAGCGAAGTAGGGGCACTGATGATAGTATAGGAGAGTATCAAGTGAGTGAGCTTGCAAGGGTTCTCACAGGGACGCTCAAAGGGACACTCAAAGGGACACTTACAGGAAACATACAGGATCAATGGTTGCGGAGAGTTGCAGGGAAATCACAAAAGCACATTAGGATGATCTTGTGGACTATCTCTGCAGTGCAGTACCGGGATGTGATGAAGTCACTAAGCTTCCAGCAAATTGACACAATGACTCGCTGCGCTCGCCAGTTGCCTTTTTGCTGATGCGCATGATTACCCTGGCTACCCGGGCCACTCCTTGTTACCACCTGGTTTTCCCTCTTATCACCCGGTATTTCCCTGCTTCACACTGCGGTCTCGCCGCAAGTACGTTCCACGTACGTTTCAGAATGTGCAGTGTGGAAAAAAAGTTATGTAATAACAACTAGTTAAAAAATCAGATAACGGCTGAGATCAGAGCTATATGGTGTGAAGGCAAGAAAGTTGATGGTAGATCTGATCCAGGTGGATCAACTGAGACTTTCCAAAGCAACTTTCGACAATAAAGATCCGTCGGTAAGGCGAATTCTAGCTAATTTACTTATTTCGCTCGTCTTTGAGTAGTGCGGCTCACTTGTTTCAAGAACAATAAAAAGCTGTTTCAAAACCCTTAATTACCAGCATCATGCAAGTTAAAAAAGCTGCCATTGATGATTGCCAGTGAATTCCCCCGCAAATGCCAATTCACAGTCTTGTCAATATGTAGTCAATTAGTCTCGTTGTGGTAGTTTATTCAATTCATTTACAACTATGTTTTAGGTTGAGAAGGTATTATTTGAAACGCGCAGGAGCGATAAATAGAGGACCAACTCCGAGTTAACGACGAGCGAAGCGAGAAGTCAGTTATAAGAATTCACGGGACAGAAGTAACGAGTCACAATAAGCAGAGTCGGGAGTGAACAACAAAATTTACTCTACTCAGTCTCTATTGCTCTAAGCACTGCTGCTACCAGAAAGTCCCTGTTTAGTCATCCAATTTAGCACCCTTGAGGTTCAGTCACTTGATCACACCATACTCACACGTTCCTATACCTTCCCATGACGCCGCTTGCTAATCCTTTCATTGCCAGTCGCTCAGGGACACGTAAGAAAAACTCAATATCCTCACTCTCTTCGGTCAATTCAGTCTCATCGACAACGGGGAAGACCTTCAAATTGAGTGCGCCCCCATTATTCAGATCACATCGTCCTGTGTCCCCCCATGCATCTCCCCATTCCTCGGTCTCATCTGCCTTTTCGTACACTTCTGTATCATCTGGTCAAACTTCCCCCTGCAATCGTCCAAGCGTTTTCTCCACCCCCTCTTCAACTAAAAAATCAAAGATAGCCATGGACGAAAACTGCTGTTTCTGCGAAGAAGCCCTTCTTAACATTTTTGAAGGTGAGACACTTCTAGACTTGTCCTGTGGTCACCATTGTCATTTCGATTGTTATTCAGAAATGCTTAGTTTAGAAGATTCCCACCTTCAAAACGAGGGATTCCGACACTCTCATTCCACGGTCTACTGTCCTTCGTGCGGATCCACAAACGTCTTTGGGGATGAAGACATCAACGACAGTGTAGTGAGAAATCGTCTTCTATCGACTACTTCGTATGGTTTCGATGAAAGAGAGTTTGCCGCAGCTTCGACACCTGCTACCTTACAATTGGTGACTCCCTTAGCAGCATCAGAGAGCTTCCTGCCGGTCACTCCACTCAACCAAACTTTCAATATTGATTCTCCAGTCCATTTTGAATTCTCCAAGCCGCACCGTTTAGTTGACCCACCGTCTCCTCACACACGGCCCCTTTTCGTTGAATCCCCCGTCATCTCCACCTTCCCTTCTAAAACACAACGTTCGAGCACTTCCGGTTCTTTAATAGACACTCTGTCGGAGGCTAAAGTAGAGCTGGTTCCTGAATTTTCAAAAATCATTCTCTCCGATGACATGATACCAGAGTTCTGTGAACTCTCGTGCGTTCTCAACATCAAGTCTATCGACTATGAACCGTCGCCAGAAACACTGCCAGATGATAAAAAAGCGTTGGAGTGGAAGAAGAAAGAGGAGATAGCCAAAGAAGTGATTCATAATTTCGAAGTCAAGTTACCGAACGATTCGCTTTTGGACGTTGCAAATCTTGGACATTTCATACTCTTTGACATTTTTGAGAAAATTCAAATTGGTAGCAAGGAACATGAGAAGGCACAAGTCTATCTGTTCGATCATCGACTACTCATACTGAGTATTGTTGGCGATGTTATCTTTCATAATATCAAGATCGATGAACAAATTTCAACTGTTTTTGAAGACTCAAAGCAAATCATATTAAATTTGGCTAGTCTAAGTACCCCAGAGATCGTTCTTTTCAGTGAAAATAAACTCATTCATGACAAATGGTTGAAAAACATGACAAAATTTGCAAGTCGACTCAGAAGAGACTCCAGATGTTCTAATGAATCTGTTGACACTAGCATATCAAGAGAAATTCCACTTATACAAATGTCTACCAATGCCTGGGGCCTACTCACAAGAAACCAGAGCGCAATCCCCGAGGAAGTCCTCAAATACAACAAATTAGTGTCTAAAGGACTTGATCTTCCAATGGGGTTCTTGAAGAGACAGATTTCTCGCCCAGAATCGAATCCCGTGGTTCTCATGCTGGCAATACCCCTGGTCAATGACGGTGGATTGGGATTGTCAGATGAAGAGTTCACGTTGGAAATACGTCGACTTGTTTCCCAGACTCTTGACTCTCTCAACTCTGACGACAAGCTAGGCCTTGTTTTTGTGGGCAACAAACGACTGGACTCTACTTTGGGAAACTATTACGGTTGTATGACAAACAGTTGGGAAGGATGGTCGGAGATCATTGACTCAATCAACTGCTACACTCCTCAGGAAGGAGATGAAGTTCTCGATGAGAACTACAATATGTGGCTAGATGGTCTCAAGTATGTTAGATTGCTGGCAATAACTAGCTTCGGAGTACAAGATGCAATTGGAGTCAGTCATGTTCATGAAATAGTATTTGTTTCAACAGAAAAATTGGGGGGAGTGGAATTACCTGCTACCAAAATGGGGGGAGCGAAATTACCTGCTACGAAACAAACGGCCCCACTTACTGTCAACCAGATTATTACCTCTCTATGCAAACAGTTTCATGCAACGTTCCATTCTGTCTGTCTATTTGACGAATACACTTACCATCCGAAAGAGATCATCGAACATTATCAGGAGCTGGTTGGGCCTCCAAACTCATTTCAAAGCGTGAAACAGCATATGGTGTTAGATTTCGAAAACTTGCACGAATTAATGACAAAACTTATTGCACATTTCCACGATGTTCTTATCAGCAAGTTGCGAACTCGGATTGATGTAGCGAAAGGGGTTAAAATAACAGAAATTGAGAGTTGTGGCGAACTGTACAAAAATGAAGAGGATTGCTTTGATATTCTATTTGTCAACATTGGTAGCAATTTTGAAAAATCGATCATGATAAATCTTCAAATTGATCTTAATTCAATCCCACTCAGTTCAATCAGACAAGGTATCAAGATTGAACTTCTGAAGGCTGTCACAGAATTTGAAGTGCAATCGAGTCGGAAAAGAATTGATAACTCAGTATCAACTAGAATTCTTATCAATGGAGGAGACTCAAGTCCGCCACCATTGCCATTGAATTTACTTATATCCAATATAGAAGCAGACAAATCTGGGGACTTCAATCTGTCTATTCAGCCAAGACTCTCTTCTATGAAAGATGCACTGTTTGTGAAAAGACAAGCTGAGTTATTGGTCATAGAAGCTTTGAAAGGTGTTTTTGACAAGGACGTTTATGATTTTGCAACAAAAGAGTCAATCAGGTATGGCTTGAAACGATTAACCAGCAGAATCTGGGAATTGGTCAAGTCTTGTAATAATTCTAATACCTCGAATATTAGTAAGAATAATATTCAGAGCTGGTCTGAGGAGTTGAATGATGAGCTGGGCGTTATTGAAGAGGGTTATGGGATGAGAAACTATCAGTTGAGTAACTGGAGATGTGTGGTAAAGTATTTGGAGCTTGTCAACTAATGGATGGCTAGCAAATAACGAGCTGAGCGAGTTAATGCGAGTTTTTGTGAGTCTTGATCCGTAGTTGGCAAAGAGTGCGATTCCAATCAGAGGACATTCGATTAGCTTATATAAATAGCAAGAAACGTTTATGACTAACAAAAAGAGTATTTGAAATAGCTCTCAGGTCTCATAACTCATGGTTTGACTTGTTTGCACGTCGAAACATAAATTACAGTTATGGGTAGCAGGATTTTGGCAGCAAGAGCCTTGGTGAAAATATCCAGGTAAAATAACTTAATCCCAAGGGCATTTTAGTAATTACTAATAAGTTTTTTGAGCTTATCTATGAGTTTGTGGGTGGGTTTGTCGATGAGTTTATGAGAGCGATGAAGCTTGTCAAACCTCGCTAGTACGATTACTCCCCAACTTCACTGAGTATCGCTAGTCCGTGCAAAAAAAATTTGCCTAACTCGTTTCGCGAGTTTGACAAAAAAGTAGGGCTCAACAGGGAATTGAACCCTGGACCTCCTGCACCCAAAGCAGGAATCATACCACTAGACCATTAAGCCGTACTGTTGAAAGTTATGTGGTATTGCGGTGTATGTACGGGTTGTGCAAGCGTGAAAAATTTCGGGTAAATAAAAGTCAGTTATGGTAGTCAGGGGTGACTGGCACGTTGGTTGGCAAGCAGAATTACAAAGGTAACGAAGCGAAAGGTGAAAGAGCCTGCTCATCAGTTGCAAGTACTTTGTTTGATCGGCTCTCACGTTATTTGCTCTTTTAAACGAAGAATCATTAATTAAAGACTATACACATTAAACAGCCATGTACAAGTACCGACAAACACAACTTGCGTGGCCCGTTATGCCTGGTTGCGCTTGCATCTCGCATCACTCGTCATTCATTCTAGTTTGAACAACACCTTCAAATTCTCATACATCAAATAACTGATCGACACAGCCGGAGCAACCTTAGCCAAGTTAGGGACTAGCCCCTTGAACAAACCTGGGAAACCTTCTCTTTTGACCGTTTGTCTACCAACATCCCAGAATCCAGTGTATGTGTAAGGATGGGCAAAGGTTCCTTGTGCTTGTAATCTCGTTCTCAATAAATTAATTGGATAAACCACGGTTGCACCAAATGTACCACTCATAGCTCCTAATGTGAGCACAACATAGTTAGGTATATTGACATCCTCTAATGGAACATTCTGTCTAGTTGCCTCCCTCTTCAGATACCATTTTTTAACGGTCGAGAAAGTTCCAAGGTCCAAAGCAGCATATGGGAACATACCACCAATTCCAACTGCCAAGCCCCTGTAAAATAATGCTATTCCTCCTTCTTTGTACATGTCTTTAGCTGTCTTGATCAACAGTCTATTTCCCTTTTCTTTGGAATCTAATGAAGCGCACTGAATTCTATATTTCAGCGTATCAATTGGATAAACTGCCATTTGTGCAATAACACCTCCAATACCTCCACTGACATACGTGGAAACTTTTGATAGCTTTGAATCGTCATCAACTCCTTCAAGACGACACATGAATCTTTTAGTTGCTTCAAAAGAACCAAATTTGATTGCACTCTCTGGGAAAACTTTTAATACATTCAATCCATTACCAACGTAAAATGCTCTGATTCCGCCTTGTTTGTACAGTGTTTTGGCAGCTCTAACCAAAGGTGATTGAATTTTTTCTGGTGAGACTTTCTGATGTCTGGTTTCTTCAATTTTGTGCTGCAAGATCTCTTTCTTCGTCAATAGTGTTGATGATAGGTCTGCCCTTGCAATCAGAAAAACTTTAACTCTATCGAATGGAGCAGTACAGGTTCTTGAAACAACGCCTGATAAACCACCAGCAAGAAAATATCCTACACTTTTCAAGATATCATCACTGATTGTAACATCACCTTCTGAAGATAAATTATCCAAATTGTCATTGAAGAACTTGAACGCCGTTCTAATTCTAGAACCTTCTAGTCTTGGAATGAACAGAAGACTGTCTCTAAAAGCTTCAAAAGTAATGTAACCATTGTTGTTGATATCCAAGGTGTTGAAGAAATTGTCCAATTGGACGTTGGTTGGCTTGAGTCCCATTTTAATGAGGTACTTCTCCATGTCTGTCTTGGTTATTTTTCCATCATGGTCACGATCAACGTTTTCAAATCCCGTTAGAAGTTGTTGCTCGGCGCTTATCAAATAAGAGCTGAAATTCTCAAAACTGATTGCATTCTTTGGTGTAGGCGAGGTTGGGTCAGCTCCTTTTAATGATTTGAATATCTGCATAACAGCAAAATCTGAAGCTTTGAGCGGATGTATGTTTTTCTTTAATGCTGTTTCAAGATCTTGAAGCGTGAGTTCCCCACGATGATCCAAGTCAATTTCTTCAAACAACCTTCGATGTCTCTGAAGACGTTCATTTAACGATTCCCCCGGGGTTGACATGGCGCGGGTGTATTGTGTGACAGGGTTTTATGACAAGAGGGGTTGATTGAGTGGACTGTATGCAAACAATATGAGGTAAGCTGAGCCAATTCAAACCGTTTGACAAAGTTGATTGTGCGTAAAGATGGAATTATTAATGAGAATCATTCAACCTCCTCCGGGTGTAAATATATTTTTACAAATATATGTATATTTTTTTTTTTGCTAACACGACGGTAAGACAAAGCGAGGCTACAGAACACAAAATTTTCATTTGGCGTCGATCGACTTGAAACCGGTCGATATTTTTATTCTAGATGTGTCGAAAATTTTTCCAATGGCCAAACGCGTTCGCCTTTGAACATTTGCTGACAAGACATTGAAGTTTCACCAATTAATTAGATTCATCCATACATCCACTCCATCCATACATCCACCCACCCTCCACCATGTCTGTTAATATCTTTGGCGATCAGGTGACGGAAGAAAGAGCAGAAAATGCCAGATTGTCCTCGTTTGTTGGTGCGATTGCCGTTGGTGATCTTGTCAAGACTACTTTAGGTCCAAAAGGTATGGACAAACTTTTGCAAAGTTCGTCTTCTGGACAATCGATGGTGACGAACGATGGTGCTACCATTTTGAAAGCCATTCCGTTTGACAACCCAGCCGCCAAAGTTCTGGTTAATATTGCCAAAGTTCAAGATGATGAAGTTGGTGATGGTACGACTTCTGTCACTGTTTTGGGAGCTGAATTGCTCAGAGAAGCTGAAAAGTTAGTTGACCAAAAGATTCATCCACAAACAATTATTGAGGGATACCGTGTGGCGTCCAAAGCGGCACTTGCTCAACTTGAAACATTGGCTGTCAATAATGGATCTGATAGCGAGAAGTTCAGAGATGACTTGATTAACATTGCAAAGACAACGCTTTCATCAAAGATTTTATCACAGGATAAGGAATACTTTGCCAAATTGGCTGTTGATGCCATTTTACGTTTGAAAGGTTCAACAAATCTTGAACATATTCAAATTATTAAAAAATCTGGTGGTAGACTTGCTGATTCATTTTTGGACGAAGGATTCATTTTAGACAAAAGATTTGGTGTTGGACAACCAAAAAGACTTGAAAAAGCCAAAATTTTGATTGCCAATACCTCCATGGATACTGATAAGGTCAAGATTTTTGGTGCTAAGTTCAAAGTTGACGCAACAAGTAAATTGGCTGATTTAGAGAAAGCTGAGAAAGAAAAAATGAAGAAGAAAGTTGAAAAGATCAAGAAGTTTGGAATCAACTGTTTTGTCAACAGACAATTGATTTACGACTGGCCAGAACAACTTTTCACAGACTCTAATATAAATTCCATAGAACATGCTGATTTTGAAGGTGTTGAAAGACTTGCACTTGTTACTGGTGGTGAAGTTGTTTCTACATTTGATCACCCAGAGAAGGTGAAACTTGGTTACTGTGACTTGATTGAAGAGGTTATCATTGGTGAAGATATCATGACCAAGTTTTCTGGTGTGGCTGCTGGTGAAGCTTGTACTATTGTTTTGAGGGGTGCTACAGACCAATTGTTGGATGAAGCCGAAAGATCGTTGCATGATGCTTTGTCTGTTTTGTCACAAACCACTAGAGAAACAAGAACTGTTCTTGGTGGTGGATGCTCTGAGATGAATATGGCTAAAGCTGTGGAGCAAGCTGCTCAAAAGGAAGACGGTAAAAAATCATTAGCAGTTGAGGCATTTGCACGCGCTTTGAGACAATTACCAACTATTCTGTGTGACAATGCTGGTTTCGACTCAAGTGAACTGGTTTCGAAGTTGAGATCTTCTATCTACAGCGGTATGACAAGCTCTGGATTGAATTTAAATGAGGGTACAGTTGATGATATGAGACAGCTTGGGATTGTTGAGAGTTATAAGTTGAAGAGAGCTGTTGTTTCGTCGGCTAGTGAGGCTGCTGAGGTGTTGTTGAGGGTGGATAATATTATTAGGGCTAAGCCTAGAACTGCGGATAGGAATATGCACTGAGTCACGAGCAAACGACTAGCGAAGCGAGTCATGCAAGTCATTCAAGCGAAGCATTCAAGCGAGGCATTCGAATACTAGTTTCTTACAAAGCGAGTGTATCGAGAGTACATCAGTACGTCGGCGATTTTCGAGCTAGCAATCGAGAGTCACTATTAGTGTGTAGAGTATAGCTAGGTTTAATATACCACAAACTACTAAATGACGAGTGAGCAGCAAAAGCAGCCGGCGAAGCGAGTTGTTAAAAGATAAAGTTAGCTAAACTCTCTTACCGCCATAGGTCACCGCAAAATCCTGAATTATAATAAATATACTTTTTAATTGTGCTACCAAATTATGCCACCAGATGAGCAGCCAGTCAATTTTCAGTGTGCGGAAAATTAATGGATTCCAATGTGATCAAACCGCAGAAGAAATAAGAATGATCAAAGAGAAGTTAAGTTTCCGTGTAATTCTCAGCCACTGTTAGCTTTTCACCGTCTATTATTCTCATCTACCACTCGCAGATCACTCAATTTTTGAAGTCCGCTCATATCCCTGTGACTCTCCTAACAGTCATAATAGCGGCTTAATGGTCTAGTGGTATGATTCCTGCTTTGGGTGCAGGAGGTCCAGGGTTCAATTCCCTGTTGAGCCCTATTTTTTTGAAATTTTTCAACAGACTTTTTTATCAACTTTGCCAGAGAAGGGTGAGACCAGCGTGCTACAACCAAAGTGAATTGTGCTGGAGAAGAGTTGAATGGATCCAGGAATGAGTTTATCTGATTCATTGCGAAGATTCTTCTTTTTTTGAAGATATTCCCCATTTCACCACTGGGCTAGATAAAATTAAAAGATTTACTTTACTTACGACAGTTTCGCTTGTTGTGCTGTCTTGGTTTCATAGAATGTTATTTATTGAAACTTACTCTAAAAGTGACTCGCGTCGCTCGTCATCCCTAATAAACTTCCAACACATATCTACCTTCTTCCTTCAACTCTTCAACTTCCTTAGCGGAATCAATCTTAACACCTCTCTCTTCAGCATCCTTCTCCAAGATGTCTTGCAAACATCTGCTGATATCTGGAACAGGCCAAGTTGGACCACATAAGTAGAAGTGACCATTCTTGTTGATCATCAAATCGGTCAACTCAGTCAAGTTCTCTCTAATCTTGTCTTGGATATAGACCTTCTTTGGTTGATCTCTGGAGAATGCAGCACCGACATAAGTCATAATACCAGAGTTAATATAAGCTTCCCAGTACTCACCATACAAATACTCCTGTCTCTTGTGTCTGGAACCCAAGTACAAGTAAATCTCACCGATCTCATGGCCTTGTTGAACTTGATAGTATCTTTCTTCAACGAATGCCTTGAATGGTGCCAAACCAGTACCAAGACCAGCCATGATGATTGGTTGTTTGGTGAGTGGTGGCAATTTCATGATGGATGGTTTGACAGAAACAACAAGTTCTTCACCGATACGGAGATCACTCAAGTATTTCGAACATTGACCGTATCTTTGACGACCCTTGTTGTCGATCCAGTCCACAACGACAATCAACAAATGAACCTCATTAGGATGCAATTTTTGAGATGAAGCAATAGAGTATTCACGTCTCTTGAGTGCTGGAATCAATTGGACAAGTTCCTCAGCAGATGGTCTAGCAGACTTGAACATTTCAAAGATATCAATGTAGTTGTAGAACTCTTCATCTTGGTATTTCTTGAGCAACTCAGCGCCATCGGAAGATCCCAATGTGGTCAATTGAGCCTTTTCTTTGTCATCAGTGGCATACTCAGCAAGTGATTCGTAGAAACGTTTTGGTGGCTTACCCAAAATGTCCAAGTTCTCAATCAAAGATTGACGAACAGTTCTAACTTCAAAGATTTCCTCGTTTTCTTTGGAGACAACTTGAACCAAATCATCTGGGTTCAATCCGTACATTGAGATAAATTCATCAACAAGAGATGGAGTGTTTCTACCATGGATACCCAAAGCCTCACCAATGTTGTACTTCAAGTTAGTTCCAGTGGTATCGAATTCAATGTGGAAAATGTTACGATCATAATCACCAGGAGTCAAACGTTTGTTTTCCTTCACCTTAACGACAAAGTTCTCAACTGGCAAGTCTGGTCTGAGAGATGAAGTAGCACCGTAAGCCTCTTTGAACATCAACTTCTTGGTGAGTTCTCTCTTACCATCAATCTTGACGGCAGTTTCATCAACGAATTGTTCTCTTGGGTTACCTTGGAAAGCAGTCTCGACAAACTCCTCACAAGGTGTCGATTCTTCGGCCAACCATTCTTCAGAGTACTTAACTTCTCTGATACCAGTTTCTTGGATTTTTTCGACAAGATTGGCGATAACGGAAGCCAAAAGTTCGGCTTCAGAGCCAAAAGCTTGCAAAATCTTGGTAACAACAGCACCAGTGTCAAGAGTTGGATAAGCCAACTTCCAGAAAGCAACTTGGATAGCAATGGAAGAAGTTCTACCTGTTGTTGATTCTTCCTCACCGATCAGGTTCAAATCGACAACTTTCAAGTTCAACTTGTTTTCAGCAAGGTGACGTTTCAAAGAACCTGGTAATGTCTTCTCGACAAACTTCACTTCATCAAAGACAGTTTCAGGAGCGTTAACGACCAAAAGGGAACCATTTGTCTTCAAAGAACCAACAATGTCTAAAGTCTCAAGAACCTTGACATCTTCAACCACTGCAACGTCCAATTCGGAACCGAAAGTGTTACCGGCACGGATATCGGCGAGGAAGGTACCAGCGTTCAAAACATTGTTGAACTTTGGTCTGTATTGCAATTTGAGATCAGCAACAAGAGATAAAGCATGTGCAATCTTGGAAGCAACATCTGCGAAACGAGAATTATCGTTTGCGATGAATTGGAAATGAGAACCTGATTGAGAAATCTCAAATGGTGCAACTTCAGGAACGAATTCATTGAAGATTTTAGCCAATTCTTCGAATTCAAGAACGTCACCCACAAATGAACGGTCAACAACATCGATGAAAACGCTGTTGAGGAACAATGCAGCCTGGACATCGAGTTTCAATGGGTTGACACCGTTGAATTGTTCGCCAATGACAACCAATTTAGTGGTTTTTGGAGAAACCAATTGAGCAAACTTGGCAGTTTCAAATGGGAGTGGAACACGAACCACAATGACACCTGCTCTTGAGTCGTTAACACGGGAAATAAGACGCAAAAGGTCTTTGGATTCGTTAGAAGCATGAACAACGAAAACGGTTTCAGCATCTTTGGCACCGTGGTATTCAAATGGAGCATAAGAAGTGCCCAAGACTTCATTCAAAGCTTCCAAAGCCAATGGAATCTTGGAGGTGGCAGGTTGGATTTGACCGTTTAACTTCTCGTACAAAGCATCAGCAGCAGAATTGACACGATCGTTAGCAAGGGAACCTTCGATGGTTTCGTTGGTCTTGATGAAAGACAAACCATCAAAAAGATGGACGTTGGTAACGTTCAATCTGGCCAAAACAGAGGACAAAATGGACAAATGTTGTGCTTCAAGAGCATCGCTAGATGAAAAAACAGGCAAACGCAAGTTCTTAGCAACTGACAAAGCACGGGAATACTGGGAAACAAGAGAAGCCTTGTTAAAATTGTAATCGAGAGCAGCGATTTGGAATGAAGCAGCCAAATTGTGATGGTTTTGATGATTTTGGAGCAAAACAGGTTCCATGAATGACAATGCAGCACTTGGAGCGACCACGGAAATTGGCTTGGAGTCGTTGGACTCGTTCAAGTAACCAAGAAGAACGTTACCGCAACCAGATCTGATCTCGAGGTTGTGTAACTCAGGAACAACGTCATTGAGATTCTTTCTCTTGAGGTTAGTCCACAAGTTCAAGACAGATTTTTTAGCAGCATCAGATGATCCACCAACAAGATCGTAACTGAAAATCTTGTCGTTCAACAAGTAAGTTGTGGCGAGCAACAAGTTGAAAGGTGAAGTTAAAACTTTACCCTTGAGTTCATATGGATCCAATGGAAGACCAAATGGGGAGCTAATTGTAGCCGATGAGAGGGCCACAGAAGCAGAGACCGAGGCTGAATCTTCACCACGTTGCGAAATGGATGGCATTTTGGTGGGTGGTATAGGGTGATGGGTGAGAACGATCGGGGTAAGATTGAGGGAAAGGTTAATTTGATTGATTTTAGATGAATTTTTCACTGCAATTTTTTCGGGATTTGGAAATGGTGAAAAGTCACGTGACCATGAGCCACCGTAGGCTAATGCACCATGAACAATACGCCACGAGCGACGTGCCACGAGGGACGAGCGATCGGGGTGAGCGGCAAGACAGAACAGTCGACCTGGGTATTATGCTAAACTAATTCCTAGTTACCTTTCTGTGTTTGCCAATCCATGCCGTCGTCTGTCGTCGTTATTCTCATGCGAGTGGAAAAAAAGTCACGTGATCTAAACAACGTGACTTGCATTGTTGGTAGGTACTTGCAAAATGGCCTTCTTGATCCACTCCAACTGGCCCATCAGTCACTCCAGTTCCCCAAAGCCCTGCTGAACCTCAACTTCTTCCACTGGAGTAAGTCACGTTGCTCAGTAAGCTCTTGTAATGCCGAATCCACCTCGTCTCCCGCTTCCTTTTCCTTCTCCTTCTCCTGGATTCCTCCTTCCAGGAAATACAAGTCGTCTTTCCAGCTCTCCAGCTTCTCGCTACGATCGCTCAACTGACTCCTGATTCCCTCCAGTCCCGTCTGGACCTTCCAGATTTGCGACAGCTTTGGAGTTCCAAGAGCATGGAAATACTTCTTCTTGAACACCCTTGCACCGTCCAGATCCTCTTGCAATTTACGTTTCTTGTCCTGGCTCAATGCAGCTAGATCCTCAATCTTTTCGTGGTTGAACTGTTTCAGCTTGAGGAATCTCCAGTAGTACTCGGTATTGTCCACGAGGTGTTTCATTACCCGGCGGAACTCAACATTGTGTGCTGTGTAGTGTCTTTCTATGTCTGTGAGGAGGTCTCCGATGGCTGATTTCGCACTGTCGCTGTCCAGCATGGCAGGGAGATCGGGTTTGCGGAACTTGCGGAACTTCTTGTTGACTTCAGTGATGAGTTTTGTCCATTTTGCGTCGGTCAAATCGTAAATAAACGACAACATGATGTAAAGCTGGAGGGAAATGACCCTGCGGTTCTTTGGATCGTTCATTTGGATGGCGAACTCGTCGCTATTGAGCAGCCAATCACACTCGTGATTGTGGGAGTAGTCGTCAGGCGAGGACGAGGACGAGCACTCCTTCTTCGTCTCCTTCTTGTCTGCAACGTCCAGTTCCTTGATGGCCCTCACCACCTTGCGACAGCTCTCGAGAAACGGGCTCTTTGCGTACCGACCAGTCCTGTTGAGCTCGTCCACAAGCCTGGCGAAATCGGTCGTGAAATACAGTGCCAGGATCATGTAATCGGCGTAGATGTCGCCCGAGGCGCCTCTTCTGTTGTTCTGCGGCCTTCCGGCGGACGACGGCCACTTGCGGGACTTTGAGAACTCAAGATACACACGGTCGAACTCGTTGATCTTCCAGTCGCTGGTGAGCAGAAGCTTGTCGTTGATATCGAACGAGTCGCTGATGAACGTGACGAGCTTCGTGGCGAACACGTCGTGCGGCGCGAGCTGGTTGATCAGTTTCGGCAGGAGCGTGTTGCCGATCTGGAGCAATGTCGACCCTGGTTTGGTCTTGCCGACGAGCGTGTTGTCCAGCGTCACTCTGAGTCGACGGTCCAGGTTGCAATTGTCGAGGAAAACCGGGCCAAACGACTCCGTGACGAACACCAACGAACACGTCAGCATGATTGAGTTGAGTGTCTGCATCGGGAACGTTTTGAGACCGTCTCTGGCGGCTGCAACGTGTATGGAGACGTCCAGGAGGATCAGTGTTTTCTGTAGGAGGAGGTCTGTGGACGGCGATTGTGTGTGCAGCAGCGCGAGGTAATTGGACGCGATTCCGTTGAAGAACGAGACGTGGTCGACGGGCAGCTGGTCGAGCTGCAGCGGCTGGAACTGGCCGTCGAACCGGGTGGCAAGATCGGGGGAGTCGTAGATGCCCTTTTGTTTGATGGTGTCGAGGGGCACGATCTCGGCGAGGCTGTCGATACACGATGCGAGGCGCGCGGTGTTCTCCTCAAGGAGACCCGTGGGGATCTCAGACTCCATGGCGCGTGGTGGTGGGAGAGCAGCGGTGCGACAGCGGGACGGTGGGACGGGAAAACAGTGGAGTTGATGAAGTGTTTAAATTTAAAATTTTCGGTGCGAAAAATATATTAAAAAATACAAAGGCAAATGGGGAGCGACGGGGGACGGGGACGGACAGGGCAATTCGGAGTGAAACTGTCGCCCGTGGCGCGTCCTCGTGGCCGTGGCGCGTCCTCCGTGGCCCGTCGCACAATGGTGCCGCAAGAGTCTCGGCGTACGTAGGTTTATAAGTAAATGAGAGCGAGACAGGAGATGGGATGACTTGGTTGGACGACCGGCTGGACGACCGGCTGGACGACCGGCTGGACGACTGGCTCACTCGTTATCTAAGAAACCACAGCCCAATCACACAAACCACAATCAACCCCGATAAGATCAGACTGTCCCTCTTCTTTCTCGTGTTGATCTTCGACAGCAACACATTCAGACCTGGAATTGTGCCCAGACTTCTCTGCAGCTTATTACCCATGTTGGAAAGTGTGCTTCTCTGCCTCAGGATCTCGTCTCTAGTCTCGTAAACTTGTCCTATGAGGGTATCCATAACATTGTGCTGGTTGTTTATTCTGAGACGTTCGTTCAACATGTAGTCATCTTCGTTTCCGGCAACCCCCGAGCTCTCAGTTCTTCTTTGGTTCTCCTCAATGTCTGTGCGAACATATGTCAGTAGATTGAGCCGTGTTCTCTCCTGCTGGATGGACGACCTGATTCTGTTGAAGTCTAAACTGTACTGGTTCAGGTTCTCTTTATGTCTTGAAAGTTGCTGCAGCTTTGAGGTCGAGATCGAGTTGTTCAGCGACTGCGAATCGACAATTTTGTTCAGCTGTTTGACAAGCTCGCCAAGGCTCTGTAGCTCTGATTCAACATTGCGTTCTGCTTTGACTTCGTCAGATGTTGCCGTTGACGAGGGCGAACTGGCAAAAGCCGAATACGTCGTGAGCTGTGCGGAAAGACGGTTTTCCAGCGTGATGATTTGCGTTCTTATTTGGTTGAATGAGGTAGTCATGGCGCTGGTGGTGGAGAGAAACAGGCTGTTCTGGTGGTTGAGTTTGGTGGTTCGTTTTATATCGCGTCGATGGAATTTTTAAACATCCGTACACCAGAAAAGATAGCTGACAGCAATTAAAGTAGACATCAATACATACCGGGGCGGCCACCAATGAGTGCCATTGATCACCAACGAGTGTTCGCCACAGCAGCCCACCTGCTTGCTCGCCCGTCATAGAAGAATCCCCTTGTAGAAATCCCACCACACACCAATAACACTCCCCTCTTCCTCCCCCTCCACCACCAACTGCCCTAACAACTCCCTGGATTCACAAGCATGTACCCAGTAGTATGGGCCCAATCCAAGGTGGTGATCAACAATACTAATTGAGCTGTCCAACCTCACTTTGCGGTCGCTCTGATTACCATTCCTCGGTCTACCCAGAACTTGTTCTAAAATATCCTGATCAAACACAAGCCTTGAAACTTCCAAACTAACGTCGTCCTCAACCACGTTCTCTGTCAAGTAAATTCTAAAGCTCAACACCGGCGTTTGATAAGATTCATGGTACGAAATGACTATTTCCAACTGCTTCTGGGGAATCGATTGGCGTATTAGAAGGTATTTCTGTACTGTTAGTATGGCACATCGGCACGACGCTCGCGCGGAATACATACACCTTGTGACGTCTCTTTGACCTCAACTCGGTCGTACGTGATTAGTTGAGACGGCAGTTGTGAGAGCGCATCTTCAAATTGTATTCTGTTCATTGCGGAGGATGGTAGTGGGATGATAAATTTACAGATTTTTTAGTCTTATCTTTTTTATCAGGGCAACTCGCATCCCGTCGCTAATCTCGGGCCGCCCCCACGCATGTTGTGCTGGCACCCCCACACCACTGAGCGGGCAAACATCGAATGGTGTTCATCAAGCAGACGGTGATCATTGGTGAAGTAATGGTGATCATTGGTGATCAGTCGTCGATTGTGAACCCGTGTTGCTCGCACACTACCGCAAAAAATACAACTGACGTGCTCCGATCATTTGCTCGCCAGTTTGTCTCTACAACGCGTTTAAATGACTTGTGCGACTCGCTCGACTCGCTCGACTCGCTTAGCTCGTCGTTTGGTCGGCTCGTCGGCCTATGCTCATCAGAATAAAGTAACTTAAATACACCTACCTAATCAAAAGCCAATTGCTTCTTAATCTCTGCAATAGCTCTACCTGGGTTCAAACCCTTTGGACAAGTTCTTGCACAGTTCATAATGGTGTGACATCTGTACAAAGACATGGAGTTTTGCAACATTTCCTTTCTCTTCTTGGAAGCTTGATCTCTCGAATCAACGAGCCATCTGTAAGCTTGCATCAAAACAGCCGGTCCAAGGTATTCTTGTTGATTCCACCAGTAGGATGGACAAGAGGTGGAACAACATGCACACAAAATACACTCATACAATCCGTCCAACTTCTTTCTGTCCTCAATACTTTGCAAGTTCTCCTTGCCGTCGGCTGGCTTTGGCGATTGCAGATATGGCTCAATAGACTTGTATTGCTTGTAGAAATGCGTCAAATCTGGAACAAGATCCCTCACAATGTACATGTGTGGCAATGGGTAGATTTTGGTCTCCTTGCTGACATCTTGGTCGATCTTACACAAACAAGCCAGCGTATTTCTACCACCGATATTCATAGCACACGATCCACAAATACCTTCTCTACACGATCTTCTGAAGGTCAACGTGGCATCTTGCTCATTTTTGATCTTTAAGATAGCATCAAGAACCATAGGACCACATTGATTCAAGTCAACTTTGTATTCTTGCATGTATGGCTTCTTGTCTGGAGTATCTGGTGACCATCTGTACACCTTGAAAGTCTTGAGTCTTTGCTCAGCAGCGGTGGCAAGACCACGAACTCCAAGACTTCTAACACCGAACACTCTCTTCATGCTTTGGCTCATCATTGTTGGTTGTTTCTCTGAAGTTTGAAAGAAAGATAAAGTTGATAAAACTATTTCATATATTTTATGTTAAATTCACCGGGTCAAATAATCACGCCCGTCATTAGTAAAAAATGGATTCTCATTGGCTGAAAATGGAGGTTTTCCCCGGAACTGGGGGAAATTTTTCGGATGCGAGAAGGTTTTACCCGTGCGGGACTGGCGAGGGACCCGCGCAGCGCGCAACGGCACGCGACTGACGGGGGCCAAAACCTCGCGAAACGTGGCAAAACCTGCGCTTTCGCGCGCTCGCCGGGGGACCCCGGCGCACCCTATTCTTTTTTCCGCACGATTTGTTTTTCCTTTTTCCCTGTTGGCTGGTTTCGTCGCGGGGTCCGGAAATCCACTGGGTTTATCCGACACTTAACTTTGGCGTCGAACGTCGCAGGTCGCGAGACGCGTCGACGCGTCGTTGCAGCTCGCTTCCCCACAATCCTTCCCTCGTCCCGAGCAGCCGCATCGGCTCGGCAGAACTATCCTGAGCCTTAAAAATTCGGGCGCATGACAGGCATCTGGGTCTTGATCTGAGAGATTACCCGACTGGCGAATGATCACCAGTTGATCACCAGCAGCAAACTTTGTGGGGAACAGACTACCAACTTGTCACTACAATTCCGGCAAACGACTCGCAATCGTTTGACCGTCGTGGGGTCATCAAAATCTTAATCTATTTATAAGTATCATCACATATTAATCAACATCATAGTTCGCGTAATTCATCCTTCACAAGGCCACCCTTGTGAATATTGACAGGTTCACCTAGAAAACCAATGCCGTTGGTGCTGTAGTCGCTCCACTTTCCAACAAACTCTTCGTCTCGTGAACACCACCAAAATGACAATCTAGAACAACATTCTCGTTCTCTGACTCTTCAGACGAAATCGATGAACAGTGTGAAAGATATGGCAGGTCGTGATGATCGTCGACTAACGAAACATCAACCGACGACTGAGTCATTCTTCTCAAGTAAACGCCATCATCACTGTCATCCTCGGAGTCGGTTTCAAGCTCCTCCTCATGGACCACCGCCTCGGTGTAAATATCATGCGAGCTTCTGAGATTCATTCTGCTAGCACGGCCAAGTTGTTCGAGCTGTTCCAATTCATCTTCAGAGTCTGAGACTTCCTCGTAATAAAATTCATCATCGTCCAAAAATTCTTCTTCCGAATCCTCAAAATCAGACTCATCCGACGCGTAGTATTCATCTGATTCCGTGGTTTGTTCGCTGATCGAATCAAATGAAAATTTAACACTAGGTGCCTTCACGGCTTCAACAACCTCAACTTCTTCCTCGCTCTCACTTTCACTGGACGAGTTCAGCTTGTTAATCAGGTTATCTAACAAATTGGCCTGACAAACAAGACGATGTAAATTAACATCCGATTTTACAGCTTCCTTAGTGAGTTTGGACTTCACTTTACTAGCTAGCATGTAAGTTCCGGCTAAGTTCTCTGATGTTCTAATCATATTGATGATGGCTAATGTCGGTTGGTGTCGATGCTGAGTTTAACAACATGATTTGAATTCATCAGCGGCAACATCCCCTCTTCTTATACAAATCACATCTCAAAATTACAAGTCAATTAAAATGCACCGACCCGTTTCTTTTTTTCCCTCGGTCTTGTTAAAGTCCGCGTCAGCGGCTGATTAATCTGACCGCGCGCTATTTTCTCGGGGCCTTGAGCCGGCTGCCGATTTCCCCCATTGGTTCCCGCATCCGCATCCGCATCCGCATCCGTTACCCACAATCGCGACCGAGCGATAAAACTGAGTTTAGTAATCATGTGTAGAGATACCTATACTCATCTTGAATAATAAACTTGCTTTGGAAATTACTCATCATTTGTAAATTTTCGGCTTTCGCTCGGTCTTCACCCCCGTCGCCTTGATTGATTGCGCGCCTTAATAGCAACACTCAACCTTTCGCGAATTTGCCCAATTCATCGCATACACCGGCCCCGCCCGACTACTGCCGAAAATCACATCGCCACCCCTTTCAACCCACCGTTCTGACTCTTGCTGTCTGACAAATAACCGTTCTGCACTTATGAATAGGCTCCTGCAATTACTTAACCTGCACCGCCGCGGCGAGAACCAAGGTTCAACCGACCTTGCAGTCTTTTGAGCCTCACACGTCTATTAGAGCGCTTTCACTTTCACTACAAAACATTGACCTAATCATACGGCTGAACCGATTGGTCTATAAACCAGACCATTATTCGGCGGAAACAAGGGTTTTCGCAGAATCAGGAACCAACAAGCTTTACAAACCTAACAAATTCTCCTCCCCTTTCTTCCTTCTTACTCTCAGATCTCGTTAGACACATCAAATTTCTGACGTTAACCCCTTACCACCACTCCATCTACCGGTGGCTTTTTGTTATCTCCTATTACCGTTCCGTATAACCCCGAACTACCTCAAAACTCCGATTACCCCTTGAAAATTATACTAGCCCACCAATAGAACTTAAAGCCGCATTACATCATTGCAAATTCCGCTCGGCCCGATTGTTCCCCGGAGTTTAGAACCCTTGAAATGGATAAACCTTCGCGCATTACTGGGCTGTAAACATTTTCCAACGGTTTTCTTGGCAATTAATTACCGAAACTCCACATACCTTAGGAAGATTTACATTCTGGAATATTTGAATTTCTTTTATTCACATTGCTATATGCAGCAGAGGTATACGTAGCTAACAGTGGCACGCAGTGTCACTGTGTATGTCAACATATCAATTACGTCACCATGAGGTGGAGTCCCATTTAGTCAATTCTTCAGCTTGATTCAAAACATCCTTCTTACACTTCGTTCTCATGTAGAAAATTGGACAATCTTTATTCGAACATAACACCTCCTGATGTAACGAACCTTGACATCTTTGACATTCAGTCCATAGTTTGCTGAATTTCATTTCTAAACTATTCATTTTGGCAAGTTCACGTCCATAAAGTTCGCCTGATAAGCTTATGCAATTCTTGCATAAAGCTTCCCCCTGAGGAATGGGAGATTTGCAGTTCTTGCAAGTATTCGATTTACGAGCAAATTTCATTAAACCACCAGTTTTAGCTGCAGATACAGCCACTGTCCTCGTATGCGATCCATGTAATAAATCCTTTGTTCGTCTTTCACCTAAGATTGGCTCAAAAATTCTTGTTAGTGGATTTGCCAACTGATTTTCCAGATAGTATTTTGTATCAATGGGTAAAGAATTTTCCAGAACATATAGCGGGTCTTCGGACTTTTCGTAATTCTTATCGCCGGCCGTCTTGATGATAACATATGCCACACGGTCACCTAATGTGGGTGCGGAACCCGCATCTCTTTTCCTCATACGTTCAGCCAATTCAACATGTGCCTGTTTGGCTGCATAATCTTGTCTTGACAATGCTTTACTGATAACCAACTGAGAAAGGTCAATTCGGTTTTGCAACAAATCTGCAATTGTCTTTTTAACAAATTCTTCAGCTCCAACAACATCTCTGTCTTCCAAAATTAACTCCAAAACCCTCGTGATAACATTTTGAACAAGTCGACAGTTATCTCTTCTCACAGTTTCAATACCTTTAGTGTCCATCTTATCGAATTTATTTGGATTTGTCCAAAATAATCCAGCATATCTTTTCTTATTGATCAGAAGATATGGGAAATAGACTTTCTCAAACTCCAATTTGATTGGATTTTTGAACTTGGTGGAAACATACTCCGCCGCCTCTTCTCCAATCTTCATACAAGTTTCAAGATCTTGATAACCGAATTTCACCATAACAGAATCTGTATCACCATAAATGACCTGTGCATCATATGGGAATCCATTTTTGATACTGTAT
Organism: Ogataea neopini; assembly: GCA_030578575.1. Taxonomy (NCBI): domain Eukaryota; kingdom Fungi; phylum Ascomycota; class Pichiomycetes; order Pichiales; family Pichiaceae; genus Ogataea; species Ogataea neopini. The sequence continues at coordinate 221,426 of JAJMSO010000012.1, forward strand.
TTCTCTTGAACTTCACGTTTGGTTTGTTCAATCATCACCCGTCCAAATGCCGTAACAGAGGATGAAATGGCAAGACATGGCAATTTTCCAATAGTAGCACCAGTGAATCCATAAACGGAGTTGGCCGAGATTTTAAGTGCAAGTTGACGACCATTTAAAACTTGTTTTTTGAACGGATCTGTTTCTTTTTTCAAGTCTGCTTTTGCTTGTTTTCTTGCTGCCAAAAGTTCTTGCAGAATAGTCGGTAAAATTCCCTTACGAAGTTCTGATTTAACAAAAAAATCACCATTTGGAGTCACAATGTAATCTTTATCTTGTTTCAATCCGAGACGCTCCACAGTTTGTTTGTTCAGTAACGTTGTATAACACAGGTTATGTGCCATCATGATGGATGGATACAAAGACGCAAAATCCAACGTGGCAATAGGAACATCATAATATCCACGAACAGGTTCAATGACTGTGGCACCTTCATATTCTTCGTTAACACCTTCGGAACGCATGTTGGGAATAACAATATCCAAATCTAAACATTTCCGGAACAACTGAGAGATAACCTTGATTTGTTGACCTCTACTAAGTAGAAAAGAAAATGGAACTCCTGTAACACGGGCCATCTCCGTATAATTAACCAAACACATAAGTTTTTCGGCAAGTCTGAGAGGTAAGTAAGCATCTTTCAAACAATAAACCGCCAATCTTCGACGAGTTTCTGGTGTTCCGTTTTGTAAATCTGTGATAATTGAATGATGAACGTCTTCTTTTTGTTCGTTCAAAAAATGTGCAGAAACTGCGTTCAAGGTATATGAACGTAATTTATACTCACGTTGAATGAACTGAAGCAAATCCAATTGCATTCTACCTTCAATGTTCACCACCTTGTTCTCACGCGATCCGTAAGCTTTAGAGCTAAAGAAAGAATCACGAATCTCTTGTTTACTGGTCAACAGTCTGCTGAAATACGGGAATTCAGTAGCTCCGAGAGCATTGGCACGATTGATCAAGTATGGTAAATCGAAATTGGCAATGTTGTAACCGATAATGACGTCGGGATCCACTTGACGAATGAATTCACGCCACTTCAGAAGCATCTCAGCTTCATCCTCATACGAAAAAATCTCTGATCCAACAATCGGCGCACATGATTTCACTGTGAATACATTACGAACAAATGGAACAGGATCTCCAGCTTTCGAAACAACATTGGCAATCTGAATGACAGGATCTTTCTCCGCTTCCGGGAAAATACCTTTACGTCCTGCGCACTCGATATCAAACGATAAAATCCGCAATGGAGCCATGCTCAAGTATTTTCCTTCCGAAGGATGTGAGACCAAATCTTCGTAGTTAATGGAAATTTCGAATTGACAAGTTGAAACCTTCTGATTAGCTTCCACAGTCTTATACTTGCCACCAGGGGCAGAAAGCCAACCCATTCCGGTAATTCGACAATCCACCATCATACGAAGAAGATACTGAATATTGTCAAAAGTCATGGAGCCAGTTGGAGGGAATAGTCCACGGAACTCAATTTCACCTCTTTCAAACGCTGAACGAACTTTTCCAATTTGCTTGATTCCGTCCATAACCACTTTGAGGAATGGTAGCTTTGCATTGTTGTTATAACCCCAGATCGATTCTTTGAAGGAAATCTCAAGTCTCAAGATCCCTTGATAATTGGCATCCAGATACCGTTTAAATTCAGTCATGTCATTCTCCGTGAGTCCCTTTGGAACTGGAACATAAAAATAGTGCTTAAACCCAACCACGTTACATAGAACAGAGTATCCTTCTTCGGTGACACCAAAAAAACGAACTGCCGCTTCGTCGTTTATCGTCGTTTCCTCCGCATCCAATTGTTGGAACAAAACAGTATATTTTTCAGGATCATATTCTGGAAGTGGTGGACGATCCCATGTTTGTTTCTCGCTTCTTTTCTCAGGTGACGCGTCTCCAGACATCTCCACCAATTCTTTTTCGAACGTGCTCGAGTCGTTTTCTATCTGGGACGAGGTTAATTTGGCATGTAACTTTTGTGAACTGAATGCACCATGGACAGGTAGATGGTACCCATGAGGTTGCGTGGTCTGGTTGGCGATTGGTAAAGCGTGTGACGATCCCACCACTTTCTCATCTCCATCCACCATGAGATGCCTTTTTTTGCTACGTCCTTCATCGGACAGAGTCGCTCCACTGTGCTTCGTTCCAGACATGGTAATCAGGAAAGAACTACACTATGTCGGTGTATTTTATCAAGAAGAGCAACGTCAAATCGAATAACGCGTCATGGAAATCAATTAATTTTTTTTCTTATGAATTTTGATTCAAAAAGGTCGTCCCACAACCAATCCCCAGATAGAGCTTTAAAACTATATTTGCCCTTGAATAAAATAAAAGTTGATCCCATTTACCCTCTAGTTCTTCTTCCATCATCGTCAAGTACCACTTCTTCGCTGTTTTCCAATGAGCCTCAACTTTACTGGATCTACTAGAAAACGACAAGTTAACCTCGGAAATAGGAGTCTCTTTCAAAAAAATAAACTAACATTCCTCCAAACAGCCCAACAGGAACGAGATAAACGAGAACGTATCCGGAAAGAGACAAACGCAGCCACAATCATCCAATCTCATGTTCGCTCGTTTATAGACCTCAAGCATTCCCGTGAATACTACAGTTCTGTCTGGAATGGCAAAAACCTAGCTGAATTCGCATTCTTCTTCAGCCATGTCGTACTCATCCAGAGTACAGACAAGTCTTCCCATCAACTGAGTCAGCTGAACGAAGAACTTCATCAATCTTCGCCTTCGCCACATGTACTAAGCAAACTTGGAAGCGCTCTGGTGGATGCTTTCTCAGCAATTGTGGCGGCCGACACCATTGAATTGGCCCCACAAATTCTACAAACCATACTCATCATTGAACAAATGCAACCGGGAGCAGGGTTCTCCTCACAATTGGTCAACAATCTCTTCAAAATTTCCAACAAAGATGAATTTTATCTCCAAATTCTTTTTCAAACAGCCCAAAATAGTACACCTTCCCTCATACACGAACATATCCAACATTTCCTCCAACCTGACGACACCTTCATTGATTTTGCCAAAAATTGTCAAAACGGACCCAATCTACTTTCATTTTTTCAACCTCAACTCAGCTGGATTGCCAATCATAGTGCTGAATTCAAAACTCTCCAGAATGTTCAAAAATTCAATTATCTCATTAATCTACTAACAGTTCTATTTGAAGCCGTTCCTGATTACAGTTCCATCATAAACACCGAATTCATCCGCGCATTTGCAGTCATTCTCAGTAGTATACCATGTGGTGTTGTTTTTCAAAATGAGGAAGAGGTGGTAACATCTCACGATTGCATTATTGTTCCTGCAGACTCAAGATTAAAAATTGAACAACTTTACATGTCGGATTTTGCTAGAACTATTCTTAAAGCTGGTGCATTCGAAGTGGATTCCGAACTGTTTGTCTCCTTTTACTACTCACTTGTTCAATTCATCTCTCCGCATGAAACAGCTAACGGTTCCGTCAACATGGCATATAAAAACAATCTCCTTGTCACATTGATTGTAGCTTCTTCTTCACAAAACTTTCTCAACACTTGGTTTCAGAAACTATGTGATAACGAGTTTTACAACCAGGTTCTAGTTCTCATAGAAGAACAGCATTATAACATAAATGATGACGACGAGTTATGGGAGTCTGCGTTTTCTATCAAGAACGAAGTTTGGTGGCAGACATTGTATTTATTTGAAGAGTTGTATTCTTATCTTCTTTACGTTTCGAATGACACTGATCTATTCAATACAGGGAGACTCTCGAAAGAAGATTACATTGCATTTATCGCGTTCCTCAAATCATTTTCTATATTCATTGTTCTTGGAGGACGAAATCTTAGCATTTCACTGATTTCCAAAATGGACAGTCCGCTCTATACCAACATGCTAGAATCAATTCAAAAGGTTGGTCGACTTTCCGTGAAGTTACTCAAACAAATATACCTACGAGACTTGCGAATGAAGGTCGTTGACGACGAGTTTTGGTTGATGAAACATTCATCTTTTTCGACTCGCAGTCTTGCTCCATTGTTAGTCTCTATTGAAAATCAGCATGAAATGGATGATGATGATGATGATATGGAGGAAGTAAAAAATGGTCTCGATTTGTTTGCTACTGGAGGAGTTAAACTGTTCGGCAAAATTGGTAATCAACAGCAAGTGGACAATTTGCTAACTTTAACATATTTGCCATTTTTAATACCGTTTGATTTGAGAGCAGAGATTTTCCACCAATTGATAGAATTAGACAAATCCAAAATGGGTGGCTGGTTCCCTCAAAAAATTCAAGGAACTGTCTCTCGTGAAAATGTACTTTTCGATGCTTTTGAGCAGTTTGGTAGTTTGAGAGGCTCTCAATTCAAATATCCATTATCGGTGGAGTTTATCAACTCTTTCGGAGAGAAAGAAGCTGGCATAGATGGCGGAGGTCTGACCAAAGAGTTGCTCACTAGTATTGTTGATAATGCATTTGTCGTTTCTAGTTCAAACGAGTCTCAGAATGGGGGATTAGAGTTTTTCAAAACTACTTCGAACTATCAACTGTATCCAAACCCTGATTTTTACTTCAAATTAAAACTCCAACAACAGAATCCATCTAGTAACGTTCTGGACAAAGAATCAAGAACTTTTTATCTTCAAATGATGAGATTTTTGGGAATGGTGATTGGCAAATGTTTGTATGAGAATGTTTTGACTGATATCTCATTTGCACCATTTTTCCTGAGCAGATGGTCATCAGTAACACAGGAGGGTGTTAGTTCTAAAAACTTGATGGGATTGCCTCAACGACAGGAAACTCAACAACATAGAATCTCATTTGATGATTTGAAAACATTCGATCGAGAATTGTATCAAAATTTGATTAAATTGTTGAGTATGGATTCCCAAGAACTTGATGCTTTAGATTTGAATTTTTCTATCAACGAGAAAATACAAGATACTCAATCAGTTGTTAACTTGAACCTGATACCGGGTGGTTCAAATATAAAGGTGACTCAGCAAAACAAGTTACAATATATCTATTCAATTGCAAAGTTCAAACTTGATCAATCAATAGCTGTTCAATCAAACCACTTTGCCGAGGGTCTGTTTGAGATAATCAAGCCTCGTTGGCTATCACTATTCAATCCTTACGAACTCACTAACCTCATATCAGGAGGTGAAAAAGAAATAAACATTGACGATTTGAAAACAAACACTGTTTTGGGAGGATACTTGTTCACAGATGATACAGTCAAGGCACTTTTCGAGATTTTGGATGAGTTTGATAATGACGAGAAATCAAAATTTTTAAAATTCGTCACGTCAAGCTCAAGAGCACCATTGCTAGGATTCAAGGAATTGAATCCAAAGTTTGGTGTTAGAAATTCCGGTTCGGATGCTACCAGACTTCCAACTGCATCCACGTGTATCAATTTGTTGAAGTTGCCAGATTACAAGGATAAAAGGGTTTTGAAAGAAAAGCTGTTGTATTCGATTAATTCACACGCAGGGTTTGACTTATCGTGAATGTGAAGCAAATTGGCGAGCGGAGCGAGCGATCCGTTGGGCTATACGGCTGCTCCAATCGAAATACTGTCAAAATACTCTTTCGTCTCGTCCGGTTACTCAAAATTACTCAGAATTACTCACCACGTTTCGCTTAATGACTCGAACAACTCGCTTCGCCTGTCAATCGTTAGTCATTCGCTCATAGATAATAAGTAAACCAGTGGAAAATATACCACCTCCACTATTGAATGAACTGAACATAAATCAATAAAAACAAATATCTCCCAGATTCATGACTGATCAACCTAATCAGGCTAGCATAAATCGTTGTTTACAATTCCATTGTAAGACTTCTATTATCCTCATTGTCCCCAACCTCCTCGATCTTACTAGAACCAGTCAAAGCAGATGAAGAAGAAACGTTTGTGACTGATGATTCACCATTCTTATCAAGACTATTCTGTCTGTGTAAGTCGACACCTGCAAATCCATCTTTTAGATGTTTGGCGAAGTTAGAACCACGAACGTTTTGTGTCTTCGTAAGCTCTTTCAATTGATTCATGTTGTGAATACACTTCGAGATTGTTTGAACCAAAAGCGATGGTTTCAAAGGTTTCGACAAATATTCGTCCATTTGTGCTTTCAAACATCTTTCTCTATCACCCAACATTGCATGGGCAGTCAGTGCAATGATTGGAGTACGGAATGCCATTGTGTCAACATACTTCTTCTTTTCCCATTCACGAATCTTCGCGGTTGCTTCAAAACCACCCATAACAGGCATTTGAACATCCATCAAAACAACATCATAATGACTCTTTTTGATTGCTTCAACGGCTTCCAAACCATTCTCAACAACTTCGACGGTGTGGCCATGATTCTCCAGGATCTTGACTGCCAACTTTTGATTGACCAAGTTATCTTCAGCGAGTAAAATCTTGTAGGAAACAGATCCATCGCTGTTGGAAGGAGCTGCTCTACTTTCCAAAGCTGGTTTCAGAATACTTGCCAAATCTGTCACTGAACATGGGGTGTTACCATAAGAACTAATACCCAAATCAAGACAAAGTCTCATATTGAGAGCAGGAATGGATGGATGTAAAAGAACCAATGGAACATACTTGATCTCAGGCAGAAGTCTCAATCTTCTACCTGTTTCAATAGAATCAATTATGATGATGTCATAGTTGAATGGTTCTTTGATGCTGACCCCACACACGTCTGTGACCACGACAGGTTCTAAATTCAATTGCTTGATGTTCTCTTTAATCAACTCTTTAGCTTCATCGTCGTGCTCGGTAGAGATAAATAAAACTTGATGACCCTTGAATGGGAAAAGAATCTCTAACTGTCTGTTCAAGTCAACTTTCGCAGGTGAAACCAAAATTGTGAAATAAAAGTTTGAACCTTCGCCGTAACATGAAGTAACCCAAATTTCACCACCCATCAAATGAATAAGCTGTTTGGAAATTGACAGACCTAAACCGGTACCACCGAATTTTCTTGTTGTTGAACCATCAGCCTGACAGAAATTATCGAAAATGACTCCTAATTTATCCTTTTCAATTCCAATACCTGTGTCACTCACACAGAATTCTAACAACAGCTTATGGGTATTATTGACAATTCTTGATGTCTTTTTAACGCTAACAGTAACTTTTCCATGACTTGTGAATTTGATTGCATTACCAGTTAGGTTCAAAATAACTTGTCTTAATCTGAAAGAGTCACCGACCAAATTATCAGGGAATGAATTATCAACCTGATAAATCAAATCGAGTTGTTTTTCAATCGCTTTAACAGCAAGAGTTTTCAAAGCTCCGAAAACTGTTCCTCTCAAAGAGAAATCAATTTGTTCAATTGTCATTCTATTAGCTTCAATCTTTGAGATATCAAGAATATCATCAATAATTGTCAATAACGAATTGGCTAAATTGTGAACAATAGAAAGCATTTCTCTTTGGTATTGAGTCAACTGGGTCTCTAAAGTTAATTGAGTCATACCAATAATACCATTCATTGGGGTTCTAATTTCATGAGAAGTATTCGCAAGGAACTCGGATTTAGCTCTATTTGCCAATTCTGCTGCCTCTCTTGCTGCTGTATTTCTTTGAATGGATTCTCTCAAATTCAAAACCATCTGATTAATCTTAGTTTTCAAAGCATCCATTTCACCAGATGCTTCAACTGTAATGAATCTGGTGAAGTCACCATCTGTTGCAGCAGCCGTAATTTGAGCAAATGCTCTGACCTGAGTTGTCAGATTGGCCGCCATTATATTCACGTTCGTGGTAATTTCTTTCCACAGTCCATCAACATCGTTGACTTCGGCTTGGACACCCAATTTACCGTCAATACCCACATCTTTAGCCACTCTGGTCACTTCTTTAGCGAAAACCTGAAGAGAATCAACCATCTTATTGATAGTGTTTTTCAACTGCAAAATTTCACCTTGAGCTTCAACTTTAATTTTCTGCGACAAATCACCATGTGCCACCGCTGTAGTCACTGTGGCGATGGATCTAACTTGATTTGTCAAATTATTTGCCATGACGTTGACTTTTTCGGTAACCTCTTTCCAAGCACCGTCAACATCTGTCACGTTAGCTTGACCACCAAGAATACCTTTTGTACCGACCTCTGTTGCTAAAGTTCTAACTTCTTCCACGAAAGTTCTCAAGCGATCCACCATCTTGTTGATAGTAATTTTCAATTCTAAAATTTCACCTTTACAATCAGCAGTAACTTTTGTAGAAAGATCACCTTTGGCCACAGCAGTTGTAACATTGGCAATATTACGAACCTGTGTGGTCAAATTGGCAGCCATGGCGTTAACATTATCTGTAAGTTCCAACCAAATACCTGAAACGTTTTCGATTCTTGCTTGACCTCCCAACCGTCCTTCAACACCAGTTTCACGGGCCACACGCGTCACCTCGAAAGCAAACCTTCTCAGCTGATCCACCATCTTTGTAATCGAATTCTGAACTTGTAAAATTTCTCCTTGAGCGTAAACATTGATTTTCCTAGATAAATCACCAGCAGCGACTGCCGAAGTAACCTCAGCAATTTCTCTCACCTGATTCGTAAGATTCAGAGCCATAGCGTTGACATTGTCAATCAACGATCTCCAGACTCCACTTGCTTGGTTTTCATGTGTTTTGACTTGTCCTCCCAACTTACCATTTGCCACTTCAGTGGCCAAATTGGTAACTTCATGTGCAAATGTTTGTAACTGGTCCATCATCGTATTTATAGTGATTTTAACCTTCAAAATCTCAGGATCACTCTCAACTTCGTGGATTTGAACTTTTTTGGTTAGATCACCCATTGCAACTGAGATCATGACTGTTCCCAATTCACTCAAAGCCTTCTGAAACGCTCTATTCGTGGCCTTTGCCTGTGCTAATTCGTTGCTTAGAAGGGCGTTTTCCTCCTTTTGGGATTCAAAAGCTTTTAAAAGATCCCCACGAAGATTCTCGCCATATTCTTTGAAAAGAATGGGGTCTTGTAAAACTGTTAACATATCTGTGGCCATTTTCACCAATGTAAACCCAATGAGATAAAGATCTCAATATGGGGAACTGCGCGTAATTCGGGTCCAATAACCAAAATGATCTAACACAAAGATCACAGATAGCAGAATGATGCGGTCTTCCGAGCTGTTCGACTCTTATAATTCGATTTGTTTGGATAACTACACTAATAAATAAATATTGGTATTGTTTTTTTTTTTGGCACTTTTTTTAGTAATTTTGGGATTTGGGGGGATGGGGGGGGAGGGAAAAAATTGAGATTCCCTGCGTGCCTCACACTGGGAAGCGATATACAGGGCTCTTCATCACGTGTTCGCCACAAAAAATCTTGGAATCTACCAGGATCTCTTCCTCTTCTCATGATACTCCACCAACATCTTTGTAGCCCATCGCTTACCACCGTCTTGCGGCCCTAATCGCCCCTCTGGTGTCTCGCACGGGGCTGAAACAAACTAAAGTTTCCGATGACGTAATTAACATCCTAACACCACTGAATAGCAATATTTTTTCTCACCTCAAGGCTACAAATATACCAATTGAACTAAACTATCACAAACCACCATCGCCAACACCATCACTCCACCATCGCCACACATGTCTGAATCAAAACAATTATATGGAGGTGCTATCTCCGTTGAATTACCTGACGGGCTTGTGGATGCCTCGATGTTCCGTCAAATTCCTGACACACAAGAGGTGTTTGTGACAGGCCAAAATTCAAGTCTCAACCAAGAAGATACGATCATTGTGGATCTTTTGGAACCAATAGAAGTCAGCCAAGATTCCGAGGCCATAGAACAACATTTATCAGAAATTTGCAAACTCAACGGCGTCGAGTCTGGTGACACAGTAGTCGTTTCTAACGAGAAGGTTATTGCAAAAAACTTTCCTAACGACAATTCATATTTACTCGTCTCGTGCCAAAGAGCTAAAAAATGGGGTAAAATTCAATCCCCATTGGTACTAGTTCTTGGACTAATCAGGATCAGAGAATCTAGCACTGATTTGCTGGTTTCTTACAATTTGCCATTCGCTCCAGAAGAGCTGGGTGATCTTGAGAAGTATTTGAACGGTGAGGACAGTTCCGCTAAGATTCGTATTGAAAAGGCCAAACTTATAATTTCAAAGGCAATTGACACGCTAAAAATTGAGAATTGGGGTTTATTTGGTTAGCGGAGCGATCGAGAGCCCGATCACGTGACACATTATAAAATAATTTCCGTTTGTCCTTTCCTAAGTGGGTTTACGGAATTTGCAGAGCAACCTAAAAAATCTGGGGGTACGGAGGATAGGGTAACTTGATAATGGATAATACTTCTCAGTTAGTGGATAATTGTTTTTGCATGATTTTAAAACTTTTCCCGTTTAACCTTCGACATGAGGACTCCGATGCCCCGGGGATTTTGACAAATCTCGTCCCTCTTCCCCGATTAGGAAAAACATGGGGTGAATCATGGAAACTGATTCATTTTACACATTGGTATATAAAGACAGCAATTTCACTTGTAGAAATGTGACTTCATAAACGGTTGTGTTTGTAACTAACTCATAATCATGTCTGCATCCGCTAAATCCAACAAAAAGCCAAAGAATGCTGCTATCGACTTGATTGCTGGTGGAACAGCTGGACTGTTTGAAGCGTTATGCTGTCATCCACTTGATACAATCAAAGTTCGTATGCAACTTTTCAAAAAATCAGCAGGTTTGGGAGGCAAGCCTCCTGGATTGTTGCAAACAGGTGTTTCCATTGCTCAAAAGGAAGGTTTTTTCGCTCTTTATAGAGGTTTGGGAGCCGTCTGTATTGGAATTGTGCCAAAGATGGCTATCAGATTTTCTTCATACGAATTCTACAAGTCACTGTTTATTAATAAAGAAACTGGTGCAGTTTCCACTTCAAGCAACTTTATCAGTGGTGTCATGGCGGGTGTCACCGAAGCCGTTTTAATTGTTAACCCAATGGAAGTTGTCAAGATCAGATTACAAGCACAGCACAACTCTTTGAAAGATCCACTACAGGTTCCAAAGTACAGAAATGCTCCACAAGCAGCTCTTATGATTATCAAAGAAGAAGGTTTCAAGACCCTTTATCGTGGAGTGGCATTGACTGCTGCCAGACAAGCAATCAATCAGGGTGCAAATTTCACTACATATTCATTCTTGAAGTCCAAATTACAAGACTATCAAAACTCCGAGGTTTTACCTACCTATCAGACTGCAATAATTGGATTTACTTCAGGAGCAATTGGCCCATTCTGTAACAATCCGCTTGATACCATCAAAACTAGAATGCAAAAGGAGACTGGTGTGACAAACGAGTCAAACATTTCAAGGGGTGTGAGAATTGGTGCTAATTTGTTCAAAGAAAGTGGTGTCAAAGCTTTCTATAAAGGTATCATCCCAAGAGTTATCAGAGTGGCTTCAGGACAGTGTGTTGTTTTCCCGGTTTACGAGTTCTTCAAAGGATTTTTGTATGAATTTTCGGGGGTTACAAAGAGCGTTAAGTTGAAGGAGTGAGCACGACCAGGACTGTTGCATGCGAGTGATCAGATCAAAGAGGAGCCTGGATCTGTTTTTCATTTTCCAGTAACGACGATCAAGTCGCACGAATCACCTGCAAGTGACTCACTCCGCTCGACACTCCGGGGATGTATAGCAAAAGTAAAAGATTCCGATTATTGATACTATTTGGTAGCCGGAATTACCCTATGAGGGAGTTCCGATTAGAAAGGTTCCCCGGATTCTGTATACCGGCACCGATGCACTCCCGATCAGAGAGGTGTTCCGAAGTAGTCCCGGTGGTAACCCCGGTCATAAGAATCCGGTCTCCGGGTTCGCGGGGTATGGGGTAGAGGCATCTGTCACCCCATAAAAAAATAGACCCAGCTCATCGCGCCGATCGGCGCACTACTGCCAAGTCCGCCGATCGACTTAAAAATTTTACTGATTAGACGGCTCAAAAAAGGATTAATTAAACGCATGACAAGATAACAGTCATACACATCCATACCATTTAAATATCCATGTCTACGGAAGTTGCACAGAACAAAGAGAATGGATCTACCAGTGGAGGTGTCTCTGGTGGTGGTTCTGTTCTTTCGGAAAAACTATTAACCACTTTATTCAACGTTTCATCAAATACAAGGATAGATAACTCCCCGCTAGTTGACACAGATTTTGAAGACAAATTGAATGAAATTATCGCCAAGTTGCTATCAAAGAAAGAGGAAGTTGATAATGAAGAAATCTCCAACATACTCAAGCTTTGTCTTATTAAAATCAAACAGTTGCAGCTCAGTATAACATTTATCAAGAACGATCAAACGTCGCAGATTGAAAGACTTGAAGTTGAGAGGGATTTAATGCAGAAGGAAATTGAATTTATCAGAAATAAAAGGCTGTGTGAAACCCCATCTACACCAGAATCCATGCCAAAGATGCACAGTATGACCCCACAGAAACATTATTCATCCCCAAATCAGATCAAAATTATTAACGTCTCTACTCTGTCGTCTACTACAAAAGGGGATACTTCACCAACTTCGAGTCCGCAGAGAAAGCGAAAGGAGCACCCACAATTTTTCCACTATTACACGAGTGAAGGAGTGGAGAATGATAGGGTTTCTGCGGATAATAGGAGGAATAAGAAACGAGCAACGAGCAAAGACGAGCGTAGTGAGTCGTTTACGGGTCATTCGGTGAAGAGAGAGAATGATACCAGTGAAGTGGATCGTTCACTATGACTGTCTATGACCTCTACGACCTCTTATGATTTTACGACTCTCTAATCACTTCCTGATCTCTATTCTCTTCGAGATGACGAGAAATATTTTACTTGATCGAATGGCGATTGACGATTAAATGACAATTGAATGACTCGCATGTGATAAATGTGACGTTATTACTCGCTTTGCAAATGACTCGCTCGAATGACTCGCTCTGCTCGTCATCTCCTGCTGGTCATTTGATCGTATTTCAGAACAGTTGTATATTAACATACATATGATATTGTTTCCACCCTGTAGGTAAAATGCTTACATGTTGTTTCAACTGTCACAACATCTTTCATTAATTAACAGTTTTTGATATGATCATATTGTTTAATCAAACAAACCGAAACCCATGTCATCGTCTTCCTCTTCTTCCTCTTCAGCCTCCTCTTCAGCTGGAGCAGCCTCAGAAGAACCAGCAGCAGCAGCTGGAGCAGCAGCACCGGCAGCTGGAGCAGCAGCGGCAAGAGAGAAAAGAACCTCCTTCAAGTCTTGACCTTCAAGAGCCTTGGCGAAGACCTCAGTCCAGATACCATCGACAGAGGCACCGGCAGCGGAAAGGACGGTTTGCAAGTTAGCAGCGGAGATTTCCAACTCAGCGTCTGCCAAGATCAAAGCAGCGTATGAAACAAGAGAATCAGACATTTTGATATTTGTTGTTATACTGTCAGGGGTCTGTAGTATACCTGATAGTGTTGAAGGTGTTTTTGATGGTTTTTTTCAGCTCAATTTTCGACGTTGAGGTCCGCGAAGTTTTCCAGGAGCTGAAAAGCACTGCCAGCTTTGGACGCCTGCGCGCGAAGAGAGCCTTGCCGTGGATTTTGCCAGGATTCCCACCGCGAACTCGCGGTGGCTCCCTTCATTTCCCCCCGTACGGTTTGAAAATTTTAAACCACGCGCCCTCCTCGATTTCCTAATTGGGAAGAGTTGTGACTGCTACTTTTGGCTTATTTGTCGATTACGTAACCAAAGATATCGAATCATGATTGACCATTCATTACTACTCATATCGACTATATACAAAAAAGGGAGAAGGGATAGGTTCAATTGTGACATTGTTGGCTGAAAACAGCGAGATAAATGCCAACTCATGACTTGCTCTGCTTATTTCGCTTCGCTCGTCAATCCCTTAGAAGAAACCCTTCAACTTGGACAACCATGAGATGTACTCATCATTCTCCTTGACACTGGCGTAAGCCAAAATGAACTCAGCCAATTGCTCATTGATACCTCTGCTCATCAAGTACTCATTGACAGAGTCTTGCAATTCCTCAGCAAGGTTAGAAAATGCTGGACCAGAGTACAGCAAGTCTCTCTTGGCAGCAGCATCTGGGCTGTCGCTCAATGCAACAGAAGCATCTTCAAAGTTAGTAACACCAACAACAGAGAATTGGTTGCCAATAATAGACAAAGCCAAATCAAATCCAACGGCTTTACCAGACTTTTCAACAACTACGTTGACGTCGGCATAGACAGAATCAGCGAGTTCTTCGTTATCGTCAAATTCCTCAGAGTTCATCTCTTCTTGCAATTGTCTGATCTCAAACGAGGCTTGAGTGATTCTTTGAATATCGAAGAAAACGTGAATCTTCTCATCGCCATTTTGTTTGACTAACTCAGCCAGAACTTTGTTATCAGTGTTAACAATCTCAAATTGAGCCTCTTTGAGGTAGTTGATGAAAGTATCATCCAAACCGTAAGCATCGTTCTTCTCGAAGTCAAGCTCGGTACTCAAAATTTGCTTCAGGTCAGTAGTTGCTTGGTTGAAGAAAGCAGGGGTAGTGGAAAAGTTGGCACTTTTGGAAACAGCAATGGCAGATCTTGCCAAGCCAGATCTGAGACAGATTCTGGCAGTTGGAGCCTTCAAGGCTTGGGTGAGGGCGGTTCTAGCAAACATGATTTTACTCCGATGTTATTAGTATGAATACAGCAAGGAACTAGAGGGCAGATTAAATAATAATTTTTCTAGATTTTTTCTAGTTGAAAGAATTTTGAAAGACTTGAGCTGCACAGCCATGATTACTGTTACGGAACACAGCCAGTGTTTTGACGAAAGCGAACATCAATGTTGCAGGATCTCAAATGAACTATTATACTGAATATACCCATGAATAACTCACGACTTGCTGGGCTAGTCGCTCATCAATATAATTTAATAAAGCAGGTTAATCTATAAGTAACATAAAAAGCAAAAACGTAGGCGAAGCGATAAATTAACAATCAAGTGATTCTCTGAGATATTCTTGAACAAATATTGAACTTCTCTTGAATCTTCGTTCAGAATACTTTTCAAATATTGCCTTATGACTATTCTTGTAGTCGATACAGCAATCAACCAAGACATCTGCCAAAGGTTCGAGTTGTTTCTCAGAGTAGCCACTGTAAAAAACATGAGCTTCAGTCCATTTACCTTGATGAAGCATTTTTCTAGCTAAATAATGTGAACCAGCTGCCAACCAACTGGGTGGTGATGAAACAAATCTTGGGTCCATGATTGTAATTTCAAGGAAATACTTAGCTAAAGTTCTTGTTTCACTATCATAATCATCAGCTTTTGAAGTTCTTCTTAAAAATGACATGGGACCAGGATATCCCATTTCAAATTTTAATTCGTTGACCATAAATCTTTCAGCTTTCAGCAACTCTTCTATTGTGTAATCATTCGAAACCATATAAGCCATTTGTTGAACTGAAGGGCAGTTGATCTCTTCGTATTTTGCTGCAATGAATAGTGCAATTGCTCCACACAGTTGAAATCTTGAAAGAGAAATTGCTCTTTTCGAAAGAAATCTGTCAATGAGATTAACTGCGAGAAATAATGTCTCTGGTAGTAAATTAAATCTTGAATGAACTTGAACAATCCAATTCATCAAAGTAGCTCTGTTCTCCCATGTTATCTCAGACTGAACTTGTGGTATGTAGTAAGGATAAGGAGCATATTTGGCTTCAAGATCATGTAAATAATTGAAGATCTCAGGACCATACTCTGCCACCATCGACACATCCCATGTATCTTCGTCTTGTGGATCAGGATCTGTTCTATGAAACTTGCGCACGACTCTTTTCAATTCGTTATGAATATCCGAGTTCCATTTTGGTGACATTGGTTCTACTTGATCTTCAAAAGTACGAGAATCGTCATCTTCCTCTTCCTCTTCCTCTTCTTCATCAAAATCATAATTAGCAGTAAAATTGTGTTTCTTCTCAGTCTCATCTTCATCATCAACCATATCATCCTCAGTCTCATCGTCCTCTTCCAATGTAGTAGTATATGTCTCCTCTTTTTTCAAAACAATAGTTTCTGGTTTTAAAGAAGATTTTGTTGGTAGTTGTCTATTGAATTCATTGCTAGAAACAACACCAAGAGCTCTTCTAGGCCTTGTGTTGGCCGGCAGCGATGATCTGGCAGAAATTTGTTTTGTTGCAGGTTCTAATGAATTTTCATCATTGACACTGACAGTATGAGCAAGTCTCATTTTGTTGTTAAGCGAGTGCTATGCAAAGTAGTAAGTAGAAAAATAAATGTAAACGAATGACTGTAGTTAAATGACGGAACTGGGCCGTTAATGAGTGACTAAGTTGAACTATTCAATGCGATGTATCAACAAAACAACAGGGGGGACACAAAGCAAGGGTGACTGTACTAGCGAATGTTGAGCGAATGTTAAGCGAATGTAATGCTAGACTGATCCAAGCCAGGCGTAGTTGGATCCACAGTGTTCAGGTCCTGCCTTTTCTGTATTCTAGTGACTTCCGTAAGATGTAGAGGGAGAAGCTCAAGTTAAATCAAATGAAATAGAGATTTGTATTTCTGTTGTTGTTTGTTTACATTATCTGCCGGGGTGGAGTATGTGTCAATAAGAGCAGCGCGTGCCGGGCTCTGGGTATCACACGGTGACACAAGGTTTCAGACGAAAAAATTCCCCAGTGCTGCACCCGGGGCCCCCGGTGGCAGGTTTCGCGACATTCCCTTACTCAAGGGATGGCGATTGTTTTTGTTTACGCTACACATTGAGTGTTGCACGACTCCTTGTGGGGAATTGACAAAAAAGAAAGCGACCCCGGTGAGGATTGAACTCACGATCTTGCGATTAACAGTCGCATGCCTTAACCAGCTTGGCCACGGAGTCCTGTGTTGTATGTATGAGAAACGCTGCAGAATATGAGTCGCTCTGCTCCTCGTGCACCCTTCCTACCCCGTTTGGCATGTTCCCCAAATTGATCAGCACTTCTCATTTTGCTAACAGCATACTCGGTCACACCAAAGGGACTCACTCTCTCGCCGTTCTCACGAGCCAATTCAACTAACCGGTACCAACCACCTTCATTCCACTGAAGCTACCTAAGTTCGTAAGTCACTTTTTTAATAGAATGAAAAATTTAAAATCAAATATATGAGGAGTTTCCAACACTGCAGAAACCAACTGATAGAGGATCAGTAGCTGCTATCACATTGTCTCAGACATTGAGCGTGGGTCGGGAGCTCAGATCTGCGAGGTGTGTCTGTAAAAGGGATCTACACGATTACTTTGAGGAGCGAAGAGCAAAGAGCGAGTGCGGCAAACGAGCGAAAGTGAGCAAAGCGAGATTTTCGTTCAAACTTGCACAAGAAATGAAGTGAGCCGAATACTCTCGGTTAGCCTGTCTTCGGAACTCTCATAAGCTTCACACACGACTCGTCTCCTATGCCACTTCGCTTTGCTTGCAGTTCGCTAGTGGTTTTGCTTATAGTTTGCTCGGCCCATTTTCGAGGGTCCGATTCGCGAAAACTCCTCGACAATTTTTTCTCTGTTTACTCGTCGAGTGAAAAATCGGTTCAACCCATTATTCTGTCCTCTCACTCCTCTCCTGGCTCGCTTCACCACCACCACATGCTCACTTAACACCTTGTATATTACCCCATGAGCGACACAGAATCCCGTGTCGAAAGCATCCCACCTGCTACCCCATCTGGTGTGTCTGGTACATCAACCACCTCAACCACCTCAACCACTTCGACCACTCCATTCATTTATCAGTTAACGGAAATAGAAAATGCAACTGCTCGATTAGCAGAAGAAGCTAAGTCGGCTCAACTGAACTATAATCAAAACCAGTTCCATCAGTACAACAACTATCAACGCCAAAAGAACTATAGAAAAAATTATCAACAAAACTCTTATCATATTCAAAATTATCAATCGCAACAACATCAATCATTCAAACATCATAACCGCATTAGACAGTCTTCAACTTCACCAAATGGCCAATACATTCCCAATGCACAATTGAACACGTTTGCGTCTTCGCATCCGACGGTCAAACATCAACCACACCAAAATCTTGACCATATAAACTCACCATTTTTCCAAAATCAAGTCGACTCAATTATCAGAGCTGTCACTCCAACTCAACAACAACAACAACAACAACAACAACAACAACAACAACAACCAATCTCTCTATTGCGCACACAATCAGAGTTGTCTACGTTCTCATTGCAAGATCAAAACTCATTCTTGTCATCTCCTCTCGCAAGATCAAGTACTCTAACAAATCTTTATAATTCCCCCTCTGATGTATGGGGTTCCTCATTATTGAGCCCTTCGATCTCCGCAACGGTACCAGCAGTACCAACAGCCGCAGGTACCCCCGAATCGTCAGCCACCGCGTCTTCAACCACCAATGACTTCATCAATTGGTCAAAGGTTTGGTGACTGAAGACTTAATGTACTCTTATTGTTTATTCATTTATCGTGTTTTTTGTTACTATTATCATTTGGAAGGTCATATTCATGCTGTTGTTTTGTTGGGCATTAGGATTTGTATACACGGGTTAAAAAATGACGACCGAATCACAAGCAAATGGCGAGCGTAGTGGGTCATTTAGCGGGTCATTCAACAAGTCATAATAAATCAACTTATAAAATGTCATGAGTAAACTAAACGAACGAGGAATGTCTGCGCATGTACTCTTACGATCGCTTTGT
The DNA here is from genome assembly GCA_030578575.1 of Ogataea neopini. Classification (NCBI taxonomy): domain Eukaryota; kingdom Fungi; phylum Ascomycota; class Pichiomycetes; order Pichiales; family Pichiaceae; genus Ogataea; species Ogataea neopini. The sequence continues at coordinate 240,260 of JAJMSO010000012.1, forward strand.
AATCCTGAGCAGGCTTGATACGATGAAGCTAATCACTCGTTAGCTTCTCTTGCAAGACTCGCATACCTCGCACACACTATCGGCCCAACTCGTCGCTCATGTCGCATTCAACTGCCAAGCAGGAATTCCCCTCGGTTTGATTCCCTCCTCCCCATTGACACTCGAAGCTGTCGAGCTCCCACCACCACTGGTAGCAGCCAGTTGCCAAGCAGGAATCGACCTATCTGGAGTAGTGTGACCTTCAACGTCCCTGGTCTTCTCTTTGCTCAAAATATCCTTGATAGATGGAACAGACGTTGCCGGTGGAATATTCAAGTTGGACAATCCACCTTCGGAAACCGGCGAACTTCTTGAAGATGACTCGTTGGGAGGTGTGTGCAATGCTGTCGTAGCGGTTGTTGCACCTCCGGATTTCACATTGAACTTGATGTCCTGCACCTGTCTTTCCAACGAAGCAAATTCGGTACTAATAGTCGATTTCTGATTATCCAAGGTCTTCATCAAAGTGGTTTTAATGCTTTCAATTTCAAGCTTCAAATACTTCAGCGTTTCTTCGTTACTCAGATTTTTCTCGTTTGTCTTATTGATAATTTCATCAATTTCCTTCAGAGTTTCATCAATAGCCTGTGATTTTGCTTCTTGTTTCTCATAAAACTCTTTTTGATCAGCTTCAAATTTCTCAAGAAGTGATTCAACTCTTTGAAATTCCTGATCTATAGCAGCCTTGTCTTTTTCAAGTTGAGATTTTGAAGGTGGCAAAATCTTAGGGACGACATAACGCTTGACTAGCTGGTAAACTCCGTATGATACTCCCGCAGTAGCCGTCGCCATAATGAAATAATCTTTCCAGTCTCTTTCCGGGAGTGGTGGGGCCGAGTAATAATAATCAGGAGGTGGTGCCGTTGGGGCTGTCGACACCGGAGCTGTTGGGGCTGTTGGGGCTGTTGTAGAAACCGTACTTCCTCCTTGGACTCCCCTTTGTGCCCTAGCCAACGCCTCTTGCACCTCCTTATCTGTTAACCCCTTTGATTCTAAAAACTCAATCTTTTTAGCCAGCGGAGAGTCACTGATCGACTTATCGAGCAAGAACTCAACCGCACTTGCCACGAGGTCTTCTCTCATTTCCGACATGTTGGTTGGTTGGTGGAAGAAGAAGAAGAAAAGAACACTTTGAAGTGATTTGTGTGCTTTTTTTTTAAGGTAATGGCAATCAAGTGGGGAGAATTAATTCCGGTTGAAGTTGCCGGATTAGGAAGCGGAGGTCATGTGAGAAACACACGTGCATATCATCACGCTACGAGAGTCACGTGATAAAGACCTCTTTAGACACGTCTGATGTTTGAATGAACGATGGATAAGATGGTTGGTGGGCGTGACCAGAACGGAACATGACGCCAGTCGACGACCCAGCGAGTAACTGTTCTCTAAACACCTGCTTTGCTCGTCTTAAAGGAGCGCGCCCAGCTCTGATTGGCTCAAATCTCCCACTTCCACCGCCTTTGGATCCGAGTGGAAAAAAAATTGCAACAACGCTTGAGGTCGACCGGGGGCCATGGGCCCCAGGGATTATCGAGAGGAGCAAAAAATTGCGCAAGGTGAGGGGGATAGACATTTGAGCAAGAGGTTTTAATTCTGTTTTAAACGGCGTAGTTGTCACGAAGGGTTGTTTGGAAGTTCGGACCAAAGCATTTTTCGATATGACAACTGCCACAAGCGATCCACGAACAAGTGATCTTAATGGGTCTCACTTAGAAGCGACGCAGGCGTCGCAAGCTTCTCAAACACCTCAGACATTGGCGCCAAATGAAGTGATAGAAAATGATTCAAATACACAGTTACAACAACTACAATCACACAGGGTAAGTTGATTTACAGATATGGTGGTATTGGTGATTCACCATATAGCGGTGGGAACCAAAATTTTAAGAACACAAGGGGTTTGCCACCCAGCAGAGTCTACCGAAAGGTGAATGTCTCTTTGCTGTGGGCTAACCCTGCGGCGGTACTAACAGCGCGTAGATGTCGATTTCGGCGATGCTATCGTCACCCAGCGAGTCACACGGGGACGACAGAGAAGACAACGAACAAGTAACAGATGGACCAAATGGACCAAATGGAACAAATGGGGCTGTCGTCAATCCAATTGGGGCTGCCAATGGGGCTGCCAATGGGGCTGAAATGGCTGTGCCATCATTTACAAAGCTTCTTGACAATCACCAGACGCGACTTAAGACGATTGTGGAATTGGACACGCTTAATTTTGGTGCCGTTAATCGTTTGAAACTTCTCGACAACGAATTGAAGCTTCTTGCCGCTCCAAATGGAGTGTTCGTGGAACGGAAGCTCGTTGAAGCTTTGCGCACACACGTGACTGCGTTAGACGGCAAGATTCTTGATAAATTGGTTCGTCGTCACAAACTTGAAATTCAAGATGAAGATGAACTTCGGGAACTGAAAAGCGAACAACTGGCACTTCTGGTTGAGCAACAAGCTGAAAAAGCCCGGCTTGTCGAGCAGGCGCGTGTCGAGGCTTCAAAACCTAAAGGAAGGGTGACCAAAGGACGTGCTGCTAAGAGACGTCGCGACTCAGCTATTTCCAACGGAGCATTTGTGGATATCGCACCAAAAAGGGGCGGCCGTAATGCAGTGGAGAGCTCAGAAGTGGATATTGCAAATGTTGTTGAAAGTGATGAGGAGTCTACCTTCGAAGGTCGTCGTAAGAGGCGTCGTCGTGTTCCTGTTAGAGAAGAAGTGAAAGAAGAGGTTGAAGAAAAACCACCAAGACGTGCTAGACGTAGAGAGTTGGATCCAGCAGCATCAACTTCAGCAGCATCAGACACGTCGAAAACCAGATTGAGAGGCAAAAAGGAGGAAGAAACTTCTGCACCTAAAGTGACTCTTACTTTGAAACCTCAAGTTACAGCGAAAGAACAGAAAGCGATTGATAAACAATATGACAACACCTACATCTCCATTTGGAAAGACTTGTCCCGTAAAGATGGTCCAAAAGCCTACAGAATGTATCAACAGTCGACTCAGGCTAAACAGATCAATTTACGTAAGACATCTTTACTTGCTGCTCGTGAGTCACGTAAGTGGCAAGCCAAAACGAACAAATCTCCAAAAGATCTGCTGACTAAAGCAAGACGTTCTATGCGTGAAATGCTCAATTTCTGGAAGAAACATGAGAAAGAAGAGCGTAATTTACGTTTGAGAGCTGAACAAGAAGCAGTTGCCAAAGCCAAGAAAGAGGAAGAAGAACGTGAAGCGAGAAGACAGTCCAGAAAGTTGAATTTCTTGATCAACCAGACGGAATTGTATTCCCACTTTATTGGCAAAAAAATCAAAACCGATGAGTTTGAAGGTGAAATGGGCGATAAAAGTTTGGCTGCTGCTTCACGTCACCAAGATGCGCCAGATGATGTTGATTTGGTTCATGCTAAGAAAGATTTCGAATCCATTGATTTCGATGATGGAAATGAAGAAAATTTGAAACGTACTGCAGCCGCAAATGCTCAGTCAGCGTTATTGGAAGCCCAGCAAAAGGCCAAAGAATTCAATAGCGGCGTTCGTCAAATTGATGAAGATGGCGAAATGAATTTCCAGAATCCAAGTTCGATTGGTGACTTGAATATTTCTCAGCCAAAACTATTGAATTGTACATTGAAAGAGTATCAAATGAAAGGTTTGAATTGGTTGGCTAACTTGTACGAACAAGGTATTAATGGTATTCTTGCAGATGAAATGGGTCTCGGAAAAACAGTCCAAAGTATTTCGGTTTTGGCATATTTGGCAGAGACACATAACATTTGGGGTCCATTTTTAGTGGTTACTCCTGCTTCAACATTACACAATTGGCAACAGGAAATCACCAAGTTTGTTCCAGATTTTAAAGTTTTGCCTTATTGGGGAACTGCCAAAGATCGTAAAGTTTTGAGAAAATTCTGGGATAGAAAGAGCATTGTTTATAACAAAGAGTCTCCTTTCCATGTGGTTGTGACCTCGTATCAATTGGTGGTGGCAGATGTTCAGTACTTCCAAAAAATGAAATGGCAATACATGATTTTGGATGAGGCTCAGGCAATCAAGTCGTCTAATTCCTCTCGTTGGAAGTCATTGCTCAGTTTCCAATGTCGTAACAGACTTCTTTTGACCGGTACTCCAATTCAAAATTCTATGCAAGAGCTTTGGGCTCTTTTGCATTTCATCATGCCATCTCTTTTCGATTCTCACGATGAGTTTAGTGAGTGGTTTTCCAAAGATATCGAGTCTCACGCTCAATCCAACACTCAATTGAACGAGCAACAATTGAGAAGACTTCATGTTATTTTGAAACCGTTCATGTTACGTCGTATTAAGAAGAACGTTCAGAGCGAGTTGGGCGATAAAATCGAAATTGACGTGTTTTGCGACCTTACAAATCGTCAGAAGAAGTTGTACCGTATGTTGCGTTCTCAGATCAATATCATGGATCTGATCGACAGCAACAGGAAGATAAACAGCAACAATAACGATGACGACAGCAACGGTGATACTTTAATGAATGTGGTCATGCAATTCCGTAAAGTTTGCAACCATCCTGATCTGTTCGAGCGTGCTGACACAAAATCTGCTTTCAGTATGAGTAGATTTGCCGAGACAAGCTCATTTGTTCGCGAGAGCAACGATTCATTACTTGAATTGAATTATACGACAAGAAACCAGATCGAGTACCGGTTGCCGAAATTGGTTTTGGATGATCTTTTGTCTCCACATTACAACAACTCAGACTTTGACAAAGAATTTCTATTACGCAAATACACAATTTGGAGTCCCGAAAATGTTAAAAACAGTCGTGAGTTCAATTTTGTTAGGCTGATCAACGAAACTCCAAACAGAATCATTCGTCAACGGAAACAAAATTTGTTTGAAAATGCCATTGAGTTGAGATCTTATACCTCCAAGACCGCTGGTGAGATTTTGAACAGGTTCAAGCTGATGTATCAACATGAGGATAACGAACAATTTGTGCCAACTCCAACGCAAAAACTGTTTTTAATCAACGTTCCTGAAACTCAGAATAGCGATCATTTGGGCGATCTCGTTGAAGTTCAAAGGAAAGTTTATCATGACATGTATTTGAACGTGGCACAGCCAGGAGCATTCCCTGTGGCTTGTGCCCCACCAATCGAGGTGACATGTTCTAGACAACGAATCAACTATATCAAGAGTAACACTCTGTTCAACCAGAAACTGCGGTACGCATTACATCCATTGAGTCTAGACGTTCAACTAGACTTGATTGAAAAGAAAGTTCCAGTTGAGGAGTGGCCAAAAGCAGAAATGAATGTTCAAAATGTGAGCTCACAATTTGGATTTTCATCCATTAGACTTCCTTCTATGGATAGATTTGTTATTGAGTCAGGTAAATTGGCTAAACTCGACGAGATGCTGGTTGATTTGAAGAAACACGGGCACAAATGTTTGGTTTACTTCCAGATGACCAAGATGATGGATCTGATGGAGGAGTTCTTGACTTACAGACAGTACAAGTACATTCGTTTAGACGGGTCTTCGAAATTGAGTGACCGTCGTGATCTTGTCCATGATTGGCAAACAAAACCCGAGCTTTTCATCTTCTTGCTGAGTACTCGTGCTGGTGGATTGGGTATCAATCTGACTGCAGCAGATACTGTTATTTTCTATGATTCCGACTGGAACCCTACTATTGATTCTCAAGCAATGGACCGTGCACATCGTCTTGGTCAAACACGTCAAGTTACTGTTTATCGGTTGCTTGTTCGTGGAACAATTGAAGAACGTATGAGACACAGGGCTAAACAGAAAGAACATGTTCAACAGGTCGTCATGGAAGGAAAGTCAACGGTTGCATCTGACAAGAAAGATAGCAAGGAGAAAGACAAGGAAAAGAAAGAAATGGCGATGTGGCTTTTGGATGACAGCGATGGTGATGACATTGAGACAACCAGGCTACCTGAAACTGTTGTTTCTGTGGGTCCATCAAAAGATTTAAAACAGGGTCATGGTGATGAAGGCGAAAAAAAAGTGTAGAGATTACATAATAATTAACATCAGAAAGTTTGTCATTTATTTTACCATTTGTATGGATTATGTAATAAATATTGAACTTGGCGATTGGAAAAGTTCTGGATATTTTTTTCGTTCTCTGGTTAAATTTTTTTTTTCAACCAACGTTTTCCTCGTATATATTAATTAAGAAATCAGGTTAGATCACCAAGGGAGATAGAAAGTGAAGGGAATTGAGCGCAGTACGGTACGATTTAATAACAGAGAAGCGCAGTACAGCATAGCATAGCACAGCATAGCACAACGGTAGACCGTGGGATAAACAATTTACGGGAGATCCACCACGATTAATACACATGACTACAGACTATACTCCAGACCAAAAAGAGGTGGTTGAAAGAATTCTCCGGATCGAAAAGACAGATTATTATAAGATCCTCAGTGTTGAGAAGAATTCTAATGATGCAGAGATCAAAAAATCTTATCGGAAGCTAGCGATCAAGCTACATCCTGATAAAAACAAGCACCCTCAATCCTCTGAAGCATTCAAAAAATTAGCTAAAGCATTTGAGGTTTTGAGTGATGAAAGTAAGCGCAGAATATACGATCAAACAGGTTACGATCCTGATTCCAGGGGCGGAGGAGGAGGAGCTGGTGCTGGTGGCCACCATGGGGGCTTTGGAAGCGGCTTTGCAGGCGCTCGTCCAACAGCAAACCCATTCATGAACATGAACATGAACCAGGGCGGGCCTGGTTTTATGTTTGATGACGATATATTCAATTTATTTTTTGGCGGTCCTGGTGCTGGACTTGGGGGCAATGCGTTCACATTCCATTTTGGTGGGCCAGGCGGTGGGGCTACATTTAGAAGCCCGCGCGGGTTCCAACAAGGTTTTCAACAAGGGCGTCCAGGCCGTACAAGAGGCGCGAATGGGGGCGGCGGACATGGTGCCGGGGCGGGCTCCGGGACTGGTTCGGGAACTGGTGAAAGAAAATTTTGGGACATCCTTACACAGATTGGTCCACTCCTAATTGTGTTGATACCAATGCTGTTGAGTACACTTTTCGGAGACAGCAGTTCAAATTACAGCAAATTACCGAAGTTTTCGTTTGAAACTTCACCGGTAATGTCGTTACAAAGAGTGACGCCTGTGTATCAAGTTCCGTATTATTTGAACAAGGCGTCATTGGAACAATATGCCGGTGGATCTGAAAAGAAATTGCGCACGCTGGACCGGGCGGTGGAGAACTATTATATTAATGATCTCAAGGCAAAATGTCATCGTGAGGAGTCGTATAAAGACCGGTTAGTGGAAGATGCGTACGGTTGGTTTTTCGTGGATAATGAAAAGTTGGAACAAGCCCAAAATTATGAACTGCCGAGCTGCGACCGTCTGCGCGATCTAAACCTACTTTAAGTATTTGAATAAGATCAGCATTGTTGTGTTAATATAAATGTAATTTTGAAGTTCCTATTGTCGGATCATACCGTGATGGTCCCACCTTGAGATCAATGGGACGGCCCCTGCCGCCCCGGTTATGGGTTAAAGAGCGTTGTTGGTCAAGAAGCCGCAATCTCTGTCTGCACCCCCCCTCTCGTTTCTTTTGCGCCCGCCGCCCGCCGCTCGCTGCCGCCCCACTACCGGTGCTATTCCTCTCACGGAATGGTGCGGGACCAAAAGAGCAGACCAGCGGCTCATTGATTGGTTTTTTGCAGCTCTGCACGCCCGGTTACCTTTTATAAGCTTTTGTGAACCCTTCTTAAGCTCCATGTAGTCCAACCAAGTAACCAAAGTTCCATTGCCATCCCTCTTAATTCTTCTCGCTCCGCCATAGAATTTCTGTGTGATACCTGGCCAATCATATTGCTCCCCGCGAGCGTGCCCGGGCCCCAAATGGCAGCACTGCCAATCTGTTGAAGTTTTTTCCAGGTCCCAGAGAGCCCCCCGCTACCTGCAGTGTTTGCGGTTTTCCCCCTGCTTGCGGTTTCCCCTGCTTGCCCTGCTAATCCTGTATTGATACACAAATTTCCCGGCCCACGTCAATATTAGCTGTCGCACAAGCATCTGATTACATTATCTCATAATTGCTGTACCTGTCGCGCACGTACAATCTGCTTACTGTGATCTTCTTTCCGTCACGCGTCAGTAATCACACTGTTGCCATTGCCCAGATTGTCACTCTAGCTGCACTAAGGTTTTTTGTTTACTTTTCGGACTTTGACCTGTCAATTGGGCTGATACGCATGTCAGGGCAATGGATTATTCGTCGTCCAGACCAAACCAACAACAACATGGCCAACATGGCCAACATGGCCAACAGGCTCACCATGTAAGAAACCTTTCTCAAGAACAACTTCAAGGTATTTACAAACGCCTTCAACAGCTGAAATTTCAACATGGTGATGCTGCCAACCAAATGCCTGAGTACACTGAACTCGCAACGATTCTGACTCAATATGTTCAACACCAGAAACAATTGAAGGCCAATTCTCGTGCTCGTCAATTCCAGCAACAATCACAACAGTCACAACCTGAGCAGAATCAACAAGCACCTCAACAGCCTCAACAGCCCCAAACTCAACAGCCTCAACAGCCCCAATCACATCAATCACAGCAGCCCCAACAACCCCAACAATCTCAGCAACCAATGTTCAATCAAAACTGGCCTCAACAGATGTACAACCAGCCACAAAACCAGTCCAGCCGGACTCCGTTACAATCTTCGCCCGCTTACAATGGATCTAATTCATTTCCGCAGCAACAACAACCTCAACAACAGCAAAACGTTCCGGCATCGTCGGCTTCGTCTGCACCGGGAAACGGCCATTCCAATCAACCATCAAATATTTTTGCACCTCAACAATCTCAACTTTTGAAGTATCAAATCGCAGCGTTCAAGAAACTCATACAGAATCAACCAGTTGATCCAGAAATTGCAAACGTTATCAATCTTTCATTTCAGCAATATTCTAGACAACAGCAGCAATTACACGCAAACAGTCTTCGTGATGCACCACTCTCAATGCAACAACAGGGGACAGTTCCTACTGCTGACCTTCTCAACAAGAACATGTTGAGACAGAGAAGGCCAAAGAAATCTGCCACTGCAAATTCTCCTGTTCTAGGTAAGCCGCAGCCTCAACCATCCCAAAAACAGAAGTCAATGCCATTGCCACAACAGGCAATGGCCCAAGCCCAGGCTCAGCAAAATATGGTGATGGGCCAACAAAACAGGGGTGTTGTTCCGCCTCAGCAGCAGTTGGGGGCACTTGGAGCAGCGCCTCCTCAAATTTCTCCATATCAACGTATGTCTAATTCACCGGCAGCCCCTGAACAAGTGAAACAAACAATTGCAAAAGGACTCCCTCCGCATCCACCTGTTCCACTCAACAAACTCACCGAAAAATTCCCACAGGTCTCCAATGTGATTCCAACTCAGGATCCATTATCGGTGGTTGATAGTTATTCAATCCCTCAATTCCCTAACGATATTCCTTTCGATTACTTCAATTCCCCAAAATCAAAAATAATAACCCCGTCAGTCTATCCTAAGCCAATTGATATAGCCAAAGCTGGTGAACTTAAGGATTTGGTGGATAACTTGAAAATAGACCAGGAACTCGAGAGTCTTAGAAATCTTAAAGATACTGATCTTTCATTTTGGATTGATTATGAGGCTTTGAATCTGTTATCATACCAAAAAGCTGTCAGAGGCCATGTTTTGGCATGTGTTTATCACCAAAACCTTTTGCTGACCAATCATTTACCTAACTTTTCTGCAAAAACAAGACTGATTAATACCAATGATGCATCGGTTACACATGCATTGTATACACAACAAAAGACCATGGCACTTTTGTCTCAAAGAAATAAAATTGAAGAAAGACAGGCTAATATTTTGAGTGCAACGAATGACTACAGAAAATATCTCACTTTGAGAAAGGAAAGAATCGCTAAGATTGCTAAGGGAATAACCAATTTCCATGCTCAAACAGAGAAGGAAGAACAACGTAGAGTTGAGAGAAATGCCAAACAGAGACTTCAGGCTTTGAAGGCGAACGATGAGGAAGCGTACATCAAATTGCTGGATCAGACCAAAGATACCAGAATTACTCATTTGCTGAAACAGACTAATACTTTCTTAGATAGTCTGACACAGGCTGTGAAAGATCAACAAAGGGAAACCCATGAAAACATGGTAGAGGTTGGACATTTGCAACCATCAGCTGAGGATGATGAGACAACTGAAGAAGATCGTGAAAACGCTGATTATTACTCTGTGGCGCACAAGATCCAAGAGAAAATCGAAAAGCAGCCATCTATTCTGGTTGGTGGAACATTAAAAGAGTACCAACTTAGAGGTTTGGAATGGATGGTTTCCCTATTCAACAATCATCTTAACGGTATTCTGGCGGATGAAATGGGTCTGGGTAAAACGATCCAAACCATCTCACTTCTCACGTATATTGTTGAAGTTAAAAAGATTCCGGGTCCGTTCTTGGTGATTGTTCCATTGTCGACATTACCAAATTGGAATTTGGAATTTGACAAATGGGCTCCTGCTTTGAAGAAGATCAGTTACAAAGGAACTCCTCAAATGAGAAAGGAAATGGCTCATGATGTGAGATCTGGTAACTTCCAAGTTCTTTTAACTACCTATGAGTATGTGATCAAAGATAAGGCGCTGTTGTCGAAGATAAAATGGGTTCATATGATTATTGATGAAGGTCACAGAATGAAGAATGCCAAGTCCAAATTATCGTCTACATTGACAGAACATTATCACACCGATTATAGACTCATTTTGACTGGTACTCCGTTACAAAACAACTTGCCAGAACTTTGGGCTTTGTTAAACTTCGTTTTACCTAAAATTTTCAATTCTGTCAAATCTTTTGATGAGTGGTTCAATACACCTTTTGCCAATACTGGATCTCAAGATAAAATTGAATTATCTGAGGAAGAGACTCTTTTGGTTATTAGAAGATTGCACAAAGTTTTGAGACCATTCTTGTTGAGAAGACTCAAAAAGGATGTGGAGAAGAGTTTACCAAACAAGGTTGAAAAAGTCATCAAGTGCAAGAAATCTGCTCTTCAAAGCAAACTTTACCATCAAATGTTGAAATACAATCAGTTGTTTATTGGTGATTCAGATAACAAGGCACCAGTTGGAATCAAAGGTATGAACAACAAGTTAATGCAATTGAGAAAGATTTGTAACCATCCGTTTGTTTTCCCTGCCATTGAAGATATGATCAACCCAGCTCATGAAAATAATGATCAAATTTGGAGGGTCAGTGGTAAATTTGAACTATTAGACAGGATTTTACCTAAATTCCGTGCTAGTGGACACAGGGTGTTGATGTTTTTCCAAATGACTCAAATTATGGATATCATGGAAGATTTTCTGAGATTTAGGGGTATGCATTATATGAGATTGGATGGTGACACCAAGGCCGATGATCGTACTCTGTTATTGAAAGACTTCAATGCGGAAAGCTCACCATATTTCGTGTTTTTATTGTCTACAAGAGCTGGTGGTTTGGGTTTAAATCTGCAAACAGCTGATACCGTTATTATTTTTGACACTGATTGGAATCCTCATCAAGATTTGCAAGCACAAGACAGAGCTCACCGTATTGGACAGAAAAATGAAGTTAGAATTTTGAGATTGATCACCAGTGATTCTATTGAAGAATACATTTTGGAAAGAGCCCACCAAAAGCTTGATATTGATGGTAAAGTTATCCAAGCTGGTAAGTTCGATCAAAAATCCACCTCGGAAGAACAAGAGGCCCTTTTAAGACAACTTCTGGAAGCCGAAGAGAATGACAAAGATGACGATGATGATCTCGACGACAACGACTTGAATGAAATCCTGGCTCGTGACGAAAAAGAGATGGAGTTATTCAAGAAAATGGACCATGAGAGACACGATGAGGAGCTTGGTAAACCAAGGCTTTACAGTGAAGCTGAATTGCCTGCAATTTATTCTATCGAGCCTGCTCCAATCGAAGAAACAGAAGACACCTCTAACTACGGACGTGGAGCAAGAGAACGTAAAGTTACTCATTATGATGAGAACGTGACGGAGGAACAATGGCTTCGGGAGATTAACGGACTGGTTTCTGATGAAGAGGCCGATGAGTCGAAGCCAAAGAAGGGCCGTAAACGTTCTCGTAAGCCAAAGAGTGAGGATGGAATGGAAGGTTCTGTCGAGCCAAACGGTGATCTTAGTGATTTTGTGGTTGATGATAATGACGAGTCGGGTACTAAACGAGTGAAAACTGAGCCAGGAGTTGACGGTTCAAAGAATAAAGGTCAACGGCGTGGAAAGTCTATCAAAAGCAACCCTTCGTCTGAGCCAGCAGAATCGAATCCCTCAACTCCTTCTGCTTCTAATTTCACCAATCGGAAGAAAAAGTCTAGAGGAATTCCAGCTTCGACTCCGATTTGTCGTATGGAGAATTTTGTCCCACCGGAGCTCTCGCCAGAAGAAAGAGAGACACTACAATCGCAATTGTATCATATATTGGACAAAATGTTGACTTACACCAATGAAGAAGGCCGCAAACTGTCAACGATATTTATGGTCAAACCAGTCAAGAGAATTTACCCAGACTACTACGTGATTATCAAAAATCCAATTGCGTTTGACGGTATCAAAAGAAGAGTTCAAAGTGGAGTTTATTGTTCACTTGAAGAGTTCATTTTTGATTTACATCTTATGTTTGCGAACGCTCGGATTTATAATCAGGAAGGATCCGTGATTTACAATGACTCCCGAGTTATGGAGGATGAAGCTTTGCAATTATATGCTAAGCTCACAAACGGGAAAGAAGTCGATTTTTCAGAGTTTGACACTAGATTTTCATTGATTCGCCCAACCGCTCAGCCTCAGACGACGTCATTGCCATCCAAAGAGAATGAAAAGGAGAATGTCAATTCTAATGCTGTCAAGATGAATGTTACTGACAATGATGAAAATGGGGTAGTCAATGGTTCGTTAGCAGAAAAGACACTTGCAAATGATAATTTTGATGATTCTGCTTAATGCCGTTTTTTCACCTTACTTTGTTTTAGTTCAACCCCCCTTTCACTATATTAGTCCTTATGTATTTTATTATTATACTTTTTGATAAAGTATTAAAGCGATATTTTTGAAATTGTAAATGTTCTTATTATCTTTGCTTCTCATATCCAAATCTTTAGAGGGTGGAAGAGAAAAACTTATGTATTACTTACTCTAAAGAACGGACTAGTTTCCAATGGTCTATCCCAGATCATAACCCAATGTTGGACTTTCCATCATTTCTGCAGAGCTTTCAATTAACTCCGGTTGAGAAACCAATTTGAAAGGATCTAACCTCATCGCCTTACTTTGCTGTGGTTGTTGCAATGGTGGATCTGACAACTTCGATGGTTCAAATTCTGACTGTACACTTTCATCAAACTGAGAATCATGATATCCATCTTGTTCGTAAGCAGATTCGGTGACTTCACTTTCCTCTCCTTCATAAGGTTCATGCCCAAATTGTGGATCTAGTTCATGATCCTGGTGGTGCCTTCCTTCGTCCTCTAGATTATTATTGTACAAATTTTTTTCGTAGTCCCCTTGTTTCATAGTTTGAGGACGCTCAAGTATCTCTTCAACAAACACACCTCCACGATATCCTCCGCCAGTAGCAATGGTATCCGGGGCATTAGTTTCTGAGACATCCGAACTCACTAAACTTCCTCTTTCTGATTGTGTATCTTCCAGTTGAACGTCTTCATTGTCATACATTTCCTCCTCTTCATCCTCCTCCTCATCCTCCTTTTCTTCCTCCTCCTTCTCATTAGAAGTTAAAGGTTGTTTTTCGGGTGAATCAGGTGATTCATCTTTGAATTCAAAAAGAGAGTCTCCTGTGGACTTTGAAACAATTTGCAAATTAGTTGCTGATGGAATACCTGAGGATAGTAATCTTTGGACATCTTTTCTTCTAGTTGCTGGACTTACAGAACCAGAATCAGGATTTGTAATACTAGGAGATGACTCAGTGAATCTTCTCTTGATACTGGATGAACTCAAGGCCCTGATTCCAAAACCACCACGTTGAGGTTGATCAAGTTCTTGTTGAAGAACACGCAAACGAGAAAATGATCTTTTCTTCTTTCTATCCATGTAAACTTTCCAGATCCAACTTTTGGATAAGACTCCTAAAAGTATAAGCCAAAGTAGTTGGAAGAAATCAAGGATTGTACTGTAAACTCCTAATTCATTTGATTGTTTGCCGATAAGGATGAGATTCAAGACTATATTGACGGCCATCAACATAAAACTGCTAACAAAGCACAATACGGCTAAAACAAACAATAATTGATTGACTTTAGAAATGGCAAACACGTCACATTTGTAAAAAGTATAAGGAATAACCACAAAGAGGGCCTCTGTCAGATAAATTAGCGAGACTAGGAAGATACCAAAGTTGATATACTTTAGCACAAATGAATAGTCCAATAATGAATCAAGATTATACGAGCTTTTTGAATATCCTGCTGCTTCATAAACGGGTGTAATAAGTTTATGAATAAAATCGTTTGCTTCTTTAGTATGTTCTTTGAGATCAAATACAAAAGGGGCTGAAGTATGGTACAACCTTTTGTTTGGATCAGTCTGGGCACCAAAGACATGCTTGAATTCAAGTGAACCTAAAGTTCCGTTTTTCAGTTCAAAAGTCTGATCTTCAAAATAAAACTTCAATGGTTGCAATTTGATCGAGATCTCAGATTCATCCAATGAGAAAAGTGGACTCAAAACGAGTGCGTATTTATCATAGTTGTCTAGATAAGAATTTTTGTGCATCTCAAACACTTTGCTCAAAGCAATATAAAGTTCTATGCTATCCTGTTTAATGTTGTTGTACTCTTCGTTGAAATAAGATTTTGTTGACTCGAGAAAAATGTCACCGTTGTTGAGAACTTTAACCAGATTAATGGCGGGTAGTTGACAACGGAATGTAGTTTGTTGGGAGATATTGACGAAATTGAACAACACAAAGATGGTCATGCACCCAAAGAACCATCGACTTGGGTAGTCAATTATCTTTTTCTTCTTCTTCTTGACGATGTTACGTTGTTTAAATTTCGGCAACCCAGGTCCTGCGCTAAAGGCTGTAGACAGTTTGCTCCAGCCGCTTGACATCATTTTCTGAAATAGAGACGCCGCTGTCTGGCTTGATGAGTTGTGAGCTGTTAGTGAATGGATCTGCTCTGTAACAGAAGGTTTCAAGCTAAAAGAAGTCTATGATGAAGTACCATTGCAGTTTTAGAAATTAGCAAAAACGATCCCTTTTTTTGATCCAACCGCCAAATTTCGATCCCCTTTTTTTTGCCCCAATTGAGCCGCACAAAACATACCGCCCAAAAAAACATCCGTACACGGGAAGCAAGGGATCCAAAAAAAAAAACAAATCGAACAAACAGGTGAGTACAAGAGACACAACGATAGTATTCAAGTTCCAGTTCCTCTCTTCCTTGCCAATTTTACCTTCCCCAGTTGTCTGACCGCTCTGTCACATCAATTGAACCGAATGGAGATTTTTATAAACCTCGCAAGATGATAACACACACAATATTTCACCAGTTGATCCAAGACAACATCAGAGTAGAACTGGTTTACGAGAACTATCCTGTCATTGCTGGTGCCGACGAGCTTTCGCTAATTTTGCGGTTCCGTTACATAGGTCCTGTTAACAGCAACAGTACGCCGACAAAGGGTCACAAAGATCGCAATGAGGACGAAAAACTCAGCAATGGTGGAGATGGTTGGTTTGGTGGAAGACTCTCATCACAGCTATCTAATGCTACGAGGGCCCTTTTTCTACAGCAACTTGAAACACTGAACGAGGAAGAAGACTATTTGAAGGACATATCCGTTTTTTTGGGATACACGCAAATTTTTGGTTATTATTCGATAAACGATCAAATTTTAGATTCTTCAATCTTTGAAGACTTACAAAAAAGCACTACAATCGAGGGTAAGTTAGCGGGTATTAATGGTTTAGAAATCACATTTGGACAAAACAAGAAAGGTTTACTCAATGGTTTAACGACGCTTTTTCAGCAAGAATTCGGAAATGAATCCGAGTCAAGTTCAAAAGATACTCATATTATTCCAGTTTACTCTACAGCACAATCTATTTTGTTCAGTGACATAACATTTAAACCTTCACAGCTAAGCAACGTTTCTACTTCTAGCGAGCTTACAAGAAGTTTCTACATAAATCTCAAACTCCCGAAAGACATCCCGCCTTCATTCAAATCCGAATCGGTTCAAATCAATTATAATCTGATTTTTGGGTACCAGTTGATGGAAGACGATGGAAAATTCACAAACAAAACTATGTTCTTTCCGCTGAAAGTTCAACCGTATCTTGATAAATTTGGGAGACAACCATTATATCATTTGGAAAGACCTAGATTGAATCAACAACCCGAGGCGCTGAAAAGTGTCGATATGAACACTCATGGATTACCAGATACTATTGGTGGCAGGAAAGTGAGTTTCAAGTCATTCAAAACAGAAACCGGCGATTTTCACAGACCAAGAAGAACATCATCTAATGCTAGTCTTGCCGGTCAAATTGGAAGAAAAGGTTCGGCAGTGAGCATCGAATCATTAAGAAGACGTATCGGTATGACTGAGGCTGAGCCAACTGGTGAGATTAATTTGGATAATGACACTCAAACACAAAAGTTTTTGAGTCTTATCAAAGAATTGAGCAACAATGATGTGAATGAGGTGATAAAGATACAAGAGAAATTTGAAAACGAATTCTATGGTGATGGAGTGGCCGAGACGAGTACGAGACAAAATTTAATAAGCATCCTAGCAGATTACCAAAGCGTTCAAAAACACGCCTTCCTTCCGCAAGATGAAGCTAATGATATGGAAGGAATCATTCCAAAACAACAGCAGACCAAATATATAATAAAACAGAGCCATTTACTGATTGCAAGTTTGAATCTGAATAAAAGCATATTCAAAGTTGGAGATCGGATCATGTTGAATATTTCATTTGCCGATTTCGAGTTGGAAACTAAAGGGTTGGATGTCCAGATTATTAAAGACCAAGTCGTTTATCGAGACGAATACCTGAAACGTCATGAATATAATGAAGTTCATAAGAGTGTGAGGAATGGGAACCATCTGGAGACTTGTATCTATCAGAAATTGGCCAGTACTTTTAGTTGCGAAGAACAGAATGTTAGTTTGTTGATCCCCTATGGTACCGAGCCGCAATTCAAGACGAACTTTTTCCAGGTCAAGTATTTTGTTCAGGTGAGGTTTGTTTTAGTGGATTCGTACGGAAGTTTGTCCAAACAGAAAAAAGAGGGTGAAGATGCGAAGAGCGAGAAGCGCGAGAGGTTGAAGTTCGATTTGGATTCGATTTTCACAGATTATAAGGGATCGGTTTTGTTCAAGGGGGTTGACCATTTTGCTAACGGGTTTGAGTTTACTGTGAGGTTGCCAATCACGGTGTTGCCGACGTACGAAAGTGACTTTGGTATTCTCACGAGCAAATAGCGAGCGGAGCGGGTAGTGTGTCTAAGAAGGGGTCAGATCAGTGTATATGATAATTCACCTTTGATTCTCGACTGAATCTATAATATAAGCTATAAAAGTGTCTTGAAGGACTGGTCTGGGTCACATAAACGACGAGCAAAACGATATGTTTTCTGGTCGACCATGTGAAGGGCAATTGCTCAGCGGCCCCCCTCGTTTGCACCTCGTTCGCACCTCTCGAATCGAAACCTCACCTCCCAAAATGGCAGAGCGAAATTTTTTTCACGTAAAAATATTGTACAATCAAAACGGTGAGGAACCAAACGTACCTGTCCTCCCCACCATTTACCCAACGAACGGTGAAAGCATCACCGATCTCGTGATCTACGCGTATCCATCACTTACAATCACCATCAGCACCTCGGCATCCCCAATTACGCGTCATTTCCAATTTCGCAAACACTTCCCTGATCCACACGTCCTTCACGACACTTTGTATAAGATAATCTAATCTTGCCGCGCACAATTTACACAAATAAAATGTTTCTTAACAAGAAACCCACTTCAATCGATCCAAAGAGCACGAGTCCCGGGCCCATGAAGAATAGTCAGTCAAAAACGCCCGCCACAGTGATCTCCGCTCCCACATTGACTGGCCAAGATAAAGCTGAACGTCTGCATCGGAAATTCTTTGATGCCAAAAGAAACAACAAAGGTAGGTTTTCTCCCTCTAGAAGTGCTGAGTCACCGCACAACACTTTGAATTCTGGTTCTCCGCCCCGAAACAGAGTCAGCAAGCTTTACTCCGTTCTAAATCCGAAAAGACCTGCTCAAAGGGCTCCACAACACGGTGTTCGGAAACCTGCTGGGCTAAGGACGGGGCGTGGATCAAATAGCGAATCCCCAGAGCCAGAAAGCACGAATAACGCGACAGCCCAAAGTCCAGAAAAAGGAAACCAGAGCACGCAGCCGCAGCCCCAACCAACGCAGCCCACCCAGGTAGACGAGAACATCGAACCGCAAACCCGCATTGACGTGCCAGACGAGACCCTGCAAAACCCCCCAGAGCCAACGCAGCGTCAAGTCTACGAACAAAATCAGCTTATGTCATCACCAGTCAAAGCTAATCCGCCACCACCACAACACACGCCACACACGCCGCAAAGACGACGCAAAACTGTTTGTTTTTCTAGCGATATCGAGTCTTCGCCAGTCACAGCAGGACCACAGAGAACTTCAAGACTGCCCCGGTCGATTTTGAAAAAACCGCAACCACTCCAAGATCTATTGAATCCCGCAACTCCCTCGTTAGATTGGTCTTCGGGTCATGTCTTCAACCTCGAACCTGATTCTCCACAATGTGGTTTTGTGATGCGTGATTGTATCCGGGAATTGGCGAATCCAAACTCCAAGTTCAAATACGAGGCGTATGCGTCGATAAACCAACTGCTGAAAGTCAATTCGAAACAGTTCATAAGCCTGTTGATTACACCAGACATGGCCAAAAGTCTCGTCGCCATTATTGGAAACGATCTCTCGTGGGCTTCTAAGTCCACAGGACCAGAATCTGATGCGTTTGTCTCACGAATTGCGATCCAGGCGGTCAAAGTATTGACATATCTTGTTTCATGTCACAAAGTTGCTGCTGCGTCTTTTTATACTGAAAGGATCTCAATGTGGCTACTGTCAGATAACATTTCGAAAGGCTTGGCTGCTGCGTATCTACAGCTCTTCAAAGAGCAAGCTAATCCAATGCCGGCTAGCCATGTCGAATTGATTGTTTATTCATTGCTCAATATGAAGTACTTCTACAGTGCATCAATTATCAACGAGAAGTTACAGACACTTAGGAAACTGCTCATTAGAAACACTTCCGTCATGTTGAAAGTTTGCAAACCATGGATGAGCTTTGTACTAACCGTTTTACTCACCACAGAGGCTCCATCATACTCAAGACTAGTTGTTTCATGTTGTCAAATTCTTACAGAACTGACCAAGTTATGCACACCGAGCGAACGTGCAGTGATAGCCGACCTTTTGAGCGAAGACGCAACATCCCAGTTACGTTCCGAGCTTACAGTCGTGTCAGTCGACTTCATTTGTGGAGAGGCCACTGTTTGCCGCGCCTTGGTTGAAACGCTCAAATTTATGATCCACCGCGGAATGCACCAACAAGCTATGGAAATTTGGACTGATTTGACTTGTTTGAGTAGTGTCTTTTCTTGGAAGAAAGGTTTTGAACAGTGCGAATATGTCGAAGCCTGGGTCAGTGTTTTCGACATGTGCTTCAATCAGTGTGGCATAGAGCCAAAGATAACCGCGTTAGAAGCTTGGAAAGGTGTTGTTTATTCTTACCACTTATCTTTCTCTTCAATCACACAAGCTGGAGACGAGGAAGACACCAAGTTTCTTGAAAAGAAATTTATTGTTTTTTTGCATCCATTCACTTGCTGTTTGGGCCAAGTCGATGACCGTCTCATGGAGAGTTATTGGACTTTGTTCAAAAGAGTCTATCTATCAATGAACAAACTTCTACAGGTTCCTTTATCGACGAAACAAAATAAGTGGGTTCTTTCTTGGGTACTGAAAATTCTGCGCCAGATTTGTTTTGCTGAACCAAATGGGACTAAAGCTCAAGCAGAGTGTGGATATACAATTCTGATGCAGTTGCTCTCTTGCGACAAATGGAAACCTCAAACAAGTTTGACTCCCTCACAACTACTGTTCAATGACATGAAAGACAACGCCAAGGAAATCGCTCCATTGAACCCTTCTTGGATCTACCTGCACTATACGTCGTTTTCTGCACTGTTGTTCAAAGCGTTTTCCCATACTGAGTTCACTATCGAGAGGAAGCTCAACTTGATTACTGCATGGTGTCGTTGTTATGCTTCCGCACAGGAGACCAACAGTGATCATTACCCATTCGTTGTGAGAGTAAGAGGACTTGTTCAAGTTGCGTTCGACACTTCTTGCAATCAAGGAGAAGAATTGAATTCTGAATTACTCAAGTATTCATCCGAATTCATGAAAACTTTTTATAATCTGTTCAACTGGAGTGGTATTGTTTTGAAACACGAAGGTGCAGAAAATGCGACCGTGTTGGGTACCGCAATAGAATGGATTTTCAGAACTTCAAAGGGAGATGAACAGAAAGGATACATCAAAGAATACTGCAATCTTTTCTCCGACTGGTTTGGAGGGAAGACTGGTGACTTGTTTTTGGAATTATTGAAGGTGGATCAAGCAATCTTGTATAATTTGGTGTCGGAAGCAGTAGAACTGTTGGATGATTCTGATCTTGGTTGTTTTATGACATCGGCTGACACCTGGAAACAAGTATTTGGCAGATTACCAAAAGAGATTGCCATTCAGTTTGTGACCAAAAGGAAAGTCGGTATGGAAAAGACTTCGACCAAAATCGGAGAATTTGTTGAGTTCTTGGACAAAGTTATTGAAGAATGGGAGACAAAAGATGTTTTGTTGCTACTTTCTGTCTTAGTAAAGCATCATAGTGAAAACAAAGTTGATACTGAATTGGCTATAATGTCAGAGACTGTGATTCTGTTCACTTGTGATAAATTACTTTCTCTATGTGGTGAAAGTGATATGAGAATTATCAGTGAGATCACTCGTTTATTTATTGAAAATAGCGTTTCCGACGACTTGATGGACATGCTCTTCATTTCTATGATCAAATTTCATTCAGAAAAAGATCTTTCGAGTCCCTCTGCACAGGAATCAATCAAAGATTGTCAATCACGTTTCTTACAACATCTGGATGATTGCAGCCTTGAAAGACATCATTATCTCATGAAGCTTGTTGAAGGTACTTTCTTGGCACCAGTAAATGAAAAGGAAGAGTCGAAAGAGGCTCCTGATGAAAACTCCCAAAAATCTCAACCGTCGTCTAGTCCAAGCGAACCTATGAGCTCTTTATTTGTCCGTGATGACAGTACTCCCCCTCCTTCTTTGTTTATGGACGATCCTCTTTTGTCCTCTCGGGCGGCTCATGGGGAACCAATGGAGTCTAACGAACCAAGTATCTCAAGTTTAAGTGAGCCGAACCCAAGTTCACCAACCCTTGTGTCACCGGAAACAGCAGGCGTGGGATCTACAAAGGTGAAAGAGACTCCTAGCCAAGTGAACGAGGTTCTGAACGAGACTCAACACCAACACATGAATGAACAGACCCCGAATCCATTCAAATGTTTTGGTTTCTTACGGGATGGTAGCAGTTGGGGATGTGGTATCGAATTTTCGTCTCTTGAAAAGCTCAAGCATCATTTTATGACGCCAGTGGGTGTTGAATGTATGAAAGCCTGGTTTGAAGAACAAAAAGAGTTTGGGTCTGGAATACATGTTGATATTTCAAGTGATCGTTTGCTCGTGCCCAATCAAAAGGATCAACGTTTGAAACCTAGACAGGTTGGAGATTTAAGTCAAAATCAACAACAGCCAGACCGGCAGCCAAATGCTCGTCCGAAAAAAGCACGTAGCAAGCCATCGCGTCCATGTGAACGCGCTCCGCTCGAGAAACCACTGGAACAATCCAATACCTTGCAGTCTCACTTGACTGTTTTCCCTGCATCTCAACACCACGATCCACGCTTGGTCCACAATTCTCCACAACTTCCACCTCAAATACCTGAACAGCCAGCTGTGTCAGGGCCGGCTATTCGGCCAGAGTCTCAAACAGTAGCTCAGCCTGTTACTCAAAACGTTAGACCGCCTCCCGATAACGTGACAATCGTGATTCCAGATGAAGGAACAGAAGCCGAGAGTGATGATACAGAAGAGATTGTTAGTGTCCAGGCTCGGAAAAGAAGAAGAGTAATTTCAGATCCCCATGAGCAACCTGATGTTCCTGACAGTGGAGACACTTCACAGGGTGAGCCTGCCACTAAAAAGGCTAATGAAGAGATTGTTTCATCATCTATTTCGTCTGATGGCGTGAACGAAACGGGTACATTGAATGAATGGGAAAAGTTGGATATGCTTGCTACAAAACTAAGTGATCAGCCTATCGATGCCTGTATTGATCCGGTCATGAAACAAAGATTAGAGGATAATTTATTCTCGCTCATCGTGCAACTAAAAAAGGCTAAATGAATGTCGATGAATGACGAGTGAAGCTAGTGAGGGAGTCGCGAATGACTCACTACGCTTATCATTCCATTGTATACTATAGACCATTAAAGATACTCTTCGAATCTAACATACGAACAAAGTAATTCTGTACCGACTTTGACAGAATCGATGAACTTTAAATCTGGGAAGTCTTTTTTGAACTTCCAATCAAGACTGCTCAGACCTGCGCAACCAAGCAAGACTATTTTAACATTTTGGGTCACCATTTTTTCAATCTTCTCAGTAAGAATACGATAATTTTCAGGATCAGTTAATTTTAGTACATCGACATTTGAAGCAACTGTTGGGATGAAAAATTCGGGTAGTTTTGCGGAATCAAAGAACTTAAGCACCGAATTGTCTAAAATTGTTTCCCAGCTGCTACTTGAGGTGAGAATCCCAACTTTGTTAGAGGCATTGGCTGAGTTCAGCGAGTAAATAAGAGTAGCTTGGAAAATCCCCATGACAGGAACCTTGACGATTTCTCTGAGAGCTGGGACGAGTGGATGGTCAGAATAACAGCACACTAGGTAGCCGTCATAGCTAAGGTATCGTTGTGGGTCAGAATTGAGTTTGGCTAAACATGCCTCGGTAGATTGAATTCCTTCTTCAGAATTGTTTATTGATCTAGGAGAAGTATCGGGTCCGGTGAAAAATTCGATTGAAAAGTCAGGAACTTTGTTGGTTAAACAACTGGCCATATTGTTGGTGATGGAAACGGAGGAATTTGGATTGATGAGAAGGATTCGTTTAGACATGGTGGCTGTTTGATGAGGGGCGTGGAGTGGCGTGTAGAGGCGTTGATGTTCGTCGAGTTGATATCGATAAAAAAAAGTCACGATAAGAAATGACAGAGCGACTTGGTCAGAAATTTAGATAAGCGAATAGAGAATAACTAGTGAGCCTACATTGTCACCACTAAGTGCCAGCAAAGCAACTTGCTTATTGTTTCCCATCACAGGAATGAGTGTGAGATCGTCTTTGATGAAAGTTTGAAATCTTTGGCTCATGAATGGCTCAGCTCGTCTATCTGCTGACTTCTACTATTTGATATGCCACACCTCGCACCAGAGGAGTCGGTTTACTTACTTGGCTCCTCATCAGTGAGTAGATTGGCAGAAGCAATTGACTATGCATACGCATTCTTGTTCCATCGTTCCAGTTCGTCGTTGGTATCTTTCGTGTAGTTATGGCATGCGATTATTATATTATATATACAGTATGATCTACATCATTCACCCCCCAACATTCTCACAGCCTCCTTACGCTCTTCATCACTTTCGAACATATCCGACAAAACTCTGTAAGTTTTCTTCGACAACTTTAATGAATCCCCAAACGAACGGACAAGAGCAACGACGCTATCGACGTCGGAATGACCACTGTTGTGGACGATTTTCAGTAAATAAACTAGAGTGTCTTCGTCAACCACACACCGACGTTTGCGAACCATTGTTCTGACAAGCTGGACTGCAAGAGACAGATCATTCGTAGAACAACTCAAGGTTTTCAATACAATGTTGAGCGGAAGGGTGTGAAATGGTTTGTTGGTTATAACTTTGCGCAACCGGTACTTGTTAGACTGTTTCTTAGGTTTTCCCATGCGAGTAGATGTGAGAGGAAAGCGTTCTTTTAACTCTTCAGCATCCAATTTGGCAAGTGTACCTTTTCCCAAAGCAAGACGCCGTCTGTAAACGCGGTAAAGCTGTTCATCGGGATGTAGGTTTCTGGCAAAACGTTGGCTATGCTCACGAATATGGTATCCGTGCATTTGCTCTATAACGAAAATTGCATTTTGGAGCGAGGTGATTTCAAGACTTTGACAAAGTTGTTTAAAATCACTTGCATGAAGAGATTTTGATTCCGAGAATTTAAACTTGTGAAACATCCCATTCTCGATTACATGTCGTGCACCGAGTTTACGGACATATCCTTGGAAACGTAACAAATCCATATCACGTTTGTATGAACTGATGATTTGGTTTGATTTGTTCTGAGCAGTCATCTTGCGGACTTGATAATCAACTAGACGTCCAAATGTGGCGAAGTCAAGCTCAGCCAAACACTTGTGGCTGAGTCGCTCAACCAACTTGTCAGAAAGTTCCATCAGCGGACGGTCAAACATGTGAACAAATCCAACAAAGAATGTTTTAACAAGATCATCGCGGCCGGCATCGAGGGCTGCTGAGACCGCGAGTTCAAGCAACTGTTGGTTGAGCACGTGAGCGTATTTGCGGTGATACAGCATGTCGATAAGGCTGAACACGCTATCAAAGCGATTATTCAACACAAGATGGTAAGCCAGTAGATCACATACAAAGCGGTCGATGTGTACTCCTGGTGGTGATGATTCGATGGCTGCGAGCGCGGCATCATAGTTTCCATCGAGGATACAACGGTGTGCACTTAGACTGCGTAGTTGTGGTGAGTTCGTTGGCGAAAGTAATGACAGAAGCCCACGGACGTCTTTATGTGATGAATGCGGTAACCATGCAGTAAACAGTGAAGTGAGTAGTGGTTGGGGGAGAGAGACGTTGTTGTGGAGTGCTCGAAGGATTTGGAGAAGAGATATACGGTCAAGATTGTTGTTGATGGTTTGATCGATTGCTGCGATGTCAACTGGGGTGGTATTAGAGGAGTTGGAGCTAGTTATATTAGAATCTATGGTGGTGGGAGCATTTGGTTTGCGGTCGCTGGAGATGGTTCTGTTTGTGTACTGTGTAACATAATACAGACACCGTCGTCCTCTTGTTAACGATCTGGTAAAATGAGGTATCATTGTGATGGCACAATCGCTTACACTGATCAATTCACTCTTAGATAATAATTTTCACTAAATTTTTCATAAGTCTCAATTTTTTTTAAAGTTCGTTGATTTTTTTAGTGAAATTTTTCACTTTCTCACCACCTCAGAGCTGCTCAAAGCACCAAAGACATCACCAACAAACACGTTGACATGTTCAGAATAGCAGTTTCACGCGGTCTGGCCAGTCGGTCTGGTCCTGCTGGTGTGGTTCGCGTCGGTGCGTTGGGTTTGGTCCCACGGATGGCCCAACACCGCACACAAATGAAGTCAGTTAGATTCAACAGTTCGGCAGCTGCCACCACTACAGAGGCTGTCACTGCTGCTGCTGCTGCTCCAGCAGCTCCAGCAGCTCCAGCTTTTGATTCTTCTCTTGCCTTCGATGAAGCAACAGCGGCAGCATCCACCCTCACCTCCGACCAATGGGGATACCTCAAATCGGTTGGTTTGGTTGATGGATGGTGGCCATCAGATATTATCCAAATGACTATGGAGGCAGTCCACATTACCACCGGTATGCCATGGTGGGCTACTATTGCTGCAACTACTATTGGATTCAGACTTGTTTTGTTACCATTGTTTATGATGTCATCTGACGCTATGGCTCGTTCTCAAGAGGTCGCACCACAAACCAAAGAGCTAAGAAAAGAAGTGAACTTGGCAATGTCTCGCGGTGATCAACGTACACAACAAGTCAAGATGCTTGAGTTGAGACAATTGAATGCCAAATATGGTGTTAAATACTCCAGAATTATACTTTCACCATTGGTTCAATTTACTTACGGTATTGGATCATTCTTTGGTATTCGTGAGATGGCCAACGTTCCGGTGCAAGGGTTTGACACTCAAGGTTATGCTTGGTTCCCAGATCTTTCTGCAACTGATCCATACATTGGATTGCAATTGATGTCTGCCTGTTTGTATGCTGCTTCATTCAAGTTTGGTGGTGAAACCGCTGTTAACCAGTTCAGTGCAAAGACTAGAAAACTTTTCATGGCATTACCATTTGTTTCGATTGTTTTCACATGGAATATGTCAGCAGCTGTTCTGGTTTATTTTGCCTCCAACGGTATTTTCTCCATTATCCAAGCACGTTTGTTGAGAAGTGCTGCCTTTAGAAGAATTGCAAAACTTTACCCTTTGAAAGACCCAAAGACTATTCAAAATGACGGTAAGGGAATGATCGAGAACTTCAGTGAGACTTGGAAGGAGATGCAAAAGAACCAGGATACTAAGTTCCAACAGGATGAAAAGGCTAGAATGGCTACTGCTTTGCAGAGAGCAAAGGCTCAGTCGGGTAGGGTGATTGTGAAGAAGAGAAAGTAGGCATATGTTCCCTGCTTGGTGAGCAACTGTGTGTCTACCTTGCCTCAGATATATAGTCCCTGTATATATTATTTATAATAAGGAATTACAATTGGAAATTCTCGTTTTAAAAAACGAGACGACAATACCAGCAGTTGTGCTAGGTGCTCGTCATCGCTTGTATAAATAAATAAATAATAAATAAATAACAATAAATAGTCAGAATAATGAGCGTAGCGAGTCAAGCATTACTTCGTATCGGCGTAAGTTGTGCAATGCCCACCGAGAAAGTAACTACTGGACCTCACTGGTCGCTTTCCCGTAGCTCATGCCGCTGTCAGAATCTTCGAAATTTCAGCCTCACTTAAACTGTCTAATTCCTTCTTGACCTCGACACCCTTTTCAAAACGAATAACCAGCGATGGCTTCACATTCGAAGCTTCTCTGATCAACACCGGAAGATGTGGGTTGGCAGATTTGATGGATTGATACTGGTTGGTGAGGAATGATCTATCGATGTTAGTAAGGACTCGGACTCTCGTTCAATCGCTGACTCGCTCGTCATTGGCTCGTCATTGGCTCGTCAGTTACTCACCTCAACGCTCCTGAAGAACTTCCTGTTTGTGACAGGAAAAATCTCAATTCCCTCACGTTTTTAGACAACAAAATTTTCGATGACATTATAATTAATATTGGACACCTTTACCTAACTCTCAATCAACTCTACTTATCTACATCACTTAATGTTTTTGTTGCTCCGCACAAATAAGAACCCACGAATTATAAAAAAAAAAAATCAACTCACAAACCTCGTGATCACGTGACCACCCAAGACTCTCTTTTAACATAAACTAAATCATCATCAGCCAATCCAAACGATGACAACAACTGTTGATCGTTGTCCATTCTCTCGAGCACTTCTCCTAGCTTAAAATAAACTTGAAAATGTAGCACTCCAACGCCTATTTCTGCACTGATTCTACCCCTGAGTCGTGCTACCGTAGTTAATTGTGGTAGCACAGTAAGTATGAAACAAGAATTATCGAAAATAATACGCAATTTCAGATTGTTGGAAGCTTTCACCGGTTCAGATATGTTGTTTGAACTCACTCCGTGTTTCTCGCATAGTCTAATATACAGGTCTTCCGGACACTGCCATGTTTTTGACTTGACTTTACTAATAAAATAAAGCTCTGAGTTCGACCGTTGAGCCTCTGTGTAGGCAGTTCCGTTCAGTTTTTCTAATTTCGGCAGGCGAGATAACAATTGAACCATGTCAAGATCGTAAGCTTCCAAATTTGTTTCTGAAGGCGTAAATAACGGGTTTTGCATCACATTGAGTGACGTTAAGTTTGGGAACTGGTTTGAAAGAATATCAATTTCCGTCCAAGTGGTGATGTGATTACCGGACAAATCAAGCCATGTGACCGAGTTCACTGGTTTGTTGTTTTGTTCAATGTTGATTCTGTTGTTGGAGAGATTGACACGAGACAATGTCAGTTGCGATAATAGCTCCAAATCGATGTGATCCAGCTTGTTTAGGGAGAGATCAATACTGACGAGGTCAGACAAACCACGCAGACCGCGCCGCAGTTTGTCGAGACTTTCAAGCCCATTTCCTGCAAGAACAAGCGATGTTACTTGTGGAAGGCTGTTCAGCATGTGGTCGATCAGAGTCGGTGAGTAACTATGCAATCCAACGGAGGCTAGTGAGAGCGAGGTCACCGTGGTGTTGGTGTGGCTGATATCGCTGCCACACCTAAAAAAACGACACCCATTCACGTTCAAACTGCGCAAGTCAGGCAATTGATCGACAATCTCCATCACCGTACTCCAATCGTCCACCAGATTGAATCCCATTCTGAGCTCTTTCAAGTTTGTTAAAAGCTCTGATAAATGTCCTGAGGCGGTGTAAATGTCCATCCTTTCGAGCGTTGCAATCTCCAGGTTTCTGAAGTCTGCCTGAATTCTTGCCAATCGTTCGAATCCGTAACTTTCGAGTGTTTTAGAACCGATTTGGAGGCTAAATGAGTCCAGTAGAGTTTCCTCAGTAGGGACAGAATCTGTAGTCTCGGATCCATATTGGTAAACAAGCGCCTCGAGGAACGTTCGAGGCTTGTAATTGATCTTTTTCTGTTTCACAAAACTTCCCGAATTGCTGTTGTCAGTTGTCTCAAAATATCTTACTCCATTGAGAACTCCATTGTTTTTACCTCTATGTGGATCATCCCATTCCAATCCGTACGCAATTTGGCCCGGCCAGTTGGGAATCTCCCCAACAAACCGCACCGTCGCCAGTTCACCGTCCACAGATACCCTGCTGCCAACAATCAACTGGTTCATCGCGGAGGAGGGTGAGAGGTGCAATAGTTCAATACAAGGTGAAGATGAGAAAAATATAACTAAAAAAATATTTTAAAAATTATTTATTGAAAAAATATTTGAATAGATATCATCATTTTCTTCCCAGCTGGACAAGAATCCTCGTCATGAATCAAATACGAAAGATCCAACAGCTCAACGACAGAGAACTTGAACTCAACACATCCCTCCAAGGATCATGGCATTACGAATACAGGGACACCTCATGCATTTACATTGGTAACCTTCCCCCAGAGATAAACGAAATGGATCTACTCATTGTGTTCTCCCAGTACGGTGTTCCCACGGCACTGAAACTAATGCGAGACAGAGCCTCTGGTGAATCAAAGAGATTTGCCTTCCTGAAGTACGAACAGTTCGAGTCAACAGTGCTCGCAATAGACAATCTCAACGGATACTCATTTGGTGACCAATACACAATCAGAGTGGATCATGTCAGATACAAGCCATACGTCTACGATGAAGAGTTCGACGCCAACAAAGAATGGGACGAGGCTCTTGCAAAGGAAATGTTGAAAGATTTCGCACCAGTTGAACCAGAGTCTCGTAAAAAGAAGGAAAAGAAAGCCATAGCAGAATCAGAATCATTGGACTTTGAGGATCCAATGGCTAACTATCTCAAACATAAAAAGTCGTCAAAAAAATCTAAAAAAACCTCCAAAGATTAGCGATTGTTGTATTATACATGACTCTCGTCCAATTACCATATACACATATCATGAAGTCCATTGACTAGTGATAATTCCACTGGTTTCAGGCTTCGCCGTTGCTACCGTTGGCGAAGTGGCCGTGGGAAGCGAAAATGTCGAACTCTGATCGTTGATACTGTTTTCATCCAGCTCGCCATTGATCTCATCATCCACGCCAGGGCTGTTGTCGTCTGTCTTATGCGACTCACTAGAGCCATAAGTTTGGTTGACAATCGGAGGCGAGTAAAAAGTATCATTTGTCTCATCTGGCTCCCACTCGTCTTTGTTGCTCTCATTATCACTCTCCGGGTGGCTAGGAAGGATGTCAGGCGATGTAACGTCTAATTCGGCAGCAGGAAGCTCGACAGGTGACTCCACTGTCTGTTGTTCAGGAGTTTCAAGTACACTCTGATTCTCCTTGATAGTGACACTGGCCGTTCCAGAAACATCTGAATGACTCTCGCTTTCCTTTTTATCATCCGTATTTTCATCAAATGGATCTCCACGGCAAAACTCATCTAACAACACATCAATTCCCCCACCAGACCACGCCTTCCTGGCGATATTTTCATACATTGTCGTCTCCATGCTCACTATGGAACATGTGTTTCCCAAGACCTGCAAGAACGAGTCTTGAACCTGGTCAAATGAGGAAACAAAGTAGTCATGTTTGAGTTTGTCTATTTCGTCCAATTGGGAGGCCAATTGTAACAGATTGGACTTATATGCAATGATGTTTCTGGTTTTTTGTTTACTCAGCTTGATATTAGCGGTCTCGTGTTGTCTAAGTTGTCTAACTTTGTCTTTAATGGTATGTTTGAATTTGATCTCATTTTCTTGGTACTTTTGCTCGAAATCCGAAACAATTTCGCTGACTGGTTTTTCGAAATTCGTTTCAATTGCATGCGAAAGGATTTGTTGATGATTGGCTATCTGATAGTGTAGTCCACCTGACGTCATTAATCCATCCGAAGCTTTACCTGCTCCTTTGCAACGAGCACAATCTTCCAACGAGCGACCAAACTCACTTGCAGCTTTGCTCAGCATGAGTAATGCTTCTTTGTAAGCAGCTGATGTTTTAAGTAGATCTTGACAACATTTGACAGTCTCTTGAACGTCTTTCTTGGTGATAACGGTTTCTAAGTCAAGCGTGGAAGGCGTAAGTGACGATTGCATGGAAATCATCGACTCTGAACGATAAGTGTTATTTGTGAGGCGTCTTTGATGACGACTAGTGTCTCTTGTTGGAGAAGTTTGGACTCCTAAACTAGGTGAATCTGTGTTTTGGGAATAGCTAGTAAACGTCCCGTTGGCGCTTTCCGTTCCAGAAGATCCTTCGGGGCGCCCCCTCGTGCGATTATGACTCTCAGGACCGGTGGTTGCACTTCCCGCACTGCTCGATGTTCCGTTGACATACGAGTAAAACTCCGATAAGTGTGGAGGTGGTGGTTTGCGTATTGGTGATTTTTTTGGCGTGCTTCTGTCCATTATCCACGAAATTATTTGCACCTAACGTTCAATCTGACGGGTCACGTGCCACTTTCTTGGGCAATTGCTAAGCTAGACTGTTCTTGTGGCAGAAGAAATACTCAAAGATAAGCTTGTTGTTATCACAAACAGGTGCTTTTAATTTAATTATTTTTTTTAGTATACAATACAATGTATTTTTTCCATTACCCAAAAAACAAAGAAAAATTAAGACAGTCAGACTATCGTCTCTATCACGTGATTGGTATCTTGTGATATGGTTACCCGTCGTTGTTGAATTTTTTTTTTTCACCCATTCGAGACTAACTTAGTTGAAGAGAAGTTTATGAAAACCACATCAAGCATCGATAAAAGTTCCAAACGAAAGCTAGAATTCACTGGAAAAACATGTCGTTTCTTGGGACTCGATTAATTCAAACGCCGTTACTCGGCTACAATGCGCTGAAAAGCAGCAGTCTAAAGGCTATGCTGTGGCCGTCAGCAAGATTATACTCTGCTGTCGCTGCCAACACAGCTACCACTGATGCTTCAAAAATAACGAATCCACCACCAACAGCTGAGAGAAGAACGGTCAAGCCTCTTAACTCCAGAAAGACATATCTTATGGATATTTACAAGTACTTTAACGAAACCAACGAGATCATCCTTTTTGCGCACCACAACAACTTGCAAGCTTCAGACAATGATCGTATTAGAAAGCAGTTGAAAGCTGCTGGCGCAGATTTCAGAAAGTTGAAGTTGTCTGTTTTCAGACACTACTTGCGTGCTTCTTCACACCCAGACCCAGCTTCCAAAGCTGCTTACAGGCAGGTTAAGAGAAAGCGTATTAGACATCCATTAGAGCCACTTCTTAAAGGACCTACTGCTGCTATTATGTTTAAGACTGTTGACCCTGCTGCTGTGAAGGAGGTTTTGAAAGTTCTCAAATCGCAAAACGAAAAGCTTTTCTTGATCGGTGGTAGAATAGGAAAAGATGTTGTTGATCTCGAAAAGATCAATGAATTTAAGGAGCTCCCAACCTTGGGACAGTTGCATTCCCAATTGGCTGGTATACTCACCATGTTGTCTGGTGCTGGTTTAGTGCAAACCTTGCAGAGCGCTTCCAACGTTTTGTACCTTACTCTTGATACTCACAAGCAAGAGATGGAGAAACCAGAGGAAGAGAAGGCTTCCGAGTCGGATTGATTGAACCATTTTCTGTAAATAGCTGGTTATATCGTATATAAATACACATCGAATAATTTTCATGATAAGTCAGGGCCTGTCCTGTTTTTGAGGCTGTGTAATTTTGAAAAATTTATCGAAAAAAAAAATATATTTATAAAAAATTTCAACTAGCTCATAGTATAGTAACATAGAGATACTTTGCTAGCTCTTCACCTCCAACCATGTCCGAGGGAAACCAAAATGTTCGCGAATCAAACAAGTCTAAAAGACAGGTTTACCGTGTTGCCAAAGAAGAAACACGTAAAGTGATGAAACATGCTAGAATCGGTGATATTTCAGTGGTTACCGCAACAGCAGATGAAGAACAAACTGTTAATCTTCCCAAGAAACGGTTTTACAGACAGAGAGCCCACTCCAATCCATTTTCTGACCACAAACTTGAGTACCCAAAGACTCCAGATACCATGGACTGGGGAAAATTTTATCCAAAATATATGGATAAAGAAACAGGTAGAATTGATCGTAAAGTGGAAATTGCTGATATTGGTTGTGGATTTGGTGGTTTATTGATTGATCTGGCTCCTGCTTTCCCAGAAACACTGATTTTGGGAATGGAAATCAGAGTTCAAGTGACGCAATATGTTGAAGACCGTATTATTGCTTTGAGACAACAACACAAGGACACTGGAAAGTACCAAAATATAAGTGTTATTAGAGGAAATGCTATGAAGTTCCTCCCGAATTTTTTCCACAAGGCTCAACTTTCGAAAATGTTCTTTTGTTTCCCAGATCCTCACTTCAAACAGAGAAAGCACAAAGCCAGAATCATCACCAATACTCTTTTGAGTGAGTATGCCTATGTTTTGAGAGAAGGCGGTATCGTCTACACAATTACCGATGTCTTGGACCTTCACGAGTGGATGGTGAGTCATCTTAACGAACATCCATTGTTTGAGAGACTCTCTGAAGAATGGGAAGCACAAGATAAGTGTGTTGAGATCATGAGAGACTCCACTGAGGAGGGTAAGAAGGTGGCACGTAATAA
The DNA here is from genome assembly GCA_030578575.1 of Ogataea neopini. NCBI lineage: Eukaryota > Fungi > Ascomycota > Pichiomycetes > Pichiales > Pichiaceae > Ogataea > Ogataea neopini. The sequence goes on from JAJMSO010000012.1 coordinate 273,846, forward strand.
GGGTGATAAGTTTGTGGCATGTTACAGAAGACTTCCTGATCCAGAATTGTAAGGCAGTGGAGTACATTGATAAAGATATATAAAAATGAAAAGCGCTAAAAACAAGTATGAAGCAAATTACGATGAGCCTCCACGAGCAAAGCGAGTCGTGCGAATCATTCACCTAGTCAATATTCAGCAACCGGTATATCGCAAAGGACGGACACCAGTCCAATTTGCATTGCTCATAGACCACATCATGACTTGCGACTCACAACTTAGCTAGCCAGTCCTGAGTCTCACTTCATTGATTGGAACCTATAAATCTTTCGGAAACAGCATCAGAAACAACACTGGCGGCCTCCTCATTAGTCTGTTTCAATCCAGCAAAACCAAGAATTGATGAGACTGCCTCTGATCCCCTTCTCAATGAACCTCTAATAGAGTGTGAGTCGTCAGTTTTAAACTTGTAGATGGTGGCAAGATCAGGTGGCTCTATATCTTGTTGAAGAATGAAAGGTTTACCAGCAGATGTCGAATGCAGCATTGGTGACTGTAGCAAAGGAGCATTCTCGTTGATCTGTCCCACAGGTTGTCTGGCCAATTGAGCAGGATTCGAACTGCTGGCAACAATGTGCGAATTCCTCGAATTCAAAGCCTCCAAATCAGAGGCTGAACCATATGAAAACCCACTCGAATGAGATGAAAGAACTGAAGAACGATCATCAAAGATCGAATCCATATCTTCAAGGCTGACACCTTTCGTTTCAGGGTAAATTCTCCAAACTGTGATCACCGAAATGAAACACGAAACCGCATGAATCAAATACAATCTCCATTCGATTTTCTCAAGTAAAATTGGAGCAAGCTCTCCAACAATAAAATTACACAACCAATTGGTGGCTGTTGCCATAGCCGCCCCTGAAGCACGTGCTTTTGTTGGAAGAACCTCAACGTTAAGCCAACCAACAGGCCCCCAACTTGCTCCGAAGAAGGCATTGTAAATCATGACGAAAATCACAACCAAACTAGCACTGTGTGAATTGTAATGTCTGCTCGAAAGGGCCACGGCCACAAGTGCAAATCCCATAACCGTTCCACCCATAATTAAGACAGGCTTCCGACCCCAACTCTCTGTCAAATACCAAGGCGGAATAGTACTGACTATGTAGATCAAAGAGTTGATTCCGGTCAACAGAATGGCGTCTCTTCCTAGCCAGCCGGCCTGTTCAAAAACCAAGGGAGCATAGTATGAAATAACATTGATACCGTTGAATTGAGCAAATGCCTGAGAACTCATTGCCATGAATATTCTTCTTGGATATCTTCTGAAAACGTCCAAATAACTGAGATTTCCTTCCAATCTTCCAATCAACACCATTTCCTTGATTGTTTTGAATTCTTCACGGGCCTTATCGCTTTCGATCTGTCCATCAGAGTACAAGTCTGCTATGGTAATGAGTCCTTCAGCATCATGGTCGTGTTCCAGCAACCAACGAGGGCTTTCAACCAACACGAAAGTACCAAAGAAAAGTACTGAACCAAAGACAACTTGAAGAACAAGTGGGATACGAAAAGACAAATTGCTTTCAATAAAACTGCAGCTGTAGTCAATCCAAATGGACGATGAGTAACCTAAAATGTTTCCAGTAAATTGTGCCGATCCTAAGAAACCTCTATTTTCCGGACTTGATATTTCTGCTTGGAATGATGGAGCAGTTCCGGACAGAAAACCGACACCAATACCGGAAATAAACCGTCCCACCGCAAGCTCTTCAACGGATCTCGACAACGACTGAATTGAACCACCAATGCAAAAAACAAATGCTCCAAGTCGTGTGGTTTTGCGACGTCCCAGCTTATCCGAGATAGGACCCAAACTCAACGATGAGATCAAGGCACCAATCTCTAAGATAGCCACAACGGTACCAATTTGGAGTGCACTAGGGTTGTTGTAGTAAGCTTTGAAGTATCTATTAGTTAAGATCGAACTGAAATAACCTTGGTCATATCCAAACAAAAACACGCATAGACTAACAAAACCTGTAGTAAAGTACAAAAGCGGCTTACCAACAAGCACAGCCTTTGGAATGTCATCAATTGTAATTTCTCCGCTCATCTTTGAATGGCGCAGTATAAAGACAATTCTTCAGGAGTCAACTTGTTTCGTCTAGCTCGACCACTGTTTTGGACACTTAAATAGCATCTCAATTGCAGATCACGAATGAAATGAGCACAAGAAAAAAAAAGATAAGACGTGGGGAACAAACAAGAGGCAGAAAAACAAGGGAAAAAAACCAAGCCGAGCTAACTATTTTAGTAAGGCGTGATATTCCTGGTGTAAGGATGTATTGTTTTTCCACAACCATTTTCGAATCAGATAGTAATATATATATATGTTCATTCATTATACAGTTAGTCTAAGAGCGTTCAAGGGCCGTTCTCCTCACGCTCAGCGTCAGCATTATCGGCTCCATATGTCTGGACGTTGAAAGAGACGGCCGGAAGGCGATTGTTGACAATCTCGGCTTTGACAATCGCCTGTATACCCAAACTAGCCAAAATCCCACGGATAAGACCGCAAGGAAGCTGTAGATAAGGTTCAACCTTACGTAACGTGTCGGCCTCACCTGCAGCACTATGAAAGCCTACAAGAGGGCGGAAGTTGTTGTCGATGAGCACAAAAGTGCCGATGTGATTAGTCCTTAGATTATCCATTTGTTTGAGATAGAACATTTTCCACACATCTCTGCAAATGAATTTCATGATTTCTAACACCTCCAATAACTTAACATTTGTGCCGTCACTCGCGTTCTTCAAATAGATCAAACAATCAGTGACTTTCATTCCAATCTCGTAACCATAACCTTCGATTCTGTCTAAATTGTTAAGGCTTAGAAACTTTGCTTCATTCTTGAGGAAATCGACTCTTCCTGCAGAGAAGTTATCTGATTTATCATTTTCTTTTTTTGTGTCATTGACACCAAGTTCGGCCATTAACTCTGTCACTTCGTTTTCTCTCTTGGAAAGAAGCTCGTCCACACGCATAGACAGTGGCACGCATTCGCTGATGAGGTAATCCAATGCCATTGCGCTTACTTGTCGACTGAAGAACTCGTCAGGTTCTGCCACTTTTTCGACAGGTTCAGATGCTGTGGAATGATGTTGTTGGTGCGACGGCGTATGTGTCGGTGTTTGTGGCAACGGACTGTCATGCTTTATCACGTGGCCTGTAGAAGTCATGGTGAGATTGTACAGTATTTATTCGAAAAGAGCCCTTCGTGTTAAAGAATGTGTGTATAAAATGTAGGTCGAATTATGGTTTTTTTTTTGTCTACAAAATCAGCAGTCGCGACGCGTCGATCGACGAGGGCGCCAATGAGGAGTGCTCTCGCCTGTCACCGCCATTGACCACGGAAATGACCATCAGAAACGGATGGTACATATAAAGCGCAAAGGAGGATACAAACTCCAAATGGTTTACTCCTTAGTTCCTGACGTATGTGAGTTGGGAGATGGGTGAGCAGGAGAGCCCGAAGAATCAATTGGGCCAGATCCTGAACTAGATCCTCCACTTGGACGGTGATCTCCCATTCTCAATAATCCCCCTGAGTTGTTTGGGTTTCCTTGGTTATCTCCCAAAGGTCTGACGTTTGTTCTATGATGCGGTTTATGAAGGGCAGGGTGATCTGGTGAGAGTTTTGCTCCTCCCAATTTGAATTCCACATTATCCAGGCCTGCAAGCGGATCGTGCGTCGACGATGGATCCTTTTCTCCAGTCATAGTTGTTTATTCCGGTTGGTTTGTTCCCGCAATGTTTGGGAAAAGAGATTTGTGGGGCAAGAGTGACTAATTTGACAGAAACTACATTTTTTATGTACTAAAAAAAATTAGTGCGCGAGCAGGATCTCTCTATACAGCTTTGCTAATTATGGGCTACGAATGACTTGCACAACTTGATCGCATTCGCTAGTCATTTGTTCGAATAAGTTAAACCATATTCATTCCTAATATACAATTATACGAAAATATAAAGTACTAAAACCCACCTGAACGAAGCGCAATATACAATAACGTTCAACCACACACTTAAGCAGAGGTTGCGGAAGTGTACTTGGTGACAGCTCTGGTACCTTCAGAGACAGCGTGCTTAGCCAATTCACCTGGCAAGATCAATCTAACAGCAGTTTGGATTTCTCTAGCAGAAATGGTAGACTTCTTGTTGTAAGCAGCAAGCTTGGAAGCCTCAGAAGCGATTCTCTCGAAGATGTCGTTAACGAAAGAGTTCATAATAGACATAGCTTTTTGGGAGATACCAGTGTCTGGGTGAGTTTGCTTCAAGACCTTGTAGATGTAAGAGGAGTAAGTTTCCTTTCTGGACTTAGATCTCTTCTTAGCGTCGGTAGAAGCAGCGGTCTTCTTACCGGCTGGCTTCTTTTCAGCTGGAGCCTTGGAAGCTGGTTTCTTTTCTGCCTTTGGAGCCATTTTATATTATATTGATGATGATAGTTAACTAAAACTGGTGTAGAAAGGAAGGAAAAGTCAAAAGGACTCTTTTTTTCAAAAATGCATCATCAATGTAGGCGGATTCATTGCATTATATATTCAATTGAATCCCTTCATGCAAACACGGTATCTAGTTCACGGTTATCAAAAATCCCAAGCGCGTTTTGAAAAATATAAATGTTAGTGCTATTTTTTACTGAAGCTTCTGTGTAAAATAAGGCCCTAATATTTGATATGTTTTTTTATCGTGCGAATTTTTACGCAAACGCGGGAGTAAAAAATAGTACTAACAAAAACGCGCTAACAACTTAAAGGTGAAAAATTATTGTTGGCTGTGTTTGATGTCTTTTATATAAGATAAAAGATATTCCCCGTTGATAAAACTGGGCTATCGCTTCGTTAGTCTCTTCTTCTTTCTTTTCCCTTTCTTTCTCATATCAATCAATAATATTATAACAAAATGTCCGGTGGTAAAGGTGGTAAAGCAGGTTCCGCAGAAAAGGCTTCGGTCTCCAGATCTTCTAAGGCTGGTTTGACTTTCCCAGTTGGTAGAATCCACAGACTCTTGAGAAAGGGTAACTACGCTCAAAGAGTTGGTTCTGGTGCTCCAGTCTACTTGACTGCCGTTTTGGAGTACTTGGCTGCTGAAATCTTGGAATTGGCCGGTAACGCTGCTAGAGATAACAAGAAGACTAGAATTATCCCAAGACACTTGCAATTGGCCATCAGAAACGATGAGGAATTGAACAAGTTGTTGGGTCACGTCACAATCGCCCAAGGTGGTGTCTTGCCAAACATCCACTCTAACTTGCTTCCAAAGAAGTCCGCCAAGACCAAGGCTTCCCAAGAGTTGTAAATAAATTATTTTCAATTTTGGGTACTTACGATTACGGGGGGAACGGTTACCGTTTGAGATTTTTCTTATAAGAGTGTATATTAGTGTTTAATATTAAGGTTTTTAAACTTACTATGATTTATATAGTAGAAGTCTAACGTTTTGCTAACAAATCCACGACAATATTAATGATGGAAATAATAACCTCTGCACCGATAAGCATGATAACAATGAATTCCAAATATTCATCATTTGTATGACCTAATTGTTCTTTAAGCATTTGCAACAAATCAGAAATGACTTCCAACCTTTGATTAAGTAATGCAACTCTCTGATTGATTTCCAAATATCCTCTGGTAGCTTGATAAATCGGCTCTAACTGAGGTTCTGACCACATAAGTTCAGGTGAATCTAAAACAGATCCATGCAAATTGATGTTGATCCTTAAAATGAATAACTCTCCAATAGACTTCATGATTTCTTCTCTTGACATCTCGACTTTACCGGTCTGCGCAATCTGTTGCGGGATATCCTGGGTGTCTTCAATAGTATTGTCAACCAACTCTTCGAATAACGATATTTTGACAGATTGCGATATAGCGTACGATATACTCAACTTCAACATGTAATTAGCATCATCTCTTAAGGTGATAAAATCATTGTAAATTCTCGGTTGATAACTTTGTGTGATGTAGTAATTCAACTCTTCAGTTTGCACATCTTCGTCTGCCAATTTTTCATTCTCAAATTTTGCCAAATCAACTAAAAATGCATCTTCTTCTTTACGGCTGAAACCCCACAAGACAACAACTCCATATTCAAAAATGAAAACCTCTGTTGAACGCTTACCAACATCAATTTCACCACCTTCGTCGTCCAATCTGATCAATTCAGATTGCAATTTTTTGTCACCATTGATAAGATCCGCTTTTTTGGAACTTCCCACTGAGCTAACACTGTTGCTTCTCCAGTCTTTATAAGCAAATGGGGTGTAAATACATTCATCAAAGAGCTTTGGAGAAGTCGCGTGGATTCTTTTTCTGTCTTTCAACCAGCGGATCAAATCCCTCATTTTGTACGAACCAGCCGTACAATAAGCAGTGACTCTCGGTAAAAGGGATCTATGTTTTTTACCAAGTCTCTCGGCATCTTTACGAGCTGGTCTGTCGGTGATTTTTTGTAATGAATACGATCTGTCAGCGCTGGAGTCAAAAGATGTATAATCAAGCGATTCAGGGAGCAATTTCAGTTTCTGTATGGTACGACTTGTTCTTTGTGGGACAATGTTAGGTCCAAGTTCTTTAGAAATAGATGGTTTTTGCGTAGTAGAATTGGTCGCATTTGGAGTCGTACTACTGGCGTGGCTTACAGCATTACTGCTGCCATTGTCGGTCTTTTGGCCGGCCGCCCCATGCGACGTCGATCGCGTTGTCGAGCTCTGAGACTCAAAACCAGTTGAATGTGATTCGTATGGATTATCTGAAAGCAGCGCTGTTCGCTCTGATGGTCCAGACATGCGGAGAGTGAGTAATGCGTAAGGGAAGGATTTTTGAAGCCGTGAAAAGCTGTGCTGGCTGAGGTGTAAAAGTTAGGAAACTCGGCCAAGTTGAAAATTGTAGGGATGAAGTTGAGTATGTCAATCAATAAATAGACGAGGAGTTGAACTAGGATGATCAAAAAAAACCCTTGCTAATTGTACAAATTAATTTTATATAAAAAAATGTAAATTTCATATTACGCAACCGTCGCGTCGATACGTCGCTCCTTCAATTTTTTTTTTTTTTTTTTTTTTCTTTATTGTTTACTATGCACAATTTGAAAATTTTATTTTGACTATAAGATTAATTCATGATTATCGCTTATCCACCCATACCACACCGATCCTAATCTGCATCAACACTCCAATATGGTGAAAAAGAAGGGAACCGGATCGTCGCGGAAGTTTGCTTTTAGCTCTTTCCGTGATCGCGTAGATGCGATCCAAATTGATCCCATCTTGAAGCTCAACAAAAAAGCTTTCCATGAAGCTGAAGTGTCTCATTTTCTCTCGACTCTCGAGCATTGGAGAGAGGTGAACCTATCCAAGACTTTCACAGAGCTTGTTGAAACCATAGAACCTCTTTGCTTGAGTTTACCGCAACTTTTGTACCACCAAAAGACAATATTCAGCAGTTTACAAGCTACAATAAAACTCAATGATAAACTGTCTTTGCAACCAACGTTAGAGTTGTTAACCCAACTTTGTCATGATCTTGGTCCAGACTTTATGCCTTACTATTCTAGTTCGCTGGAACTCCTCAGTGGGATAGCTCTTGACCAAACAGAGTCTGATCCACTAGAATGGATTTTCAACTCTTTAGCTTATTTGTTCAAATACTTGTCTAAAGATCTTTCGAAAGATTTGATTCCAACATTCGAACTGCTCCTTCCTCTCATGAAGTTGGAGAAAAAAGACTATATCGCTAGATTTGCTTCTCAGGCCGTTTCGTTTCTGGTTCGCAAGGCCAACAGCAAAGCTCTCATTGAGTTCATTCAAAAATGTTTCGCTGCCCCAGAATTGCAAGATAATGAGGATGAAGCCGCAAATAACAGCTACCATAGCTCTTTGGTGACGATTTTCTCCGAAGCATTGAAAAATTCAGGTAACACGCTACACTCCAAGTCACCACAAATCCTTAACGAACTTGCATCTACCTGTCTGATGACAGCTAAAGCAGAGTCTGTGTTTTCCGATATAGTGATGGAGCTTCTTGCTCATACAGACTCTCGTCAGCTTGCAGAGCCAGTTTACAGCACCGTTTTAACGAAAGTGGCACAGGTCATGAACGAGAATAGCGACGACTTGTACATACTGACCAGTTCAGTCCAAGTGCTTACCACAATGGCATTTGCTGAGAGTGGTAAAAAAGTGACGCAATGGAGCAATTTGCTTGATTTTGTTCCTCAACTTGAATCTGTGGTTATCAATCTAAATCTTGATAGCAAACACCGTGTCGATCTCGGTGAGTCTTTATCTCAATTTTGTTCTGTCTTGATCAGAAACTCTGAGCCCGGAGATCTATTGAAGTATCATATCCCAATTTTCCAGTTAATGATGAAATACGATTCGGGAAGTCAATTTTTGCCGTTTGTCGAATTGGCCGTCAGTCTCTCGAAGGAAAAGACTCTGAGATACTGTCGTCAATTTGTGACGACTTTTATTGCACAGAGCTGGCGCAGTCGACACAAGGAAATTGCATTTTTCCTTGGTAAGATGGAGAAACTTGGACTGATCAATGTGGAAAAAGAAACTCCAGAGACTTTAAAGGTTGTTATTCCCCTCGAGTTTGGTGAATACATTGTTGATGCTTTCAACAGCTCAGAATATGATCTGGTTGAAATGTACTGGCGTTTGTTGGTGCTGCAACACACACCTGCTAAAGTTCCTACAAAATCTTTGGTTTCGTTTTACGAGCGTTCTGCCAGCAATGAATCTAGCCCGTTCGCTTCTGATGTGAGTGGATCTGTTTTGATTTCTTTGGCGAACCAGCAACTTGATGCAGGCGAGAAACTGATTGTCTTGAAGAGTGTCATTTCTGGGCTGGAAAAGAGCATTCAAGGTACCCAATTCTTGAAAGGATTGCGTGCTATTCTGCCTCATATGGATACCAAAGAAACCAAAGCTTACTTGGAACACCATCGGGAATCCATATTGGCACAATTGGCAGAGAATCTGAGCTTGCCAAACCATCTCACGAGACAATTGTCTTTAGATATCATCACAGGTTTGTACAGAACCTTGGGCGAAGAAACTCCGGAGCTTATTTCTACGTGTGCATTGATTGAACAAATTCCATTGGACTTGAGCACTGCCAGAGACATACAATTGAGATTCCGTGGACTTGGTTCCCGGTACACTGCATTGGGATCTTCCCAACTCGAAGACAGTGTCCTTGTTAATTTCGTCTTTGGACAACTTACCAACAAGTTTTCTCCCTCGTGGGATGGAGCATTGGAGTTTGTAGAGGCAATCTCCAGCAAGACCGGTGACAAAATCTGGGAAAAAGCTGAGAAACTCATCACACTCAAGTATGACGAAATTGTTGAAACTCCGTATTATGACGAAGAACTTTCTTCAAATGTTATTGTTGGTGAAGTTGAGAACTGGTTTACTTTGGACACCCGTTTGAGAGGTAATGCGGAGAAAAACAAGGAAACTTGCGATAGCTACCAGATTGTCAATGTCTCATTGGTGGAATTCGCTGAACATGGGCGTGAAAATGTTCAACTCACCAGTTTCTGCAGGGAACAATCGATCAAGCTTCTGGGGAAGGTTCCGGAGGTTGCTGAACGTAATTTCAAAGTCCTGTATCCATACATCGTGAATGAGGATTTTGATGAACAACAAACGGAGTCAGTTCTGGCTGGATGGTCCACAAAAGAACGTAACATGCTGATTGAATTGTTACCGAAATTCAAGAACATGAAGTCTGTCTACCATGCCTCTGACGTTCAAAAGTTTTTGATGAGACTTCTGTCCAATAGAAACACTAAAGTCCAGACGTTGGCGCTTAATGCTCTATTCAATTGGACCGGTCAACGTTACAATAAGTACCGGGATAACTTGCGCAATCTCTTGGACGATACTCTGTTCAGAGACGAGGTGATCAAGCTTCTGCAAAACGCAGACGAAACTGTGATCGAGGCGGCAGACCAGGAACTGGTTATGCCTCTGGTGCTGCGTATTTTGTTTGGACGGGCTCAGACTCTCAAGACAAGTGGAACAAAGCAGGGACGTAAGATGGCTGCAATTAAGATCTTGACCAACTTGCAAGACGCTGAAATGCACCAATTTGTCTCATTCTCGTATGAAAAATTAGATTTCACAGGGTTCTGGGAGACCGGTGAAATCGGTGAAATAGATATGAAACTCGTTCGCACGTTAAGTGGTTTCATGAACATGGTGAGTGAGTTGCTCCCTGTCTTGGGAAGCACTCGTAAAGAGTGTTTGGAGGTTCTGGTGAAACCGTTAGTCTATGGACTGGTGGTTGCTGAGGAGGCTATTCCTCCTGTTTCTGAGGAAGAAACCTCTATTCTCGAAAAGGCAGCTAGAAACGTCAGGCAACTTGGAACTAAGTTGTTATACGAACTCACGACATTGTTGGGTCCAACGTTCGATTGGACCTACTACGGAGACGTCATTTACCACAAATTGATCCAATCGAAGATGCCTCGTTTTGCAGAAGAAAACTTGCAACAACCTTCTGCTTTGCTCAAATTGTTAGTTCATTGTGCCGAGCCAAACTTGAGATTCATTCTGTATTACGAAGAATTTTTGCCTGTCCGTGCGTTGATGTCTCTGTTGGCCAATTCACATGCAAAGGATTCGGTGGTTCTGGCTGTTTTGCAGTTCGTTTTGGCTCTCCTCGGTGGCTCAGATGAAGACGAGCGGTACTTGGAGATGATGGCCTTAGTTGTTTCTGACTGTTTGGACACATTAGTTGGACTCTTGGAGCGCAGCAACAGTCGTGAAGTGAGCGGCAAATGTGTTAAGATTCTCCTGTCACTGATCGAACGTGAGTTAGTCACCAGCAACGAATTGCGTGTGTTCTTAGTTGAATCATTAACTTCGGTTCTCAACAAATCAAATGCGTCGATCGACCTCTCTGCTAAAGCGAGCGTCGCACAGATCCTTGCGACGATCGTTGCTACGATTGATTGCACTCTTGAAGAACTTGAACCGTTGTACCGTACCGCTGCACCATTGCTTCGTGTATACCATGAAAGAGACATGAGACTTGCCGTCGCACAAGTGTTTGCCAACATGGGTGCGAGATTCGCCGAGCTCGAGCGTGTCGGTGTGTTGGTTTACGACTTGAACTCTTACTCTGCTAAACATGTTCGTGAGGCAGACTACGAACGTCGTCTTGGTGCATACGCTACAATCAACCAGGGCGAATACGCTGGTCTGAGTGCATTGCAATGGTTACCTATTATCCACACAGCTTTGTACCACATCAACGACGAGAATGACCAATCCATGCGGTCATCTGCTTCATATACTCTGACTAGATTCGTCGATAGTTTGGCAGCACAACCAGGCCAAGACGAAGCTAGTATGCATGTTTCTGTGTTGAGGGAAGCGATCTTGCCACAATTACGTACCGGATTGCGCAAGCGTAACGAGTTGGTTCGTAACGAATATGTGAGTGTCGTGGCCCATGTTGTCGTTAACTCTCAATGGTACAACGATTTGGGTGACATGAAAGTTTTGTTAGGTCACAGCACAGCCACAACCCCAGCCACTGCCGATGATGAAACTAACTTCTTCCGTAACATTGTTCATCCACAAGTTCACAGACGCCAGCGTGCTGTTCGTCGTCTTGCCGAAAACGCTGGAGACCTCTCTTCGGAGTCTCTGGCACATTATGTGTTGCCAATGGTGGAAAATTATGCTCATTGGACCGATGACCGGATGAGAAACTTGGCGAATGAGACTATCAACGTGATTCCAACGCTACTTTCGCACGTCAGTTGGAACCAGTTCCGTGCTATTTTTGCTCGTTATGTGGCCGCTGCCAGTGCAAAGCGTGATGAAGAGCGTGAGAGCTCATATGGAGAGCTGAGAGACTCTGTTTTGCTCGTTACTGCTGCTGCTTCTGCCCTGAAAGAGATGGTAGCAGCACCACCACGTGACCTTCCTAGCTCGGACAAGATCGATTCGTACGTTGTGGATAATCTTCTCCCTGCTTTGAAGAAAATCTTGACGACGAGAAATGAGGATACTGTTCTTGCTCGTGCTCCTCTTTCTGAAGCATTAGTGGCTCTTGTTCTGTGCTGCTCTCAAGAAAAAATCCAATCTGAGTTACCTGGTGTTTTGACCAGTGTTTGTCAGATGTTGCGTGCACGTTCGGAGGAGCTCAGAGACACAGTTAGAAAACATTTGGGACGTATTGCTTTGGCTTTGGGTTCAGAATATCTCAAGTTCATGGTTCAAGAGCTTCGTACGGCTTTAACCAGAGGTCCTCAAGTTCACATTTTGAGTTACACCATTCATCATCTTTTAGTTGTTCTTGCTGATCGTCTTGCACAAGGTGATTTGGCTGAGTGTGCGTCTATGATTGTTGAAGTGATCATGAACGATGTGTTTGGAACTGCGAGCGAGGAGAAAGAGGCGGAAGGTTACAACAAAAAGATGAAAGAAATCAAGCATAATCGTAGTTACGATACGGGTGAGCTTTTGGCTGCAAATTTGGAATTGAAAGATTTCGGTTTACTAATTGCCCCTGTGAAGTATTTGCTGCAAGAACGTTTGGCTCTTCGTACTCAGACGAAGTTGGATGAGCTTTTGCGGAGATATTCTGTCGGTTTACAAAGAAATTCGCAATCTGGATCCACCAGTGTTTTGGTTCTATGCTTCGAATTGTATGAACAATCTGAAGAATTGGTCAAACAACAACATGAAAAGAGACTTTTACAACAGCATCAGCAACAACAGTCTAGTGAAGACCATTTCCTCGTTCAACTGGATGCTCGTCCTGTGAAAACTCAGACTGAGTATTCTTTGTACATGCGCACGTTACAAAAATTCTCATTTGAATTGTTACAAGTTGCCATTACAAGACACCAAAACTTGTACAAAGCTGCACACGTTTCCACTTTTGTTCCTCTTTTAGAGCAAAGTTTGGCTGCTGGTGATGAAGGTGTCAAGATTTCGGCGCTCAAAGTTCTGGTTTTGCTTGCTAGGTTAGACTTCCCTGAAGATGTCGACGCAAAATTCACTACATGTTCTCGTACTGTTTTGAGAATCATCAAGGATCTTCCACAGACAAACAATGATCTTTTCCAAGGCTGTCTCAAATTTTTGAGTGCTGTTATTCGTCATAAGGAAGGTCTGCAGCTTAAAGATAGTGCCATCAGTTACATTTTGCGCAAGATTGAACCTGACCTCGACGAACCACAACGTCAAGGTACTTCATTTGGATTTGTTAAAAGTTTGATTTCACGTCATGTGATGCTTCCTGAGATTTATGAAGTTTTGGATACAGTGGCTCGTATCATGGTTACAAGTACTTCTGCGGAGATTCGTCAAGTTTCACGTAGTATTTTCTTCACGTTCCTTATGGAATACGATCAAAGTCGTGGTAAACTTGACGGACACTTCAAGATGATGCTTGCTAACTTGGAATACCCTGCACAAGCAGGACGTCAATCTGTGATGGAATTGATTTTTATGGTTGTTCGTAAAGCCGGTCGTGAACTTCTGGAGAAACTTTCTGGCTCATTCTTTGTTGCACTTGCTAATCTTTCTGTCACTGATGAGGCGCCATCTTGTCGTGAAATGGCCTCTGAAATCGTCTCTGTTGTCTTCCAAAGACTACAAAGTCTTGGTTGCAGTCTCGAGTTCGTTGAAAAATGTATCAAAGTTTGGGTCTCTCAACGTAAGAATGAGTTACTTGCTCGTTGTGGTCTTCACATGTACAAATTGTATGTTGGATCACTTGGATATGAGTCTAATGTGGAGTTGAGTGCTGTTGTTATCGAACGTGTTGTTGAGATTCTCACTGGTGCATCCAAAGGAAGCAGCAGTGAACAGGTCGACAATGACGATAATGATTCTCCATGGGAACTTGTCTATGCTGGCTTGATGGTTGTTGAAAAATTACAGGAATCTACCAGCTTATATGGTAACGTCAAGTTATGGTCTCTCATTGGTGACACTCTTTTGTATCCACACAGTTGGGTGAGATTGGCCTCTGCACGTCTCATGAAAGGTCTGTTGAAGAACAGCGAGGACGTTTCCTTTGTTGATGATCTCATGTTACAGACTACTGCCAACAGACTGTTCCATCAACTGAGTGCGCCAAGTGTTACAGAGACACAGGCAAGGGAAGTTTCACAATGTCTCGCTTTGATTTCACAACGTTGGGCTAAAAATGATACACTATTCATTGAGCAAAAGGAGAACGTTGAGGCTCCTCGATTCAAGACTGCATTTGATTGGGCCGTGAACCGTTCTAGTCAAATTTTGAAGAGCGATTCTCAGGGTACCAGAGATTTGGTCGTTGCTAAAAAGGCCATCATTCAATATTGTGGGTTCTTGGTTAATTTCCTTGATGCCGAACAGGTCGCCCAAACGGTCACATCTCAAGTTCTTGTTCCGTTGATTACTCTTTCTGAACAGGAACCGGCAGTTGGAGACGAAGGTGATAACTCATTGCAAGCACAATGTCTCAAATGTATGGAGTTGATTTCAAACAAAATGGGTATCTCAGATTATAATCTGGCTTATTCTGCAGCTAAGAAGACTATTTATGAGAGAAGGGCTGAGAGAAAGACAAAGAGAGCTCAATTGTCGTTGAATAACCCTGCAGCTGCTGCTCAAAGAAAGTTGAAGAAGCATGCAAGAAGTAGAGATAAGAGGAAGATGAATAAGGATGAGAATGGATTGTATAAGGCAAAGAGAAGGAAACAGTGAGAAGGATGACTTACAAGTCATGAGCGGCGAGCGAAGCGAGTCAAGTGATTATAATGTATCTTTAGAATAAAAATATAATATGTTTACGATCGAGAGTAAGTGGTATCTACAATTTAAGGCTAGCATATAATAAGACTTACACTTACAAATGAGCTGCTAACAGTCAATTACTTACAATTACTTGTGACGAGGACGAACAAGACCACGGAACGAGTCAAGTGGGCATGTCTGCTGCTCACCCCACTCACTCCTCCTCTTCCTCCACATCTCCTTCAACCTCCTCTTCTCCCTCAGCCTCAACCTCCTCTTCCACCTCATGATCATCCTCATCCTCATCATCCTCGCCCTCTTCCTTCACAATCAACGATCCAAACCCGTCGGCATCATCGATATCCATTTCAGTACCCTCGGCCTCCGCATCATCCTCCACAAATCCAACTTCCGTTTCTGCCTCAGCCTCAGCGGTCTCAGTTTCTTGACTTTGTTCAGCTTCTTCAACGTCCTCCTTTTTAACCTCTTCAACGGCCTTGACAGAGCCATTTTTACCATTCTTTTGTTTCGAGTTGTACTCTTTAATTTCACGTTGGTATCTCATTCTATCTTGCTCATAAAGCTCATAAAATGGTTTCCGAGCTACATCATCGAGACCTCTCCATGCTTCCGTCATTGCCTTTGACAGGTCCGTTGGAACATTTGGATCCTTATCGACGATTTGTTTTTTGACGCGTTCTTTTTCCATTTCACAGAAAATCAAATATGCATTCGTTGGTCTTTTTGGGATATTTGGATCTTTCAAACGTTGTTTCTTGAGCGAATTGGCTCCGGTTCCACGTCTTCTCTTATTGGTTCCAACAGCTCCTCCGCTGCTGGCAGGTAAATTGGCCCTCGCGCTGGCCAACGGCGTTTTCGAAAGAACATGAACAACATCTGCCAATCTAATTCCTTCGATGTTCTCACCGTCAACATCATCAACGCTTAATTTTTCAGCATGTGGAATACTCATATCACCAGATTTCTTCTCTAAAACTTCTAATAGTAATGCATATTCGAATCTTAGTCTTTTAATTGCCTCATGTGCACGTGAAACTGCAATTGATGCCACCTCATTGTGATTCTCGACCTCCATTACTTTTTGTTTGAGGTCTTGACATTTTTGTCTGAGTCTGGACTCTGAATTATGTGTTAGTATTAGTTGAAAATTCATCCAAGGGATCGAATTGTCACCCCAAATGGCTCATCAATCATTGTGGACTCATCACGGCTCGCTTTGCTCGTCGTTGGCCACCCCTCATTCTCCCTTTACTCACCTTCCGATTCAAATAACATCGCCTGCCCAGTAACATGCTTGTTGTTTGCGCTCTTTGTCACAACTTTTCCAGCTGTATTGCTAACTGGACTCGAACTCATACCTGATCTATGTAATTTCTACTCGTCTCGTCCAATAAACCCTAACTGATTAAACCTCCTCGCCAGTCAAAGATCATTCAACCGATAAAACAATTTCGCTACTTAATTATTTCGCTAGTCATTTATGTTTCGCTAGCCCTTTTAAAAAATTATACTTTGCTTGTATTACCTCATCCGGTGAAAAATATCGAGCGAGCGAAGATTGATGAGCAAAGCAAGATCGACCTGCAATGCGAGTCGCTCGAATTAGTGGTTCAAGAAGTCAAGCAGAAAAAGAGTTCGAGATCTGCCAATGACCGTATAATTACCTTTCGCCCTTTACTGGTAATAGCTGAACTACAACAAACGTTTTGTCATGGCTGAGCTACCAATGCTACTCTCCTCGCTCTCCATGTCCTTAAAACAGAAATTTTCTTGAAACTAGCTTTGCTTGTCGTTTATAAATCGTTTACGACAAGTGAGAACGTAACTCACTCGCCTGCTACCACAACAACTCCTCCTCAAAGTAATCAACATTCTCATCACCCCCCTTCAAGCACTCCACCGTAGCAACACGAACATCGGCATTCAGCGATTGTGGACCGCATGCAATAACCGCAGTGCTCCCATGAAGACATCTAATATAACTAGACAATTCACCACTCAAGTCAGGACGTTCACCAACATTCAAACTAACAAATGAAACTTCATCACGCATCAGTTTTTGTAAAAATTCAACTTTTTCAGACGTCTGTGCAGAATAAGTCTTACCCAAATCCACCTTCTCTTCATTGTGTCTTGTTTGACTGACTGTACCACTGAAGTATTCTTCATAAACCTGATTCAATGTTGGATCAGCTAATCCACGAGTGATGAAAATCTGTAATTCAACAAGTCCTTCAAATCTTTTGATGGATTCAATTTCTTGTCGGAAACTGAATAACGATTCAAAATTTGGTGTCATCCATACAATAGAAATTGATTTGTCAGTTTTGAACTTTTGTCCCCGCAGAATCTGGGCTCGGTAAGTTTGTGCAAGATATAAGGCAATCGTGTAAACAACCGTCATACCAACACCACCAGCAACAAAAACAGAATGATCGTACGCTTTGAATGGTATTGTAGATCCATACGGTCCCTCAACCAGTAACCAAACAAAAGCTTCAGCATTGGGTTTTGTGGCAATATATTCAGCTAGACTTCTTGTTAATCCTTCTTTAACCCTAATGATTAAAACTAGTTGATTGAAGTTCTCTTCCGCAGTAGATGAAACAATAGTGAATGGATGCGCTTGCCAAAACATATCACTTTTCATGAAATAAATCCAGCAGTAAGCTCCAGGAAAAGCTCTCCACCATCCAGAGTGATTAATTTCAACCCTTATAGCATGTGGAACATCAACATATCTTTCACCATTCTCTTCAATGGTTTCGAATAAAACTTTACATTTTGCTTTCAAAACACCACCACTAACGATAATCTTACCAACTCTCAAAGCGTATTCGCCCGCCCAAATTGAAAACGACACAATGACATATTCAATCCATCCAAGAGTCAGGCAGTGATACCAAACTCCAACCACGAATGCCACAATCAATAATTTATGGCTCATCTTGAACCATTCATAGAATCTCTTCCTTACAAAGGCTGATGCAGTTGTAATTGTCAGAGCTGCAAATGCGGCATTTGCAAATCTCCATTTTGTCAAACCCCATCTAGAGATATAATCGCCTTTTGCATCAACATATAACAAATAAAACGTTGTATGCAAAACAATCAGAACGAAAATTATACGGGAAACCCACTTGTGATATAATTGAAATTCTCTATAAGAAGTTCCTGTAATCACCAATAACGGATTGTTTCTAGAAGCAAAAAGAAAACTCAATGGTAGTTGGATAATACCAATAATTCCAGTTCTATCTGCTATATTAACATAAGTTTGTCCACGTGAACAACGGAAAACAGTGTTTGGTTTTACTTGTTTGTAATTGATACAACACAAGATAGTTACCAACACAACATAAGTAGCAATGATGATTGCATGTAGTCTGATTGGTAAATTTGAATGTAAATCATAGATAGCCCGTTTGATTCTAGGTGGTGATGTTCTATGATTTGAAACAGGTCTAATCAATTGGGAGCAAATAAAGTGTCTTCTGACAAATTTAACCAAATTTGTATTGCACAGTTTGCAAAAATAGTATGGGAAACACCATCTCGCGATATTAACAACTAATGCAATTGAGAAGACAAATCCCCAATAAGCTAGTAGAACAATCCCATATTTTGTTGCTAAATCTCTTTGTTCCATCAACGATGTAACACTTTTATAAGTGATGTAATAGGTTTCTTCATCGAAAACTATTGGATTGTGTATGACAGATAAATTTGTTGCAGCATGATGGTCAATACGGTAATCACTTGCATTCTTATTTTGTTCCACCAAATCAGAAAACTTGTATTTAACTAAAGCTTGATTCTCACAAACATCCAACACATAGTTGTAAGCTTTAGTTAAGGTTGAACTATCATTGCTGTGACTTTCAATGCACATCAGAACAGACCCGAGAAATGCGGGACACCGACAGCGACATTTGTACGCCAAATCATCGCCTTTGCAATCAAAGGGAAACTTCGTTGAATTATTGGCAATGTAAAGACATGTTGCACCTTCTGCGTTGGTAATTCCTCTAGCTAAAATTTGAGTAAATAAAGCGATGATCAACACCAATAGCGATCTGTAGCCAAGCATGGTTAGCAAATGTTGAGCAGTAGATGAGATTCAATAATGAGTCAGTTTTTTTAAGGGAAAAATCAAGAATGATTAAGATATCTTTATGTTTTATAACGTTCAATACAGCGGTTCCAATCTGACCACAATTTATGCTCCAATACCCGTAATCTATTGTGGCGACATAAGCATCATTATCACTAATGGCGGAACAATGTACATCCAATATTTCTGAATAAAGGATTTCTCTTGTTCTTCAGATTTAGCGCTGATTACACCATCCTTACCAACGGATAGTTTCTTATTTTCTTTAAAAATTGGACCCGGAAGGCGTTTTGGCGTTTCGATCTTGACAATTACTCCCGATTGGCTATTCTGGTTTGGATTGTTTGATTTGCTTGCTTTGGATTTGTTTGATTGAGGTTTTTTGTTTGTTTTGACCAGAGAAATTGACTCTATTAATCCATTGTCTGTAGCTTCAATAGCTAACGTTTCGTTTAGTGGGAATCGTAAGGTTTGGTAAGTGAAACATGGAATGATCTCTTTCTCTTCATCATGCAACGAAATGCAATAAAGTCCATCCTGCAGTGTCGATGTGTCCACGTTCTCAAATTTCCATGCATCATCAAATTTGAGAGCGCCTAATGATTGTTTGGTAACGCTCGAAGATGCTATCAATTGATAGGTCGAGCGTGGTGAGAGGGTAACCGCAGACACAGCTGTCACCCAGAAAAAAGTATACGCAATCCACATGGAGAGTTATCGCAACACAGTACGGTGTGATGTGTGTTGAATTGGTGAATGAATGTTCGGTCAGTAGATCAAATTGGAATATAGTTTATTGAAAGGAAAAAAAAAAAAGCACCATTCACACCCTTGCCCCACGACAATATATTTGATATGGCCTTCTGAAGCGACTCCGGACAATCACTTAATTCTCCTCGTATTGATCAATGTCTCTACTTTTAACACATCCAAGTACCATAAAACAAGCATCCTTATCTACTGATGTCCCTAATTTCCCTAAAAAACCACTTTTGATATTCTCAAACAACATCCTCTTTTCTCCTTTGGATTTCCTGTAATATTTAAATTATAATCAATATTAATCACCAAATTTAATATTGGCTGGTTCGTTGTAATAGCGCTCTTACACAATTATACACCTATTCTAAACCGCCATTGTTCAGAATAGACAAGAAATCCACCACTGAATGACGGCTGCTCGAGTTCTGTGATCTATCAATCTCTTGAGGGATCAAAGCCAGTGATCCATTTTTTTGAGATTGCCGTCGGAACGAAGAATCTTCATCTGGAACGAGATTTTCTGGTTTAGTGTTGGTTTGAACATTCGAATCAGGTTCCACAATGTTTGCTTTTTCTTTGAAAAACTTCCAAGGTTTTTCTCTCCAAGCAAAAACAAGTGTTTGAAGAAGCCCATCGACAGCTTGGAAAAAGGCAGTAAAACAAATCAAGACCAATGGAACCGATCCATTTTTGTACCGATACACCTGCGCCACCAAAGGAACAAGCCAAATGACAAAATAAGTTGCAGGATACACAAAAATCGATTTCAAAGCCCTCAGGGATTCTTGTTTTCTGACTTTGAAGTCATGAACAGTTTTGGCAAAAATCTCGTTTGCCAAATCTTGCTGAGTTTTCTCTTGCATTATATCGCTTGTAGGGTCATGCCTCGTTTCAATAGTTTCATTTTGATAATGAGAATGCAAACTTTCGTTACTGATTGTTGATTGTACTGAATTGTCCATGAAAGATCCTTCAGTTTTGACATTCACATTGAATATAGAGTAAAATATTCCCATTGTAATGTCCTGTAACGCGGTATAGATATGTTTGGTACGGGCTTGAGAACGAGGGTTTGGTTTTTCTTGAGAAATCCTCATTTTCAACAATTGGTCGTGCTGAACGGCAACCTTATGGAGTCCAGAATAAATGTGAATATAGATAGAGAAATAGCAACACAGAATGAATAACAACACAACAAGACGTGGTGCCCATGCTGTAACAATTCTGATCCATATTGGTGAACTCGGTGTGAAACAAAAGCTAACAACAGGAAGCATTCGATGACCCCCAATATAACCCAATGAAGTGAGAAGAATCGGTAGCAGAAAAACCAGTCCGACAGATATAAATAAATCATATTTGAAAAGACCTAGTTCTTGTTTGTAAATGTACATTGGAGTCTCGAAATATCCATTGTGGTTGATTATTAGACTTCTTTCAAACTCTGTTAGATTTTCAGAGCCGCGTGGAGGACCAAATAATCGTACTCTCCATGTTTTGTCACTTGATTTCCGTATTTTGTAAAGAACCGAGACTTTTGGCCTGAAAACTATCATGAGTGAATGAAGAGCAGTTGCTGCAATGACGAAATTGCTAGAAAGGAACGATGAAACTAAGAAAAATCCGAAAATATCACAACCAGCTGAAGGAATCAATTTGAAATATATCGAGTTATGTTCTTGTCTCGCAAGAGCTGCTAATGTGAAAAATGGATAGATGAAATGAACCAATCCTCTCACAGTGTTACCAATGGTCAGATAAAAATATAGTCGATGTCTAAACACCTTTTTGGATGGAGCTATTCGAGCGTACCAGTAGAAAGATACCAATCCACTTATCAGTGATAGCCCCCCTGGAATCAAAGTCATCATGTCTTGCGCGAGGATGTCACCTCGGCTTCCAGAGTCTCCATAACTGCTCTGCGATGTCCCCATGAGGCTAGTTGAAGTTTGGTACCTTTATTTCTTTTACCTGATAACATTCAATCCAAAAGAACTTCATAAATTCTTCAGCATAACAACGACTTCCAGAAACACATTCAACTAACTTTACAAATCAGCAGCAGTCCAGCTTAACACCGGCCTAACATTCCAGGCGTGTGTCACCTTATTTCGCAGAAGATGCAATATTGCGTATAAAAATTTGATTGCTGCATGCATACTACAAACTTCACGGCTTTAGCGCTGTCTCGCTAAATCCAGACCTCGGTTAAAATTAGAGAGCCCAGTTTGCAGCGTGTTTCGAGTAAAACTAGATGCAACGGTTGAAAAGTGGCTTGTTTCACGGCCCAAGAGGGGTCTATTAAAAACAAAGCACTCTAAAATCATCTTAGAACTACCCTTACATTAGCTTAGCTCCATATTCATGGCATTAGGCCTTCAGAACCTTGAAAAAATTCCACTAAAACCTTAAATCCCGTTTCAGGATAAGCAAACTATTTCACCCCAGAGTTTCACTACACACAATGCTTCTTAAAATAAAAAATCTAAGAGCCGCACAGCGGCGTCGGCAGAACGCAATACTAACCAATTTTTGGTTTCTTGGTGAAATAAATCTGGTTTTCGTATTTTATGTACAGATAGAAACGTCTAAACGAGGTAACAATAATGGTATATTTACCTGATGAACCCCTCTTTTTATTTATGCTTGCACAGTGCTGGCAACCACAACATCTTTCAAACCTTCAGGAATTGCATAACCTTGTGATCTACAAAGTCCAAGAACAGTTGGTAATTCACGACCGTAAAACTGAAGCTTAGCTTTGTCGAGCTCGTTAATGACATATTCAACAAACTCACGATCCTGTGAAACAAGTGCAGATCTCAAGAGGAAATAGTATGTGAAAAAGTTTGGCTTATCGGTAGGTCCAGCCTTTTGTTGAACAAAATCATAAAACTTCAAAATTGATTCCTTGTCAGAAGTTGGAACAAAACCTTTGAAAATACTGTTGTAAAAGTTTGGACGAAGTTTGATTCCGGACTTTAGACCATCTTTGAAGTATGTAAGTGCAGCGTTCATGTTACCAGCGTTACACTCGTAAACCATCATCGTGCTGTAGGCCATGTTTGGAACACGGAACTTACTATCCTTCATGTATTGGAACAAGACACGTCCAGCTTCAACTGTAGAAGGTCTAGACATCAAGTGGTTAATAATAGAAGTGATTGTGACTTCATTTGGCTTGATGTTTTTCTCAGCCATAGCACTAAAGATTGCTCTGAGCTCTTCTTCGACAGAAATTTCACTGTTTCTCGATCTCTTGAGCATGATATCAATAATAGAAGAATATGTAGCAACATCAGGTTCTAATTTTGGGGAATCAACAACAGTTTGCACAATTTCAGATGCTCTATCAATTTTACCATCCTTGAGCAAACATGTCAAAAACTTGTTGTAAAATTCAATACCTGGATTGAACTTGTCTTCTCCTTCAATCTTTGCTTCTGCCATATATGTCTTGTAGAGTTTCTCTGCTTGCTCGAGATAATTGTTTTCAAGCAAACCTTTCAACAACGACTCTTTAATCTCAGAAGTAACAAGATTCGGATCTTGTTTTTTGAGTAACTGAACAACTTCCAAAGCCTTTGGAAGCTTTCCACACATAAGATATCCACGAATAAGAATACCATACGACTTGGCATTTGGTTTGTGGTGTTGGTTCAAGAGTGACCAAACACTTTCAATTCTCAATAACCTGTTTGCGGCAAATGACATGGAATGAGCATGCAAAAATTCATTCCAAGCACCAAGTGATGGAACAAGTCCGTCTTCTTTAGTCATTTGGTTCCACAAACTCATCACTTTGTGGTATCCACCGTCAACATTGTAAATTTCCATGAGTCTGGTATAAGTTTTTTCATTGAACTTAACATCTGATTTTTCAACTGCATCCATCAGTTTTTGGATACTGGCTTCCATACGTTCACTTTTCTGTTGCTTTGAAGCTTCATAAGCCGCATTCAAAATACCAATGTCATTAGGATCAACAGGGGTGGAAAGACATTCGTCATACTGACTGATAACAAATGCTTTGTCTTCTGGAGTGAATCCTGAGAAAGAGTTCAAAACTTTGCTCACAACCCATCTGTTGTGTTTGGAATCGTTCAAAATAAGCTTAATAAATTCTTTATCCGGCTTGAGAGATTGTTCTTTGAGAGAAAGGAAGTAGGTGATCAAACCAGTCACTCTGAACTGAACATCAGCAGAAAGGAAAGACTTAGTAGAGGTCTTCTGATCTTTAAATTGATCTGGATGCTGGTTCAAATATTCAAGAGATTCCACCCAAAGTGCTAAGGCTTTGGCATATTTACCTTCTGCTGCAAGTTGTTTAACAGCTCTATCAGCATGAGAAACATGCATGATTTTGTTGGTGGAGAAGATTTTGACCAACCTGGAGAAAAGAAGGGAATCTGGAACGTTTTTGTTCTGTTGCAAAGCATTCATCTCATGTAATCTTGTGAAAAACGCATGCCCGGTTGGGATAGATGATCTTTGTGCATATTGAGTCTTATACAAATCGTCCATTTCGCTCAATGTAGTTTCCAATTTTGTTAAAGATTCGGAAATAGAAAGCGACTCGTCCGACAAAATTCCTCTGACAAGAGTTGCACCAGATGCTGGACGTAGACCACCACGTGGACCACGACGGATACCACCAGGTGCATTGCGATCCTTTGGTTCCTTTGGTTCCTTTGGTTCCTTTGGTTCAGTTGAGGTGTGTTGTTGAGAAATGGTAGAATTCATCCTAACACGAGAAACAATCATCGAGCTTCTGATCGAAGCCAGATGCACGTTGGAAAACACACGTCTCCTGTTTAATGCCAGAGACTGCGAGAGCATGTTGAGGGGATGAGGATTGATGGGGATAATATGGATTGTTTGATCGTGGTGGTTCAAATTATTAAATTTTTTCAAAATTTTTTATAAAGAGCTCGACGACAGCCCTAGAAAATGAAAAATTTAGGGGCTGCGCGACTACTACGACCAGCAAAAGACGAGTCGTTGGCGAGCACTATGCAAGCGCACTGAGGCGAAAGCGCCATGACTGGTCAAAGGTCTCTTTGAATTGTTCAGTTTACTTGGATTTTAAACACTTACATTGTACTTACTCACTCACGACTCGCCTCGCTCATCGTTGGTTGTTCATATAACAATGCTATCTTAAAGTATAATAATGATTAAATAGATTCAAAAAGATGGGATCAACAATCCCATATGAAATCATGTGCGCACACGAAACTCATTTGTGAATGGTTCGGTTTTGGCGAGAAGAAAATTGCCAAGGGATGTGCCAAAGGCAAGGTGTTCCAATTAATGAATTAACATAAAACAGTTTTTGTGGAGCCTACTCCAATCTTGCGTTGAGTAATTGAGCGTACTTGACAGTAAATTGATCATATCTCATTGGAATCGTCTCTGTATCGATGTTGAGAACATTTTCAGACATATTACCGCCAATTATTCTCAAATGGTTTGCGGTATATTCTTTAGTATGTTGGAACTCTTCGACAACTTCGTCGTCGGTACAAAGTTCACCTTCTCTATCATCTCCTGGACAGTCGGTGTCACTGACCCAGAGTCTGATCTTCTTCTTATAAATGTGTCCGTCTTCAGTATCTCTGTCCAAAGCACCTGGATACTTTCTTCTCAAAAGTTTCTCGAAAGCATGAGGAACGTGAGTTCTCACACCCTCAAAGTATGTTGGCACCATTGGTGACAATTCCTCAAGCGAATAAGGATTATCATTTCTACAATGGTACAATTGCTTTTTATTTTGCAAATCGTGAGCCTTGTCTCTCATCTCGTTCTCATAAGCGTCTCTATCTTCAACATTTTCGCGGCGGTCAGTGTAATCTGGTTCAATGATTCTCTTGATGGTGTCATCAATGTCACGTTGTTCGAAATAGTTGTCGGTCCAAGCAACAGCCGTAATGTCAATGTAGACACCTGACATGGTATCAATCATTCTTCCATCGATAACGTTGGCACCTTCTCCTTTCACTCTGGTGAACCAAGAAGAACCAATATCAAGGAAGTAAGATCCAATACCAGCTGCATAATAATCTTCACTTGAAACATCAACAATCAAACTTTGATTGTGATTTCTGGCAATTTTATATAAACTGTCCATAGTAACAACAACATCAATATCTTCATCCCATGGAAGAGTCAAACCGTTTCTGATCCAACCCAACATTGAACCATAGGCGACAAACGTTCTGAGGCCTGATTGGTAACAGAATCTCAACCATGCCCTACCAATTCTGTGAATAACAGCTTTCTTGTAACTTTCTGGATGGTTGATACCATTGAAGAATCTCCAGTCAAAGTGTGCACCTTTGTGGGTATCCCTAACATAAGCTTCACGGAGGTATGGTGGGAAGGAATTTCCATTTTGTCTATAAACATCCATGGCAGATTGGATACCTTGCATCAATTGATGGTCAAACATAACCTCTTTACTGGCGTTTGGATACTTTTGAATAGTTTGTTCCAGTCTTTGTTGGATGGCATTCATTCTTTCTTCGTTATCCCAAATGAAATCTGCCTCTTTAAGTTCGAATGGTGTCATCGAATTGACCTGTGAATCCAATTTTAAGAGGTAGGACTTATCGAAAAGAATCTCATCTTCACCAAATATATTTTGTTCTTTCAAATCTTGATTGTACAACTCAGAAAGTTCTTTCACAATGTCTTGAATACGGAAACCTTTCTTGTAGATAGCCTCCATTGAAGTACCTTGTAATTTAGCCTCTTGTTTGAGAACTTCGTTCAACATTGGAATAAGTTCACCGGTTCTTCTTTCGATATAAGGAGTGAAAGTTTCTGGGTCTCTTTCGGTAAGCAAAATAACAGATGACTTATTTAATCCAGCACCAAGGAAATGAACTCTTGCTGGTGGAGCAGCAGTTGTTGCCAAATACGAAGCACCGTATAAAACTCTACCTTGGTCTTCCAAATTGTTTGGACTGTTGGTAAACATCTTAAACTTGTGTGGGTAATGAGGAAGCTGATGTCTTTCTTGCACAGGCATATCCTTACAATATTGAAGAATACTATCTTCACCACTGAACAGGTCTTTGAATTGTTCACAAGTCATGCTGGACAATCCTTTCACATTATAATCAGGGTTCTCTTTAGCAAATTTTTTAACGAACTCAGTGCTTGGAGTCAATTTTGATGGGAGGTCAACCCAATCATACCACGAAAAAGGAATAGTAAAATCTGGGTCAACAACACCATTGTTTTCCATGATATGATACTGGAGTTTTTTCAACCAGACAGCGACAGAGAGTCTAGGGTCAAAAAGATAACCTTCTTGAGACTCATCCACCAAATTTTCTCTTGGAGGCAAAATAATATCTGCTAATCTATCTGTGTGGATTTTTTGTAACTTACGGAACGATGTTTCCGAAGTGACTTCGTATTCATTTTTGGCTAATCTCCAGATAGTTTCATCCATGTACAAGATGGAGGGCACAAAGAACATAATAACCAAAGCCACATAAATGGATAAGATAGAAGTTTTTTTGTTTGTTTTCGGCAACATTTTGTAAAAACCGCTAAGAACCCAGTTGAACGGATAAGTGAGTGTCAAAAACACTCTGATAAGAAATCCTGAGCGATCACTGTTGTTGCTATCCATGCTACTCGAACTGCTGCTTGTGTTACTACGACCTGGATGAGATATTGGACGAGTGAATTGAGCAAACGTTGTGCCAGAGGGACTCTTTGAACCTTCGTGTCCAATAAATTGCTGTGTTTCCGAATCTGAGTCAGCCATCTCGTGAGGTTGAACAGTGATGCGGTGCACTTTAGCAAGAACCAAATGCAAAGACAAAAAACGACTGAACTCAAAGAGAGAAGATTGAAGATAAATAAAATGGGAAAAAAAGAACACTTTGTACTTATTAAAGTACAAAACATCTTCGATAGCAAGAACCCTGAAAATTGTTCTACAGTTGCAAATTTCACCTCCTGCAGCTTCATGCAACCATAAGCAGCAGACGCGCCGGAACGCTTACTTCGCTTGCCGGATTTGGAAAAGAGACGTGCGAGCACAACAAATTTGTCTTGTGCAAAACTTTTTCAGTATCGTAGTGCGAAGCCCGCCGGTATGTGTCCGGCATGAAAAAAAAAGTTAATTCGCAAGGGCCGGGTTTCTTGCTCGGAAGATGCGGCAAGGGGATGGTACGTGTGGCACTTTAGAGAGGCAGATTTCTGGGAAAGCCCGAAATGGCAGCTTAGTGCCCGTGAAAACTCCGCTAGTGTCAGATTTTTTTATTGTTTCTACGTACGAATCAACAATGAAGATCAGGCCCTGAAGGCCGACATGTATAAAAATCGTTAGGGGTCTTTTAACATATCCCACCAATTGAAATAGTCTATACTGGCCATAGTAATATGAAGTTTACTAATCTACCATAGGAACAGTATCCAACGTTCACAAGGCTTATACTACGTCACTTGTTTACTTGTGCTTGGCTCTTATGGTTGTGTGCCTTACAATGGAAGAAGTCTTGGCGACTCCTAATTTTTTTTTTACCTTGTTGGTTTCTTTTTAATTTTTATTATTTTTTCTGTGATAGACTGCAGGTCCAATAAGACAAGTCGATCTCTCCTCCCTTCACAACTTGAACAGCTTATTGTTCAACACATCTTACAGTTTCTAACTTCCGACAGCTCCTATGCACTAGAGCAAATTGTCAGTAAAAGTGGTCTTGTGACGAAAAAAGCGGGGGGCTTTTGTCGTGTGAACAAATATGCAAATGCGCTCGTACGAGCCTCTACCTTTCTTGGCTCAACCCCGATAAGCTGCTCAGGATACCATTGTACTTCATTCATAAAAAAAGGCTCCGAAAAACACTCAAGATAATGCAACAATCTCTGCATCTCTCAGATTTGAAGATCTACTACATGTTCAATCATTCCCTTAAATCACCCGATATATCACACTAATTCCTTTTTTTTTGTGCCAGCTCACCAAAGGGTCTCGAGAGAAAAATTATTTATCTCACTTCAAATAGTGCGGTAACTTGATATCGGGTAAGGATGCACTGATAAACAAAAGTACGAACAACGATAACGATTGTTGAGAAGACTACTGCAACACCATTTCTACATATCAATCAAGAAGTTGCCCCTTTTGACGATCATTGCCGGGTTTGTTAGTGACAGTGGTTGCAACTATTATTTCCTCATAGAGGGAGGGATATGCGGCAATATTTTGAAACTTTATTTTCTGGCACAGTAATTATACTTGTCATGTACATATCAACTCAAGTTTATTCGTGCTCTAGCCCGGATGATTGAGGGGTAAAAAATGCCAAGCATAGAAGTAAGTAGCTTAGTACAGCAGTGCAACTTGTCAACAGCAAAATGATAAATGAGGACAACTCGTGTTATCCCTGATGAAGCTTTCGCCATTCAAACACGAAAAAGGAACTAACGATCCGCCAATGCCGATTATTCGATAAGAAATATCAAGTTTTAGCTTTTAACCATGTGATGTTTGGAAGATCACGTGATACACAAAGGGGTAAAACTGCAAGGTGGAAACGTCGATCGACTCGTAACTTGCGACTCGCTCCCCTGACAAACGCATTCATGTAGCCACTGTGGTCACACAACGTTATACTACTCTTTAAGTTTCACTCAAGTGTCCCACTTTGAATGAATCGCTCGAAAGGTTTCACCTGTACTTCGTCGCTCTACACTCATCACTAATTATTCATCTTTTCGATAATATGATTACCTAATCCATTACACAATCCCCATCTAATATCTCTCCTTCAGTCTAGAGGCCACTGTTCTCAAGTTACCATAAACTTTACCTGGCGGACTTCCCAAAATCAAACTCATAACGGCCTCACGAGCCATGCGAATATGCGAAAATCCACCCAAAATGTGCACTTTGGAATCAGCAAGCACTATTCTGGTTCTCGTTGCGTTCTCAATGGCGAATTTAGTCTTACCGTCTTTACCAGCAATACGTCCAATTGCTCTCGACATGTGGTCTCCTTGAAGGGTCTTGACATCCTTGATTTCAAAAGATTCGATATAAAGATCATCTAATCTGAGTAATGCGATGGCGTCGTCAATGTCAAATCCAAGGGCAAAAGCCTTGACGAAATCAGCTCCTTTTTGTAAAGCACCTGGATCTTCAGTCTTGTTACATGTTTTGAGTTCCACATTTTTGGTTTTGAGGTTCATTCTCACTTGCAACTTCAAATGTTCCACAATCGGTGGATAAATCTTTGGCCATGCACTCTTCAAAGGTGACATACGGTGAGGTGGAATTCCAACTTTACGTGACTCGAGTTTCACCTTCATTCCTGATGTTGCTTGACTTTGGAACTTAGGTTTTCCTGATTCATCTAGCACCAATCCTGCCTGTGGTTTATTTTTTTGTGCAGTTTCTTCCTCTTCTTTGGTAGAAGCAGTAACGTCGATCAACATCTCATCCTCAGCTGGGATCGATCCGCTTCTGGGCGTGTTTTCGCTCGTGCCCACCTCTTGCTTCTTGACTGCTGTTGGGGCTGCCATATTGTGTAGTTGATGAAAGGTTTACTTGCTTTTAAAGCTACTTCAATGGTTATCTGATCATAAATTAATGAAAAAAAAAAAAAAAAAAAATAAAATTTTTTTTGCAACTTGTCGTGTACCGAGAACAATTTGAGACACGATTTATTGATGGTTCAGAAAAGGTCAATCAATCAATTCTTGATAAGTTATTGTTCAACCAAGTCCATAAACTCCCAATGTTTTTCCGATTACTGAGATCTCCCAAACGGAACTCATGGAGAGTTCCCTCAACATTTTGTCGGAATAATGTCAGGTTTGTCTCGACCGACTCAGAAAGAATGTTGGAACAGAGATTTTTGGTGTTGGAAAAGGTTGTCAATTCAGAACTGAAACAAAATGTCCAGGATCAGACAATTGTAAGGCAAAAGACATTCGAATTGTTGAAACGTTGTAAAATGTTCCAAGATTCGCTATACGAAACAATCAAGTTAAGTAATGAAAAGAGTGAGCTAACACAAAAATCCAACTTGTTAATCAGTCAAATTTTGAAATCACCAAATTTGGAACTTGACCAAGACATTATATCAGATTTTTTCAAATTGCGCCCTCAATTTGATTCCATTAGAACTGCAATTGAATCATTTTACTCGCAAAATCCCAAAAATACGATTCCATACGAAATTGCACTGATTCCGTTCCGCCATATGTTGTACGACGGTCAGTACCATAAGGCACTTGATTTGATAGAATTGACAACTGGTCATAAGAGATACATAGAAGCTAAGGCGTCTACATGGAAAAAACTTGTTTACGGATTTTTAGGCTCAGTCGGTGCATTTGTTGGTTTTTTGGATGTTTCATTGAGGTTTTTCTATCCATCAATTATGCATGGAAATGGCATTTATGGCATTTATGGTATGATTGCCACATTCTTAGTAAACTCTGGATTTATGGCTACATTATCGTTTTCGTCAAAGGGTATGGAGAATGGTACTTTGAGATTTGTTAATAACACACTTCCAAATACCTGGTATAAACAAGTGGATCAGTTAAAAATGTGTGCAATGGTGGTTGAAGGAGACGCAGAAATTAATGGAATTGACGGTTTTGCAAGTAGACCGATTGTGAAAAGAGTCCAGGATATGGGATTCGTGGTGAATGAGCCAGAGCAAGAGGTGATGCTCAGACAATATTGGGTCAGTTCTGGAGAAGGATTTGTTTGGTGTGAGCCAGATATCGACCCTGCTGATCTCATTTGGTGGGACCATTTGGATTCCATTGGAGTGAAGAAGATCTGGGACAAGGATTATGGGAAGTTGGAAGAGAGAGAGGTTACTGATTTGGTGATGGAATGACAAGCGAACGGTGAGAAATCAGGTAGATTCGAGCAAAGTGAGTAAGTCAGGTGATGCCGAGGAAGTCACTGAGAACCAGTGAACTGTTCTGGAACGTCTGTCTTGTCTGGCAGCTGATTGACAATTGTTGAATAGATTACCTCTGTTTCAAAGCTCTAGAGATTTTTCACATAAGAGCATTTATTATATATATATTTATTATATTTATTACATTTATTATATTTATTGTTTGCAGAAAAAGCGAGTCACTCAGGCGCAGTTTGCGGGAAGTATCCAAAAAGAACAAAGTTAAGGTAAAAGAGTAAGAAAGTCTAATCCAACAGAGGCTACACATCCAACCTACCGCTGACTCATCGATTACATAATCACGAATGAGAACCATGTATCTCCTCGCAAGGTTGGTCGCACTGAGCGAACGGAAAACTCGCTTCACTTGTTTCCGCCCGTCTATCGTTCAACATAGCAATTTTATTAATCACGTCAAAACCATTAAATAACCAAAGAGAAAAAGTCTGAAAATAAACATACAAGCCCAGCAACCTTTTCAAAAGGACAAAAAAAAGAGAAAAAGTAGAAAAAAAGGAGAGTAAATAAAAATCATAAGAATCTAGAAAGCCCCGAAAGAATAGATAACCAAGCACGCACGCACGTACCAAAAATATACACCATCACAAGTGAAAACTAGGTGAACAAAGTGTCCAACTCAGCCAAAGAAATGTCCTCTGGTTGGCCGATTTCCTGAGTCAAGAAGCCGGATCTAACTGTTTCTAGCCATTTCATACTGATTGATGGCTCAACAGAAGGATCTGACATAATGGAAGAGGTGATTGAACTCACAGACTCCGCCGGTGTGTTGAAAGAACTAAGAGCAGCAGCTCTGAGAGCTGCCACAGCGGCAGCAGCACTTGGACTGTTTGCAATCGATTGGTTCTTTGGAATTCTTGGAGTAGCAGCAGCAGCTGTTAGATGAGTTTTTGGTTTTTTCGAATTGATGAAACTCATAGACTTAGATCTTTTGCCAATTGTTGATGGAACTTTGTTATTGACAATCATAGATCCACGTCTATAATGATTCATTCCACCAGAATAGAGGTCGTTCTCATCGTCTTCATCTGCGGCAGCAGATGCAGAACGGAGGCCTTCGTAAAGATCATCACCATCTTCATCTGAATCTGAATCCTGTAAGTTGCTGTTATCACCGCCATCGAACCAAACATGGTTTCTGACGTCTTTTAATATTCTGCCTTTATTAGAGTTTCCAGAAGGCTCAGTGTGGACTCTACTGGCCTTTGGAGTGCTGTTTTCCTCTGATTGAACGGCTATTGGTTTTCTCATTGTTTGTTTCCCAGATTCATCAAAAGATCCAACAACTAATGACGCAGTCACTGGAGCCGCAGAATAAGGAATGGATATATTAGGTAGTCTCAAGTCCAATGGAGTCTCCATGAAGACAGACCGTTTGTTAAGTTCCAATCCTGCTGGCGAGACTCCATTGACATGAGATGAAAAATCTCCGGAAGCGAGGCTATGTCCATTTGCAGCAGCGTGTGCAAGTTGAGCAGCATGGGTTTGAGCTTGAGCAGCAGCCAAGGCTGCAGCGTTTTGAGCAGCTTTCTTACTCTTCTTCGAATCTTTATTATCGGCATCGAAATCTGATCCTAATGGTGCATTTGCTGCTTCCAAAGCCTTTTGACTCTCAAGATATTGCTGAACGTAAACATGGTAATCTTTTGCTAAAGTACCACGATAAACGTACACCATTCTTTTAGGCGAAGCATCGGCCCAATCTCTAGAGAGTGCATAGATAATTGCTTTTTCACCCTTTTCGACTCTTTTAACATAAGCATTCAATTTAGCAGACACCAAATTTGAAGTTTTTGAAGACAACTTAGCCATTTCTGGATGTTTATCAATCAAAATATCACAAATTTGTTTAACAGTCATACCTTGAGCTTTAGAATCGTGATCATAAAGAATCTCAAAGATTGCAAACAAAACATCATCATCCAGAGTGGAATGATGAGTTGGTCTTGGTCTTTCACCAGAGACTGGAACGGTGGTAGAAATACCACTTGCAGCAGCCACATTACGGCTTGCACTCTTGTGAGACTTTCTGACTTTCTCCTTGTCATTGTCCTTTTTGGACGATGGTGAAGAAACAGAAGTTGGTGGTGTACCATTCGAATCTCCTGAAACCAAATTAGACTGAGTATTAGCAGGTGTCGAGAAAGAGGAAGAAGCAGACGAGGAGGAAGAAGGAAGCGAAGAACTCAACTTAGCCAAATCCGATGAGTCCACAACAGACGTAGCAGCGGTCGAGGTGACCGAATAAGGAGTGGAGCTTCTATCGCTCGAGCTCATTGGGGAATCAGGAATGATGGAATCGATTTTATCGAAACCATCAACTGAATCATGGGAGAAATCATTGTCAAGACCTGTGATGTCCTCGAATGGCTGTGGGCCATCGATATTTTGTTGAACAGCAACCGAACTAGACATTGTTCAACCCAAAAAGAAAGAAATCACAAACTGGTCGTTAAAAGCTTTTAGTTGATTGAATATGATTTGCCAAAAGAATACGACTCTGGATAAAAGATAACCAAATAACTCTTAGCCGAATCAGCAAATTATTTTCAATAGCTAGTAACGTGAAAGTAACGATAACACAGTATTAACAAACTTTGAAACGAGGGATATCCGTCAAAGTCTAATTTTTCAAATCAAAACTCATAAACGTCTTAAAAGACAAATAGTGGGTTTTGAATAATCTAATTAAACTCGGGTTCAAATTTAACTCCAGAATTCAAAAGCTTGCAAACTTCACTTTAGACACTTCGAAAAATATAGTGCGATATTTAACTCAATAAATACCAACACTTATAGTTTTCGTAATCTGACTTAGAACAAAACGGGGGAACAGCTTCAAAGAAGAAAAAAGAGCTAACGCTATGTAGCTAACTTCAAAAGTATTAGTATTGGTTCAACTCTGTAGAGATCTATCCCAGGTACATACTCTTGTTTTCTGGTTTGAGTGTTTGCAATATCGAAATAAAGCTTGTGATCGAGTGTTATGAACTCTCGTGGCACCCTTGTTCTTTTTTAATCAAATATCAGAACCTTTTGACTAAGAAAAGTGAAAAATCTAATTAAGGTGCAAACAGCGAAAATTTTTCAAAATAAGTTTTTTTCCTACTTTTAGGAGTTGAATACGAGGGGGGTTAAATTAATTAATTCAACTTTGCTGTCACTCAAAATATTGTTTTTCCGGTTTCAATCTACAGAATCACGTTGATTACGGAATTGGATCGTTTGTTCGTACTCGTACTTGTAATTATAATTGTAACGACATCCGTGGCTAGCTCCTCTTGAGAGTTGCTTTCTACTATAGACCTCGGGCCGTGTAGACTTGCACCCCAAGCAAACACCCCCTAATCGCTACTACATGTCTTCTTTGACTTCTCCCACTACCTGATGTAGACTGCATCAGTCATTTAGTGTGGTTTTATCCATTTATCCAGCTAAATGTGGTAAATTCTTCGGGATCTGCCCACTTTAGCATTTAACAGCCGTCATATTGGTTTATTTTTACAGGGTTCCCTTGCCCTTTTTTTCCACAGCGCTATCTATAGATAAGAACAGTTTCCAAAAAATACGGTACCCAATTGGCTGGATTCGAGGTCATTTGACTGCTTTTAAGTGGAGTCCATCCTCTACATTCTGATCGTGCCAATGGTTACCTTTGTATGACTGTAAATATTAATGTTGCTGTCACGCCATGGGGTGAAGCCGCTTTAGGCCTACCCCGTGGTGGCTCCTCATAATCTTATGCCTCACTCTTTATCGGAAAATATCGCTTAAGAATGTGGGGCGCGTACGTAGTGTACATACTAAAAATACAGGTAAGCAAGAGTCTGTCGTGCACTTCCCAAACACAGTGGGTTGAAAGCCCTTTACCGAGTCACGTGAAACACATATCGCTCTTGGAAAAAATAACATTGAACCTTCTGCAGACTAAACTGCAATCTACCCCGCGATCTATAAACGGTAACAATTGTTTTCGTATGCATGATTTGCATGCATACATAAAAGTATAATTTGGGATTTTTCAACTTTAAAGAAGCCAGTCATGTTCTTTGAAATAATCCAATGCAAGCTTTGTCCGCTTAAAATCGTCTGACCAATAACTATCCCCATATGGCTGTTCAAGAGTGTTTCCGTCAGGTGGAACGTACCAGTAGTTCAAGGCAATATGTGATCTATCAGACTCGTCTCCAAACGAAGTCACCTCATGGAACCAACCAGCAGGCAAATAGAGCATATCACCTGGACGCACAGAAACCATAATTCTTGGCACCGAACGAATTTTACCAAAAGTTTCAGCCACTAATTTCTCGATTTTTTCTCTTGCAGTGGAGTCATCCACTTCGTCTAAATGTAGCAAAGCAGGCGGAACTCGGGAGAATGAAGGTGGGTCTTTTTGAACTGACCCACGTTTTGCTACATCTGCAGTTACCTGCGACTCCTGAGAAATGGTTTGCTCTAATTGGCGACGCTTCTCTGCTGACAAATTCTTGTTGGTTTCAAGAGCCCAACGAGCCACTTGTTCGAGCAATGCGCCATCGCTGCGAATATGTCTCCAACCTGGTGCATTCTCATCCCGGTTATAATCGATAATACCCGAATCGAACACCTCGTTCACAGTTCCGACCGTGTATAGGTTAGTTGCCTGATCGGGAGAGAATAATGTGAATCTTTTGTGACCGGAAATAGGAATGTATAAGTTGTCTGCATGATCGTGGTGAAGACCAGATGAAGTTGCATTCTTGGTCGGAATCGCTCTACCAAGACCGAGATATTCTTTTCCTTCAGACAAATGGAGTCCAGAACTATTCTTGCTAGATGAGCCCATCCACAAATTTATCTGTTGTGGAATCAAAACGTCGAGGATATCCGGAAAAAGAGTAGAATTTGACCATTTTTTATGAAGATTGGTCAATGGTTTTTGGAGCAGTTCTTTCAATCTTTGTTTACCTTCTTCCTCAGTAAGTGCTCCGCCCACACAGTCATATGAAATAATCTCTTCATCACTGTCTTTTTCATTTTCGCTGTCAATGTCATCAAAGTCGTCTCTGAGATTTTCGAGATCGATCGATCCAATATCAGATGCGCTATCATCTTCGGCGAATCCAGGCGATGATTCATCTGCCTCTTGATCCTCCTCTTCTTGATCTTCTTCTTCTTCTTCTTCTTCTTCTTCTTCTTCTTCTTCCTGTTCCTCCTCCTCCTGACAATCAACATCGTCCTCATCGTATTGTGTGGTCAGATACAACGAATCATCGCCTTGATTGAGTTTATCAAGAAATTCCTGTAAAGTCATTTTCTCACGATTCTCACCCGACCCATATCCCCCATCAATTTTGCGTTCCACCTGCAAAACTTGGTGGAAATCAAGTGTCTCTGCCAGGTTCTCAAGCTTGAGACTGTGAGAGTCAAAATCAGGAATGACACCGCGGATCAGACATGGTTTGCGCTTGAAAACATAATCTCTCTGGAATTTTTTTTTATCGAGATCTTCTATACTGATTGTATCTATGGAGACATCTCCACTCGTCAGTCTATAACCAGAGTAATGGCTCCCGACATCTGAGGAGACCTCTTTAGAACCTTTATGCCTTTTCAGAGTATTTTCACTCATGTTGAAGAATTGATTCTAGACTCCATTTCGACGAATTCAAATTTAATGAAACCGACTAAATTTTTTCTGGAGAATTTTTTGTTTGCTGCAGTTACTAAAAAAAAGGGGGTGGTTTCCGGAGGGACGCCCAAGGCGGTAAAACGTCGGGGGAAAAAGGGTAAAATTTTGCTTGACTGAACAAAGATTTTTGGAAACCATGAATAAAAAAGAGCCACAATAAAGGGGGTGGACCGATTTTGGCACCCGATTGCACAGACAACAACCAGCAAGCTGTACATGAACTTAAAAAAAAAAAACTAGGTAACTGCACAAGACTTTTTTTTTTACCTATTTGATGGAAACGGCTTCAAAAGTTCGCTCGAAACATATAAAATCTTTTAGTCCGTCAAGCAGAAGCGTAAGTAGAGCAACAAGCGCGGCTATCATGCCAAGATCAGCAGGATTTCAACTGCTGAGCAAATTGTTCCCGGAAAGATCAAGGGATCTAATGGGACGAAGGGTTCTCGAAGATCTCAGCAAATATGCGATCGCTATTTGAGTTGTTGACAGCAAAATATTATAGTGGTGTGATAATTTGTTCACTAACACTAAGGCGAGGACAACTCAACAATTGCAACATATTTAATGATTGATTTTCCTGCGAAACAAATGAGATTTCCGGTTTACATCACCCAGTGGCTTAAACATTGACTCTATAGTAATATTTTCTCGCGCCAGGTAATCTTACCAGATCTAGGTTTTTCCGTACCAAGATTCGGAATCAATATTTTTTTAGGTCTTCATGTGGTTACGTCAGGCAGTGCCTCCTAACTAAGCCATGACATTGCGTATGCTGATCTAGACCTTACCGACAAAGGGTGATCCACGCGAAGACTCTTAAGTAGAGTAGGGTGTTCAACACAATCAAATGGACTGGGGGTGCTCTGAATAAGTGGATCAACTTGCGATAAAAAACTGAAACCGCTACGCTACGAGTAATTTGAACGGACAGGCCTCAATTGGAAAAAAAAAACTTCGTTGTGTGGCCGCCTCTGAAGAATTTTAGTTCATATCTAGGGTCATCGATCCCCACGAAACGTGAGATTTGTGTGTGTGTGTTTCGAAAATAACCCCTGAGTGTGTAAGGCTATGCTCAAGGAAGTGTTTCCCCATGCCAAGAGAATTTGAGTATCGCACACACTATTGTTGAGCATTCCACGTTTTCGAACTTAGCTGTAGCAACTGTCGTCACAATTCAAGGCGATGGCAAAGAGTAGTTGGGCAAGATTTTCGGCCAACCGACTTCTGATTCAACAACAACATTACCACACGAGTAACTTGTTCCCACAAACATGGAACGATACGCTATCAAGAAAATACGAAGCAAGATGCTAGCATGAGATCGTGTGAATACCAAGTTCCCTAAATATGTCCGTTCCAGATTTGAGATTTGAGATCTTGGAGGTTGAAAAACAAGTAGCAATGTTTAACGGTTGATTCCAAGGGAAACGATCGGCACGTTTTCTTACCTGGCTTACTCTATCTAGCTCAGCACGCTGGCCAAATGCGAATAATGAGCCGCTTAACTGACTCCCTCAGAACTTCTTTCCCAGATGATCGAACACTATGATTTCCCGATTGGGGCAAACTCAGATAGCGAGGCTCATTTGAGCCAAGTTGAAAAAAGTCTAATAATACAAGGGCCTGCAGCAGGGAAGAGGGGATTAAAACTTTCTATTGTCATTACGATGCTAGTGTGATAACACGGCCCACCTACATTCTATAAAAAGCAATATCTCGATCTCCACCTAACTAGTCATTGGTTTGGTATAATCGATTACCAGTCGTCCAGATAAACTAATGTTCTCGTAAATCTTGGCTCGATGCCTTCGAGATGCCATCATTATCATGATTCCGAAAACTATCTGGGATGATCGTAAACAGTCACACGTTGATAGCAGTAGTGAAGACGAAA
The DNA here is from genome assembly GCA_030578575.1 of Ogataea neopini. Lineage (NCBI taxonomy): Eukaryota > Fungi > Ascomycota > Pichiomycetes > Pichiales > Pichiaceae > Ogataea > Ogataea neopini. Next base: position 313,078 of record JAJMSO010000012.1, read on the forward strand.
ATATAGTTCGGTCCTGTCTGTTCTGGGAAATGAACAATCAAAATATGCATGGAAACAAGTTAAGTTTTAAACGTCATGCGTGTAAACAATAAAAGCTTTTAGAATGAAAGTCTCTATTCTAAGTTTTGGTTATTGAGCTGATACGGACATCGAGAAAGCATATGGCGCTCATTCCTCAGATATCGCAGGTTATTATTTTGGATTCCTTGTGCAGAGCGGCAACGCCTCCGATTACAACATAGCGTTGAAGGTGAAACCGATAAGTATTTAACGGATTGACGGGAATCCGTGACAATCTAAATATATAAAGTTGTTGGAGATGGTCTACCATTGAATCTGATGCCATTGGAAAGCCAGATTCGACGGGGACTCCATAAATCCACTCATTATATGCATAACTGTTGGCTGAGCATTATGTTGTATAAGGCTTTTGGGAAAAAGATTTTTTTTTCTTCAATAAATTTTTCCTTGTAACCATGGTGGTAGCGATGGTTTGTTTCCGATCCTCAAATAACCACCTTTTTTTTTAGATATTGTGCGGCTTGCGGAAATATCGACTGATCCCAGTCCTTTGCAGTGAAGCAGCCAAGCCGTTAATTGTTCGAATCTCCGGGGAAACAGGCCAGACTTTTGAATCAGTGTATTCGGGATGATTCTCGGAAGTCGCGTCAACCTAGTGAGGTAAACTTGTAGTCATCCCAGTCATTTTAATCTACTAATAGTTTGAGTAACAATGTAAATACAAAACTTCAAACATCGAAAGGCGTTAACAAACGGCTGCACAGAGTTCTATGTATAACTTCTCCCCTTCTGTTTGCTGATCAGATCTCGGCAGAGTTTATGTTGCGCAACCAGATCTGCGACCTTTTGCTCTTCATGCACAAATATCTATTTTTTTCCAGGGAGGTTATCGAGGCAGTGTAACGGAAATTATCTACTTGCGAAATGGGAACTTGCCTTATTACGGCAATTTGTAGAAATGAGAAAAAAAAAAGTACCGGGATACCACAGCGACCACTTACGCTAGGGCAACCAGCTCGCGAGATAGGGACCACATATTAAAGTTATGGGATATTTACACAAAGCTTACTACCACGGCACTTGTACCTCAGTAACTATTACACGAGTCTATGTCTTGAGTCAGTGGCTTTCAGAAATATTGTTAATGGCGCCTTGATTTTAGCCACGAATAGTAAAATTTTGCCGCGAAGGCGGTTGTTGTGTTCAGTCAAAGCTGTT